>JARWMV010000247.1:600000-1052045 GCA_030998015.1 Ceratorhiza oryzae-sativae
GGTGTTCTTCCATCGCCGTAACAGCCTATCTGCGTGAGGGGGAGCAGGTCGGCTTGACTTGGCGGTGGGGTCAATTATCACTCGCTTATGGGGCAAACTCACGAAAAAGGCATCCAACACAATGTCTGGATATCTAAGTTGAGATCGTGGTCGGTGTTTGAGACCAACTGAGAAAATTTGCACTCGATATGGATCACGTGAGAGGATGAGCCGTCCGATGATAGTCGACGCAAGAGCAACGCTGCGGGCAGTGTCGACTCGGTGCAGTGCGCTGCAGACGCGACGTGGGGCTGAGATCCAGGGCGAATGCGGTGAGACTCGCCGCAGCGGAAAAGATGGGGCCGAGTCGGACCATATCCAAGGGCGGGTCACGTGATCCCCGTTCATACGTCAAGTGGCCCACACCGCCCGCTCCCGTCCCACGATCACCTCCCGCCCCGTCTCTCCCGCATCCCGACGCAATGGCCCGTGACAGATTGGCAGCGATGAGGGTCAGTTTGGGTGCTAATCATATCAAGTTGATGCTAATTAGCGTGCTGTACCGGCCTGCTTGCTGGCACACTGATGATCAACACAGGCTGAGCGCGCCCAGGGGAGCCCGGCTGAGCACTCCTATCCGACACAGACGGACGAACGACCATACGAGATGAACGCCTACTCTCAACCAGCTGCTGGATACACCAACACCCAAAACGACAACTATGTTCAGGACAACAACATCGGAGCCCCTGAGACGGAAATGACTCGGTTCTACGATGAGGTACGCAAACTCGCCACTGGCGATTCTGGACAACACCGCTTACGAACATGCAAAGATCACGGCCATTCAAGACCTAATTCACTCGTACCGGGATAGCATCAAAACTATATCCAACCTCCAGTCCCGCTCTTTGACTGCCACCGACGACGATGCTCTTCGCCGGGCTACGTCTGAACTTGATAGTGTATCCGCTCAGACCCGGGACGTCAGCTCGCAGATCAAGCGTCGGATTCAGGCTCTCGAAGCCTCTCGTGGAAAGGTTTCTGGCAGGGACCGTGAGGCGTGGATTCAACAAACCAATGTTGTCAAGAGTCGGTTCGTGGCTGGCATTCAGGAGTACCAACAGGCAGAGCAGCAGTATCGCCAGAAATCCCGGCAGCGCATGGAGCGCCAAATCCGAATCGGTAAGCCGTTTTTTCAATTGGCGTGTTGAAACCGGGGCTCGTGTGCCTGGCCAGACCTGAGTAATTATAGCTTGATTGACTTTTTTTTTGCGTGGTTTAGTTAAACCCGATGCAACTCAGGAGGAGATTGCAGCCGTAGTGAATGATGATGCGGGAGCCCAAGTGTTTTCACAAGCAGTAAGTGTTGCGTCTATAAATAACCATCAATATGGGCATGCGCCGGCCGATCTCAATTTTGATCCGCACCAACGATAACTAATGTTTTTGTTCTCGATTTCAGCTCATGTCCTCGAACCGCTATGGCGAATCACGTGTGGCTTATCGCGAGGTTCAACAGCGTCACGATGACGTGAAGAAAATCGAGAAGACACTGACAGAGCTGGCCCAGTTGTTCAGCGATGTGCGCTATTACCTTAACCCTGGTCCTTTGATTGCAATTGACGTTTGAATTCGACAAATGCAGATGAGCGTCATGGTCGCTCAGCAAGATGAAACAATCGACGCTATTGAGGCACATGCCGCTCAGGCAGACAAGGACATGGAGCAAGGGTGCGCATCAAGTTTTACCGTTTTGACTATTTCCTAACTTCGGTTCACCTAGCTTGGAACAAACTGGAAAGGCTGTGGAGCATGCGCGCGCTGCCCGTCGTAAACGCTGGATCTGCTTCTGGATCATCATCGCCATCCTGGTCGTTGTTGCCATTATCCTGGCAGCTGTGCTAGCTCCAAGGAACAAGTAAAATCCGGCAGCGAAGGTTTATAGAATAGAACAGAGTGCTTGGATCTAGCTGTTTTATTTTTTGTCCGAGTTGTAGGAGTAGGCCAGCACGAGCTGAGTATTCCCCATCTTCATTTTCCCATCTCGTGGTTGGTTTTGTACATTTTGATTGGTCATGCTTCGGATGGACGAGCGAGTTGCCGGATTTGATTGTAGTGTGTGTGTGCTTCCATTGTTTCTTTTTCCGCAGCGTTAATCATAATAATTTGTTCGTCAACATTGGGTCGAGACACTGGCTCTTTGAGTGAATTTTGCCTCGCAGGGCTGCGCAAGTGACACAGCCCGGGGGCTCACCCGGACCATGAACTGCGGACGCTGTGGGAATCTGATGCTGTGTGGAATCGGCTCCGTCAGATACTGAGGAGTATGCCTCACATCGCAACCCCCTATCCGGTGGCCGTACATGCGCCGTAGTGAAGGTATGGATGCCTTGGGCGACTCAGCAGCCATTACGAAACCAACGATCCGGATCACGATCCGACTAGACTTTGTGCATCTCACAATTGATACCAAAGGGGCAAATGGGATCGAAGCCCCGCGGCAATCGCCAATCGAGATTTATCAAATGAACTGCTGCCGAACGAATGTGAAAGGGAGAGGTCATTTTAAGACCTGTCATGGTAACACTGTTTTCTATTCATATTGGACAGAGACGTGCGGGGACTGGGTTGGCTTTCGTCGACTGGGATTATGAAACGTAAGCGTTTCGCACACACGTCTTTATCCTTGGGGATACATACTGGAAATTCAGACGGGTACTGATTGATAAGGGCTGATGGACACGAATTCCAATTCGAGCTTCCGTGTAACGAGCTCACCTTGGAGGGTGCGGCGTCATGTCGTCGGGGGGCGGGTGGGCAAAGTCTACCCGTCGCATGAGACAGCCAACTCGGTCCACGCCATGGTATTAAAGATGTCACTGGTTGCGGGCTACACAGTTTCAAATAGTCTTTGAGCAATTTGAGAGATCCATACCACATGGCTATCGAAGATGAACGCATGCCACATAATGCCTCTATCGACATGGGGAAGCGCCTCAGTTCAGTTCTTGGTGTCCAACTAGGTAGTAGCTATCCAACAAAGGTTAGTGAAAATGGTACATGTTTAAATGTGGCAGAGAAACCCCTTTGCACCAGGTCTCGGCTGATGTTAATTCCAACGCAGAGTTCCCCTGCTACTCATGAGCCGGATGAGCCCCTGGATGGCACCCAAAGATAGAGGAGCGTCATAAGTTCTTACGTCGTAGTGTCTGGTTTGCTTGTGTGATTCTCCGGTCAGCCTGTCCCTGACAACTCCTTCGTGCCTCGCTAAGCGACAGATGCCAGAAAGAGACCCGCCAAGACGTCTCTTCTCCCTTAGAATCCCGTGACTCGTTTCCCGTGGCATTTCTGGGTGGGTCTCTCGGGGGCCGGGACCTCACCGCGGGCTCGAACACTCCGCCCTCCCCCCAGCCATGACATGGAATCGATGACTATATGTTACGCCAACGCCCACGGTATAAAAGCAGCTGTAATTAATTCCGATTTCCCATCCTACTCTCGCCTACGAGATGCTTTCCGACATATTTGACACGTCTTTCTGCGGCGTTTCTACCGTGACCTGGCTTGCGGCCGGCACGTGTTTGGCGTTGGTCTATCGTTTCGCTCGCCGTGGTGGCCTGCTTGTTCAGTTGCCTGGACCACCGAGAGAAAATTGGAAGATCGGTTAATAAGCTGGATTCTCCCTTTCCCCCATACATGCACACTAACACAATGATTTAGGACACTTCGGCAAATTGTTTGGGTTGGGCGCAACGGCGTACCACGAACATTTGGTCTCAACGTATGGCCCAACTATGAAGATTCACGGCGCGTTTGGAGTGAGTGTACTGTCCCTGGCTCCTGCTTTTGTCCCCTAAACGATAGTGATAGGAAGAGGTAGTCTGGACGTGTGATCCCGCCCTTATGCACGTAATATTTGTCAAGGATCGAGCCAAGTTCGAGCGAAGTACCGGCAACAATCTGTACGTAGGCTTTTAGTTTGTCTTTATTACCGACGAGAATGACTTTCAATCTAGTATGCTGAAATCAATTTTCGGAGGTGGATTACTTAGCATGACTGGTAAGTTCATAACGCATCGCGATGGACCAGAGCCTTAAAAGATCTTTCAAGGCGAGTATCATCGGACGCATCGCAAGGTATTGCAACTCCAGAGGCCGCAGGAGTCTGCTAATCATTGTTGTACCCTAGCTACTGAACCCGGTCTTTACTATGAAGTTCCTGCGTGAATGTGAGTGAAATAGCTGCCACTTGATGTATTGCCTAGCTAATTACAAATTCAGTGGTATGGTATACGCATATAGCCACCTTCAGTGTTAACTCCTATTACAGATGCCAATCTTTATGGATATTGCTGAACAGGTGAGTATAATTCAGTTCATGAGCTGGTCGCTTGCTACAGTTTTCGGTACGTAGACTTGTGATGGTATCAAGAAGGAGTTATCCAGAGCCAAGTCGTCCAACGAGATCGACGTCTTCCCATGGGCGACGGCTGCCGCTCTGGAGCTCGTTGGTGAAGCTGGCCTAGGCTACTCACTTGATTCATTCACTGGACAACGTAACGAGTACAACACCGCAATCAAGAGTGTCTTGTGCGAGCTTTGCTATAATCATGAGTTATCACTGCCGCTGATCCTCTGCATTGCCAGACGCGTAGTATCCGCCGTTACCCCATACGCTAAGATTTTACCATTTGCCTATAAAATCGGAACACCCGCCTTTCGCAGATGGGCTCTGCAATATCTGCCTATTACCGGCCTCAAGGAGGTTCAACGCGTTGTATCTATTCAGCGCGAACAAGCCAACGAGATAATAGCATCCCGCCAAGCCCTACTCTCTTCTGGCGAAGACCTTTCATCACAGGCTGGTCGCGGACGGGACATAATGACTTTGCTCAGTGAATCCGTTCAACCGATAGGTTTGGTTCCATGCACTAACCAATTGCTTCTAATGTAGTGAAGGCAAGCGAGGCTGAGGGTTCAGAGAATCGTATCACCCGCCAAGATATGATTGGCCATATGAAGTGCGTCCATTACACGAAAAAAGTTGACCTGTTGTGCTTAACCCAAGACAGTACATTTGTATTTGCAGGTCACGAGACCACCAGGTGAGCCAAGCCCCTCTCGCAGACGTCGTTATGCTGAAGTCACTCTCAGTACCGCGGTTTCTCGAATTCTCAACATTCTGGCCGATTACCCTCAGATGCAAGTTAAACTTCGTGAAGAGATAAAACAGTACTTCGGCCAGAACCAGGACGACGTCAATCACGACGGATTGCTCGAATTACCTTACTTGGATGGAGTTGTTCGAGAGACTCTACGACTGCACGGGCCGGTAATTAGTTTGACTAGAATGTCAGTGGTTTTGCCACTACTCTTTTATTTTACCCTTTTAATGACTGAGACATTAGTAACGAGCAGGATACCGTTGTTCCACTCCAGTATCCTGTGGAGACCCCAACGGTGTAATCACAAGTATTCCGCTCAAAAAAGGAACGCGTATTATGACGAGCATCTATATGGCAAACCGTTACACGAAGATATGGGGAGATCGGGCAAACGATTTCCTGCCTGAACGCTGGATCGGGAGCAAGCTGGAGGATGTGACGCAAGCAGGAGCCCACCTACCTGGGGTATATTCGTCAATGTTAGTCCAGAATCTTTGCTATTTTTTCTGGCGTTGACCAAATTGGATAAAAGGATGTCATTCGGGGCAGGGCCAACTTCGTGCATGTGAGTACGGCGACGAGCTAATTTGATGATAATCACGCCTTTAACCGTGCATACATAATCAACTAGTGGATTCAAGGTATTTAAATATGCACCCTTCATCAACCTACTTGGCTGCTGACTCTGCTAATTAGTTTGCCGTTCTGGAGATCAGTTGCGTTACACTCTGGTTGATCGATTTATGCCTACTTACAAATTATTCTAGAGGTGACAGTGGCGACATTGGTCAGGAGTTTCAAGTTTGAACCATCTCACCTACAGCCATCTCACTGGGAGGTATGGCATAATTCATCATTCTATTCCTATCACCATCTTTACGGGTTTTATTTTATTTTATTATTCCAGGCCTATGGAGTTCAATTTCCGTACCTCAACAGTGAACAGAGTAATCCGGATAAGCTCCCTAAGTTGCCGCTGCGCGTCATCGCGCTTTAGGCGAGAACGTAAGTTTAGATGACAACCCCATTTTCATTGTGGGTCAATGTATTTTCGATATCCTATGCAATTCTATGCGAAGTGTCTTCGTACAGCTTGCTGCAAATATTATTAATATAGGCACTACCCCACCTGGTCACTCTCAATCTTATACTTGGGTGTATGCGGGCTCGGCATACCCGGTTTGCTTGGGAAAGTAGGAACCACTGTAGGCGGCCCGATTGAGATATCTGAGCCGCCCAGAACGTGATCGCGGGGATGAACTTCATGAACACATTCTGGGCAGCACTGGGCTCAATGATGTGGATGAGTGCTTACACCATAATTGTTTAATTTATGATTCAAATTACTGGTAGAACTTTAAGAACACCATGAGGGAACACATACGCGCACCTCGTCGTGGCCCCTGTACGGGGACAAGGGGTCCGTCCACTGACTGACTCTCTGTCAGCCGGGGTGTGCCTGGTGCTTCCTCCGGAGGGCATGTCCACTTGCTTCATCTCGTCCGGAAGTTAATTTGTGGTAGCGCGAAGGAGTACTGCTGCAATCGGTGCACTTAATTTAGCCAATGGCGGGAATTATAACAATGGGAAGCAGATGTGGTGATGAATTTCAATCTGTTGTCGAGCTGGCCAAGAACGCACAATATTTCAACGGGAGTGAATGCGGCCAGCCAAATTTTGTGAGGTTGTAAGACAACTTGCAGGGGGGGGGCGGACGGCATTGCGTACAAATGGAGGTTGACATGTAATTTCGTGGCGAAAATAGCCTTATGAAAGTAGCTCATAAAAATATATGCATGAAGTTTGCGCATGCGACGGTCTTCATGCATAACATTAGCTATAACGATTGTATTCGCGGCCTTGAGAATATATAAACGGCACTTCTTAGTATCGCCCTGAAGCGATAATCGTACCCATCACTGTAAGCCCATTTAATGTGAAAATTCCACATTCCACTCGGAAAAAATCCTGAACACGGACTTAGATTTTGGACACTACGGCGGATTTCCAAGTGGGTATCTATGTGCATATATGACCATATTAGACAATGATACCTTCCATTAGGTTTGTCTGAAGTCAGGAAATTCCCAGCTATGTTAATGGTTCTGTTTGTCGGCTCCGGAGGATGACGCTGTCGAGGGCGAGTACTTCGGCGTTGTCCAGGCTTAATGGTGAGCGACCCACTTGCTAAGGTACTCGGTATTCGAGAGCGGGATACCCTCCAATGTACGGTACAGGGTCGCTTAAATACATGCAATTCGACCGTTAAGGGTCTAGTACAATAGATAAGAGAGATAAGATGGGCACGGCCACAGGCCGTGCCATTTGTGTGCGGCACATGGGCGCCTCACACTGCATCAGGGTTAACCTCTCATAAATTGCTAAGAATTTGGTTTATTTACTCATGATAAGTGCGATTCAGTCCTCCCAAATTTCCAGAAAAAAACGGGTTCCAAGTGTTATCAGCTTCACAGTTCATTGAGGGTTACCCGAGTGTTCTTCATGTGGACCCATTACGCCTTGGCATCATCCACATCGGGTTTCTCCTGAACGCACCCAGCGCCAGGAGTATTTAATTCGATGACCTAAATTGAAATTGGAGGAAGTGAGAATATTTTTAGAATGAGTAGTTGAGCGTGTTTTCCTTCCTGTTGTTGGAAGTCGGACGTGGCTATGCGCATGTAGTCATGTGATTCGTATCCTTGTATTTACACACCGCAGCAGGAAAATTTGCCGAGAGAGTCCACCTAACCACTATGTGGCCTGTCCGCTACCTTGAGTTTGACGCCCGCGTAATGTGTGTGCAGAAGTATAGCAAGACGTTCCCATTCGGCTATGATTAGCTCCTAACGCCCTTCTCTGATCGAATCTATCGCACAACCCCAAAAAAATACCGTTGTGAACGCGACGGTGGTGTCTTACATTAAAATAAAAATGAAAAATTTGGCTCTCCATATCCCCCACTTTATAACATCTCACAAGGCAAATATATTGGAATTGGCAACAGGTGAGCTACATGGTAGGTGAAGCTGAGGGGCGTACCCTACGGAGGAAGCACTACGCAAAATCGGCCAAAAGCCGAAATTTTCACTAGCGCGAGCTAGCTCTATACGTCTTAGTGAGCTTCGGAGCGCGCACTACACGCAGAGCAGCACCAGCTTCCGGCGCTATCAGGTTCTAGTGAGTGCACAGAAGCTTACTTAGACAGTGACATACTACCGCAAGCCAGGAGTTGGAGGATTTGCAGAGCACTCGACCGACAAAGAGAGTCGGACAGCGCATGTATTCCTAATTCTCGCACAGAGACTACCAACAATGTACGTGTAGGTGTGCGCTGGCGCTGTTTTTAAAAAATTCACCGTCCATCCGGTGGAGACGGGGGAAAGGGGATGTATAGCTGGTGGTAGGTGGGTACAGGAGGCGTGCACGGAACCCTAGGGTCCCGTGGTTCATCGGAATTTGACCCATACATTAAATAATTGTATTGTATTGCATGTAACTACGTGGCCGGGCCCAGTGCCGCTCGCAGGGTGTTCGTGAGGGTGATCCCCGTGGTTGCAGCTGGGTGGCCTGCCTATAGCGGTCCCAACTTTCTCAAGCATATCGTATATGCTGGGCTCGCAAACACCCGAACTGCCGACTCGGAGCGACTAGGCCGAGTATACAACATATGCGTGTCAGCATACTTCAAAGCCTTGGAAAGCGATTTATCATCTCAACCTTCAAATGATTCTGCGTCCAAATTCCGATTGGCTGCATTCATGCAAGTGTCTCTAAATCCATCTACAATGACATATATATCCGTCTCATTTGAGATATCAGGCAAATAACACTGTAGGATTTCACCGTTGCCGACGGAAGCAAGAGCATAGCTGTCAACACGCTTACTTGCGCTGTGACAAGTGCTGGCTACGCTGGGAGTTCTCGCGCGCGGGTAGGATGGAGTGAAGGAAATATGAGAACCTTGATGTGTATCTATAATCATTACATACGCGGATTCGTACTACAGTGGAGTTGCGCTTCTTGTTCCTACACGACATCTTCAAAGAGGTCCCTTCGCGAAGCTTCTTATGACCGCTTAGCCGGGTTGTTGTTGCTTGTTTCGAACCCTGGGTCTCGTTGATTACCGCGCTGCTCAATCAGCAGAGTGTAGCCAATGACTATAATACTGTCACGATACTACAACTTGCGAGGTCCCGCGCGGCTCACGAAATATAAAAAGAGATGAGCTCAGTGTAGTCCGACATCATACACCTGAGCCGAAAAACATGATTTCTGATATTTCTCTCCCATCTTTTATTGGAACTTCCAATCCTATTTTACTCGCGCTATGTGCCAGTATCGCCCTAGTACTTTACAGGTTTGTTCGCCCGACCAAGGTGCTTGCCCAGCTGCCTGGCCCACCACGGGGGTCGTGGATTAGTGGTAAATAGCTACATGATATTCTCCTTATCCATTGCACATTCATATCAATATGCCAGGTCGTATTAAGGAGGTTCTCGGCCCAAACTCTGTTCGTTATCAAGACCATTTAGCGGCGACGTATGGACCAACTGTGAAAATTGACAGTGCTTTTGGTGTTAGTCTACTTTTTTACTTGCCGGTCGCCCGCTGCTAAAGCAAAATTCCAGGAGGAGATGATATGGTCAGCCGATCCGGCTTTCCTGCACGCGGTGCTAGTCAAAGATCGTCCCAATTTTATACGTCCTGATGGCACCTATCTGTATGCGTCTTATTTCGTTTCTTCTGCTGAGCTCGGTACTAAAGTAGATTTCAAGTTTGGCAAAATTGATTTTCGGAGGCGGCTTAATTAGCGTGGAAGGTATGCCAATCAATGTATTCTATGGTGGACAACGCTAAACAAGCATTCAAGGTGACGCACATCGAATGCAGCGCAAGGTATGACCATGTAATTCAAGATAGCGATTATCCCATTTGCTAATTCCACCACTTATCAGCTGTTAAACCCCGTCTTTACCATGAAATTTCTGCGGGAATGTGAGTTGAATGAATTTTGCTTCTAGTCCCATGCTAACTTCCCTTAGTGGTAGGACATGTGCACATCCTCAAATTTGGCCCTGACCCTCTTTTTATAGATGCCGATTTTCACGGATATTGCTAGACAGGTGCGAAGTCTCACAGAAACTAGACCTATTTAATCATGGGCTGACACCCCTTTCATAGACTCGCGATGCTATCAAGAGGGAGCTTTCGGCCACCAAGTCCTCTTCCAAAGAAGTTGATCTATTCCCATGGATGACCGTTGCAGCGATGGAACTCGTTGGTGAAGCTGGCCTCGGATACTCGTTCGATTCCTTCACCGGGCAACGGAACGATTACAATATCGCTGCCAAGAGTGTTCTGTACGTTTCAAATGTTTGAGGACTGGCAATTGGGTTCACTGATTGCATTCTTTTACAGCCGTGTGTTAAACCAGGTCGAACCCTATGTGGAGCTATTGCCATATGCCTGTAAAGTTGGAACAGCGGCATTCCGTCGTTGGGCTGTGAAATACCTCCCTATTGGTGGGATAAATGAGCTGATTAGGGCCGTAAAAATCCAAAATGAACAGGCTGAAGAGGTCATTCGAGCTCGGCAGAATCTCATTGCTGCTGGGGAGGATCTTTCGGCTCAAGCTGGGCGAGGAAGGGACATTATGACTCTGCTCAGTAAGTGCAAACGAATTGCCAGCAATTGACTGTGGCTATGGGTTGAGCTGTTGCCTTTGCAGTGAAATCCAACGAGGCAGAAGGCTCGGAGAATCATATAACCCGCCAAGAACTCATCGGTCATATGAAGTGAGCCTGAGTAATTAAAATATCCACAGACGACTTGGCTTACCCACTCCGCGATAGTTTGTTCGTGTTTGCTGGACACGAGACCACGAGGTGAGTAGAACCTCCTTGCCTGGATGTCCTATGCTGAAGCCGCCCGCAGTACCGCGCTCTCCCGAATTCTCGACATCCTTGCCGACCGCCCCCAGGTTCAGGTCAAACTCCGCGACGAACTACGCCAGTACTTTGAGGAGCACGGAGATGATACCAAGCGCGATGCTTTGCTCGAGCTTCCATACTTGGATGCAGTCGTTCGTGAGACACTGCGATTACACGCCCCTGCGCTCCACGTGTTTAGAATGTTGGTACTTTATTCACTCGCTTTCTGCTTTTCTAATCCCGTTATTCTGGAAACAGCACCAAGGAAGATACCGTAGTTCCGCTCCAGTATCCTATCGATACTCCCAATGGGAAGATCACTAGTATTCCTGTCAAAAAGGGTACTCGTATTATTCTAGGCTTGACGGCAGCCAACCGATATCCAAAGATATGGGGAGAGCGTGCACATGAATTTTTGCCTGAGCGATGGTTGGGGAAGAGACTGGACGAAGTCACGCCAGGAGTTCATCTACCCGGTGTATACTCCTCCATGTGAGTATGAGAACATACGCGCGCTTACTCTTTGTGACTAACGGGGCCGAACTCCAGGATGACGTTCGGCGCGGGGCCTGCTGCGTGCATGTGAGTTTGACTGAAACATGTGATTACGCGTAGAACTTGACTGACGCACATATTTGCACAGTGGATTTAAGGTGATTTGATTTCTTAATTTTGATTTGTACCAGTCGCTGACGACGACCCTTAGTTCGCGCTTATGGAGATCAGTTGCGTCTACTCTTAATAGATCTTGAACTGTTACTCACCCTTTTCTCAGAGGTAATGATCGCCGAGTTGCTCACTAGCTTCAAGTTTGAGAAATCGCAAAACAACCCATCGGAATGGCAGGTATGTTATAAACCAAGGTCAAGTCTGCCGTGGCATGATACTTAATGCTTCAATTCTAGGCATTCACAGTTCAATTCCCTTACAAGAAAAGTCAACTCGATAATCCAGACCGGCTGCCCGAGCTCACGCTTCGCGTCTTGGAGGTATAAGCTAAGGGATGTCTTGCGGCCCACCGCACAAGAAGAGTTTACTTGGCCGAAATAAGAGCTTACCTGGCCGAAATAGTTTCTATTTACATATGCACTATGTACTCCGAGATCCGATGATATAAATGATATGGAATCGTTCGAATACAGCTCATAAGCGGCCGCTAGTAATTGAGCTCAACAACACCATTCCTTTATCTCTCTTATTTGACATCCACTCCAACTGAGTAACCCGAGGTCGGACCGTGCGGCTGAATCCGAAGTTACCCGGCGACCAAACCCCCGGAGATGGGTCACCCGTCTGACACATTGTTCGTCTGGCGGTGGGACCCCTGGGTTTTTTAGCCCACGATAACGTTTGAAGAACCGTGGGTGCCGTGAACAGATCCAACCGCTTATCACTGTGTTAGGCATCATGATATATCAGGCTGCATTCCGCCGAACGTCCGTGATGATCATCGATCCGACTCAAATTCGCCGAGTGCGACTAGTTGAATCTCTTCAGACTGCATCCATCGCGCATGATCTCTCCAACTCGGTCGTCCCACGAGCGATGTTAGGGCACACAAATGTCGTTTGATCGAACCAGCCCCGGGCGAAAGTCGTTGAATCAGTGTGAGTATCAAGATCATTTTCCCTTTTTTGTGTGCCGCTCGGCCCGGCTGGAGAGTGCGAGTCTGATGCCGAGCCAGGTTCATCGACAGCATGTGGAGGTTGTACCTGAAAGATCGATCTCGAATATCAAGATCCGAACCTTAAACCTAGCGCCATTTGGGGATTTGCATGGCCAAAATGAAATGAAAGAACTGAGTTAGGAAGGAGCTATCGTACACAGGGGAAATAGTCTAGCTAGTACTAATACAGTGAATCGTATACTTTTGACAACGCGGCTCTTACGCAGGCCGCGCGAAGAGTCCCCAACCCCACGCCGGTCTGGAGACTTGTTTTGTCACCGGGCAGACCGAGTGGGTCGGTGGGATATAATGCCGCGCGAACAAGTCATTCTGGATCCAGAGGACCTTGTTAATGGCCGCCAGGGTCTCCGCTGTCGTTTCGGTTGGTAGATTTCGGGCAAGAACGGCTTTGGTGAGAATGGTGTGGACGTGGCCGAGGAGCTTTTTGTTTTTCAGGAAGACGTTGGGTTAGGATGGTGCGTGGTGATCGTGTGAGTAAGCTCTGCTTACAAGTGCGCAGTGTGTATCTAGAGTGAGATGAAATGTGTGAGGCGTGGAAATGGTTCGGGAAGAGCATGCATGCAACGTACAGTCGACGTGGAGCGGCTCTTTTTTCTCACGATGCGAAAATGCTGCGGGACCTGTATGCATTAGGCCAACTTTGTCGAGGTATTCAAATGTCTGCGGAGGGACGTTGGCGTTGCGGAGGACGGGGTCACGCGAGTTAACGGACCTTGATGTCGGTGTAATCGGCGGTAAAGACCTTGAACATCCAGGCTCGCAAAAAGTCTTTTCTGGTGGATACCCCACGTTAGCTACGTAACATGAGATGCGTACACTCGATGCGAGCTCACCGGAACTTGATCTGCTCGTTCTCATGTGTGATCTCTTCTAGCCGCTCAGCAAGCTTTCCCTCGAATCCAGTGTTCCTCGACAAGAACACCGCGCGCGTGACATCAAACGAAAACAACTTTTCGTCTAGACATATTCCGAGTCAGCGTGAGAACAAGGACGAGCCGGCGGCGGTCCCGCCGCGAGGAGGATTGCCCTCGCCGGCGGCAAGGGGACAGAAGCGGAAGGGGGAGGAAAAACAGACTCACACACGGCATCGACTGCCTCATTTGTAATTTGCTTGACGATCGGAGCTGCTGCCCGCAGCGCCGCGGCGTCCTCGGGCCCAAACTCGATGAACTTGGTGATGTACTCGACGCGCTGGGCGAGGTCCGTCTCGAGCGCTGCGGCGTCGATGCGGTGGAGGATGGGGCACATGGTGTTGGCGCTTTGCGGGGTGAGAGGAAACTGAGACAGATGTCTCTTTATATCCCAGTCGTGAGAGCCAAGCCGATCGCGTTGCCAGAACCGAACCGCATCTGGCGCAAACTTTTAAACACCAGGCGATCAGTGCACGTGCCCCAGTCACACGTTCTCGGGCGCATACACCCGCTCATGGGCTGCCGATTTCAGCTCGTTCTTCGGGCACAATTTGTTATCTGTCGGACTACTGTGTGGGGGCCAGACATGCACATCCGTGTCAAGGATCAGTCCACCCGCCGTTGCCCATATCGGTCGACTTCTCTGCTCACAAGCCGCGGCTTTGCCTCGTAGGCCGTCGATCATGGCCATGTGCCCCGCGCTTCCGCTAACGTCCAACGAGCCATCTGCCCGAAGCACGACCCTGCGATGATTGTCCTGGAAGGAGGAAATCGCAGAAAACGCCCCCCGTGACGCGAGGCCCCTATCACAGAACCACTTATAGCCTATATCCAAGGCACGCTTGCGCTCGATTGGGCTCGCCCATTACACAGCCAGTTCATATCGTTTCTCCGCCCCCTTGAAATATCACATTTGTTTGATACATGCGACAAGAGTCCTGATGATGCGGTCAAAATGCTACAGGGGACTCGCTTAGGAGATTTTCGGATCCGCGTGCGCCACGGTAAATTAACTTATCCAATTAGTGTTCCTCGCGGAACTTATAACGCGGGCCTAGCCTGCGATTTACCACAGGGTGCGATCTAGCCCGTTTTGTTTAACAATGGGCCGTATTCTTAGGTCAACTCGATCTTCGGATTCAGCCGATGAAATAACATGCCAGCGACGCTCCCAACATCGCAACTTGAATGTCTGATACCAACTCCCCAAATGAGAGGCGGGGGAGGTGTGTTCATGGGCAACTCGTGGTAAACACGAACGCGAATATGAGCACGTGTTGGAATCGTATTTAAAATACTATTCCGATAGAATGGCATTCGTGGACCAGAAGGTCCTCAGACGAGTACTGTGCTGGCAAGTGATGAGCGTCCATCATTGTCCCACTCCAGACCCCAAATACCTCAAGGCAAATTCCCATCTTAACAAGCTGTCAGTAAACGCTTATAAAAATTTCAGCCATCAATAGCGACTAGCGTCAGTGATACATGCTCTAAAATTTACCTTGTATAAATCAATCTTGTGCTGCGCTATCGAAAGAAATTTGGGTGCAAGAGTGTCCAGGGTCCAGAGTAGGATATTGATCGACGTTCATCTCTCGCTGGTACAGTAGTTCACATTTGCAACGAAAAACTGTAAATATTGGGCATGTGGCTTTGCTGATGGGCCAGCCCTTGGAGTCGTGGGCTGAGATCATCTACCGTGACCAGAGATTAGTTTAACTAGAACCCATGATTCAATGCGAAGCCATTGATCAATTCGCGCATGCCGCCGGCTCAGCTTTGGTCCTACAAGAGGTTTGGATCAGTCAAGGGCGGATAAGAGCTGCATACTGCGATCGAACTGGTGGTGCTTTGTGTGCCTGCATCGATGCAGGCCAGGGATCTGGGACTTTCACATGTAGGTTTCCCTTGTGGGTGGCAAGGAATAACGACCAATCAAGGCATGCATGTGCCGAATAATCCCCACGCTAACCGAGTAGGTTTGATAGAAAATTTGAAGCAAACCGATAAAACTCGCTGATACAAGTCTCTCGCGACCTGTCTGGGCTCGACTTGGCGATCTCATGATGTCTACATCGCTCGAAGCGCTTCCCTTGACGGCGTCTACGATAGGCTGGATCGCATGCGGGGCTTGTTTGGGCCTGGCGATCTATCGCTTCGATCGCAACAGAAAGCTTCTGATAAATCTTCCGGGGCCCGAGGCGCCAAACTGGGTTACTGGTGGGTTTGATGGTAGATTATTCTCGTTCTCATCAATGCGAACGACCTCCAGGCCATTTCAGAACTCTATTCGGAGTCAACGCGATCCAATATCTTGAAAATCTCGTTTCAAACTATGGACCCACGTTCAAAATCAAAGCTGCTCTTGGAGTAGGAACCCCACAATTAATCGAGTACATTCCTAACCACTTTGATACGTAGACTGATGTCATATGGACAATCGATCCCGCAGCCATGCATTCGGTCCTAGTCAAAGACCGAGCTAATTTCGAGCGCCCAGCAGCCAACAGGCTGTGAGTATTGCTCTATGCGAACAACTACGGATCCGGTCTGACTGGGCTTCAATTGGCTTAGATTTGTCCGTGCCGTATCTGGACCAGGGCTTCTTGCGTTGTCGGGTATCGTAATTAGATATGGGACGGTGATTGAGTTTGCTGACAGTGTTTTTAGGTGAAGAGCATCGGATTCATCGCAAAGTAAGCGATCGAATGGAAATCCGAGAGCCAAGGCTAATAATTCAATTCCAGATACTCAATCCTGTCTTCACCATGAAATTCCTTCGCGAATGTAAGCGATTCATTGATATAAAGCACGGATTTGCTTCTGACGTTCCTCCAGTGGTAAGGATGGTTTACAGCATGGCTTCACGGCTCAACGTTTTGCATTCAGATGCCTGTGTTCATGAATGTCACCGAACGAGTTTGCATTCCACAGTCGCGTAAATTCGATATTACTGACCATGTATAGGCATGTGATAGGATTGATCAAGAAATCGGCAGTGATGCCAACTCGAGGGACCTCGATATATTTCAATGGATGGCATCCGCGGCTCTCGAGCTTGTTGGGGAAGCAGGGTTGGGCTACTCGTTCGAGTCCTTTGAAGGAAAGCGCAACAAGTACTCTGCGGCGGTCAAAGATGTAGTGTTCGGCGTTTTGATATGCTGTGTAGTGCTCATTCTTACTTGATTGACCTTGCAGCCGGTTCTTTGCCAAGATCGTCCCATTTGCAGCAGTACTTCCGTACCTCTCAAATATTGGCACCCCGTCCTTTCGTCTCTGGGCCGTGCAGTACCTTCCCATAGCTGGGATACGGGAGCTATTGGAAGCTAGATCTATTCAGCACGATCAAGCCGAGGAAGTACTGCGGGCGCGCCAAGAGCTTCTCGCTTCAGGCGGGGATTTGAACTCGGAAACCGGGCGTGGTAGAGATATCCTGACTTTGTTGAGTGAGCCTATTAGCAATATCCGTATCTAATTCACCTACTAAATCAGTTCTCAGTGAAGGCGAACGAAGCTGAAGGCTCTGAGAATCACATCAGCCGTGAAGAAATAATTGGGCACATGAAGTGAGCTGTTGTTATTCACTCACTCATTTGATGCGCATTGATTGTATGTAGTATCTTCATCTTTGCGGGCCATGAGACTACCAGGTATGTGCACCCGAAGATCGGGTTTGATGGATTTCCAAATTATTACCTTCAGCACAGCGATGTCGCGTATCATCAGCATTCTTGCAGCTAACCAGAATATCCAAAACACCCTTCGAGAAGAGGTTCAACAGTACTTTGCCCACAATCCGGATGATACTCATTGCGATGGCCTACTTGAACTTCCATACCTTGATGCACTTGTGCGTGAGACATTGCGCGTGCACGCGCCCGTTTCGAGCATTGGCAGGATGTAACTCTTCCTACCTTATTCGTGGTATACATAGGGAAATTCAGTGTATTTTTTTTAGGAGCCAAGTCGATACCGTTATCCCGCTTCAGTATCCCATCGACACTCCTGATGGTAAAATCACCAGCATTCCCGTCAGGAAGGCACTCGAGTGCTTATGAACCTCATGGCCAACCGGTACCAGCATATATGGGGTGATCGAGCAAACGAGTTCATACCGGAACGGTGGGTCGGGGCCAAGTTGGATGAAGTCACCGAGCCTGGTGCTCACCTCCCAGGAGTATACTCTTCCATGTGAGTCGGCTAGGCGTACGAACACTTCACACGATCGAGTGATCGATGATGCTTCAGGATGACATTTGGGGGTGGGCCGACAGCTTGCATGTGAGTTGATCCCCTTGATTGGGTGGTTGATGTGGCTAAAAATGATCATGCGCATAGAGGATTCAAGGTCTATCATTTTGCGTAATTTAACAAGTGCATTAGCTGATTGATTCCGTCAATTAGTTTGCCGTCATGGAGATCAGTTGAGTGGAGACGGTGGTGTACCCCGATAATAGTCGCTAATTGGATGTTTTACAGAGGTGATGATATCGGGATTAATAAGGAGGTTCAAGTTTGAGCAGTCTAAGCAAGAAGTATGCTGGGAGGTAGGTCGACCAACTCGAGTTCAATCCAAGCAACTAAGCATGGGACTAGACTCAAGGGGTCCAGTTTCCGTACTTGAAGTCCGAGATAAATAATCAAAATAAACTTCCGAAGCTACCGATTGAGGTTGCAAGACTTTAGGACGTATGGCATACTATCTGTCAGGATTCTCTCCAAAATTTCACTGGGTTTAGTTATCTACATGGTAAATGAATGACGATTGTATGGGCATTCTATATATGCGTGTCGTATTGTGGATATAGTCCTCTCGTTCTTGTATCTACTGGAAGCCAAATCAATGGATAAAGGAATCCAAGAAATATACATCGCCCCAGTTCAGCTGGTCAAGGATCGAGGTTCTGCCCAGACGATTAGATTTGTGGATTGTGATGGCCCTATTAGTATAGTTTATTAATGAACATAAATGTGGGTAATTCTAAGCAATGGAAGTGTACAAAGCTGGAAATGAACAGGGAACTCTTTGAACTACGAGTGTGAATGAGGCGCGATAACCAGCATTACGTACCCCGTGACCAGGGTTTTGGTCACGTGGCCTCCAATGACAATCTCTCCGCTCTCCGCGCTACCAAGAAGCTGTTCTCTCGCTGTTCTTTTTCACTTGTCAACCACCACCGGGTGCTACATCTGCGTATAGGATATTGGGATTATGGAATCGCCTGTGACTGAGCAGATAAGGGCAGAGCTTGGGCAAATTTTGGCCAACTTAGTGCTTGGAGACAATGATATCCGGCGGTCGTGAGTGCAATTAAAAAGATATCTTTGACACAATGAACGCTTCCTGTAGAGCAGAAAAAGTATTGAATGATAAATGGCTTGCGAATCATCCGGAAATACTCCTGCTGGCTCTGGCCGAGTTCAGTCGACAAAGCCCTGATGCGCACATGAGGGCGTTTGCCGCCGTTCTTCTCCGTCGATTGATCTTCCGTCCACCGCTACATCCTGTACCATCGCCACATCCTCATCAATCTTTTGCTGCTCCAAAATCAACCATCTATGACCACCTTTCGGAAGCTACTAGGAAAAACCTAGAGCTTATTTTGCTGGCTGCGCTGCGCGAGGAGCGCGATTCGAATGCGCTGAAAGGTGTAACGGAAACTATTTGTGAGTTAGCTATTGGTAGCTTTGAGAGGAAGCGTATGTTCGTTCAATTGGTGTGCATAAGCTACTTTTTCTCACTATTGGATGCCAGGTCCTTTTCCTGAATTGTTGCACGCTGCTTTGCAGTTGGCAGATTCTGGCGATGCAATACATAGAGAATCTGCTTTCCGGTAGGTGCAATTCTCGAGCCTCACACTCAAGGCATGACAACCCAAGTAGGATATTCACGAATGTGCCACATCTTCTTTGGGATCAGAACCCCCAACAGGTCGTTGTTGCGTTGGAAAACGCGCTCAAGGCGAGCGAAGCCGTTTCGGTACGTGGTTGGAGTCTCGGTTTATGCATCTAATGGCTATCTTAGGTACGACATGCTGCTCTCAAAGCATGTGCCGTATATCTGTCCTCCAACGACCCTGCACTGCAGAGCCAAACTGTTGGTCTCATGTTACCCATGTTAATGGTAAGTTATCTTGTCGCAAGGCGAATTTGTACCTGATATCACTAGGCTCTAAACGAATTCCCCCTTCGGGATCAAATCAAAGCGCTTGAAACTCTCACGTCTCTCACCTCTAATTTCCGCACCGCTGCTCTCTTCCGTGCGCATATCGGTATACTAACGCAATGCATGGAACCATTCCTGAATGAGCAGCCACCCAATCCATCCATCGATGTTAGCGCCACTCCTACTCTTGCCAACCCTCGTTTGCCCAATTTGTCTGGCCTCCAACGGGCTCTTCCATTCAGAACTCCTCCAACAGCGAAGATGAACAGGAGGCTTTGATTGAACGGCGTCTGACTGCGTTGGAACTGATGGTTAGCCTGACTGAGGCACGCCCAGGAATGTTCAGGGCACCTATCGGGCCGCAGGGTGAGGGAGAATCTGGGGGCGGAGTGATCGGAGGGGAGAATGGCGTTCAGTCTATTTGGGTATCTACACTCGTAAGGGCATGTCTGAAAGGGATGAGTGAAGTTATCGAGGAAGAGGGAAATGTCACACAGATAGCATGGGAAGAGTGTGAAGATGTGAGTATATTGACCAACTCGTATCTTCATTCTAACCTCGGCATAGCCTTCTGCCACAGACGATGACTACGGGTATCCACAAATATATGAAGGAGCCCTGGACCGCGCAGCTGTCGCTCTCGGTAAGCCTCACTTTTATCGTGGGTCGTCAGCTCATGAGCCCCGCAGGCGGGCGAGCTTTGCTGCCCGTAGCGTTCCGTGACATACCGGCTATGCTCAGTTCGCCGGAATGGGGCGTACGGCATGCTGGTCTTATGGCTATTGCTGCCGTCGCAGAGGAACATACCAGGTATCTAGGAATCATCTCAAGGGCATTAGTTTTTCCCATTAACATCTTTCAGGTTCTTGAAATGGAAGTTGGGAAAGTCGTGGAATTAGTCGTCCCTGCATTTACGGATCCTCACCCGCGTGTCAGGTTTGCGGCATGCCAATGCATGTAAGCGTGTGTATGATCCACAAAGCAATTAACTGACTACCTAGCAGAGGTCAGCTATGCACCGACATGGAGGTATGAATCATCTCACCAGCTTGAATCACATTCTCTCATAAACGAGAGTGCAGGAAATATTTCAACAACGATACACTAAGGAAATTTTGTCGTGTTTGATACCAGCCATGGATTCTCGGGAGGCAAGGTTCGCGCGTTTGGATGGCTCAACTGACATATGCTAATAACCATCGCTAGAGTACACTGTCACGCCGCCAAAGCCCTCATAAATTTTTGCTGTGGCGTCGAAGCGGATCAACTCGCGCCATACCTAGACGACATTATTTCTAGGCTACTGCGCTTGCTCAGCAGCCCGCGACGTTACGTTCAAGAGCAGGCTCTTACAACGCTAGCTATGGTTGCAGACGCGAGTGCCGAGAAGTTCCGGGTTGTAAGTTCATCCACGAATCACTCGAGCAGGTGTGACCATCGTGATTTCAGTACTATCCTTCGATTATGCCCCTACTTTTACAAGCATTGAGAACACCGGCGACTCCTGAGACCCAGGTATTACATTGCAAAGCAATGGAGTGTGCTGGGCTGATGGGTACGCTCCACGACTGGTTCCAACGTGCATATAGTAAATGTTTCGGCTAGGAATCGCCGTTGGTCGCGAAGTTTTCCAACAAGACGCGGAAGAGCTAGCCAAGTTATTGTTACAGATACAAGGTGGCCCCGGCCGTGTTTGTTTGATTTTTTTCTTATTAACAGTATGTTTAGCGCAACCTACTACGGATGACGACACCACGCCAATGCACCTTCAACAAACCTGGGCTAAAGTGTGCCAAGCGATGGGTGATTCGTTCGAACCATACCTTGAGTTTATCATGCCACCACTTCTCAAGAGCGCAGGGATAAAGCCTGATATCAATGTTGTTGGTATGAGCTATGTTTGGCCTCGGTAAACTTACCAGTAATGACTTGCAGACGACGACGAAATGGAGGCTCGCGAGGGTTTTGACATGCTTGACTTGCACGACGGCCAGCATGTCGAAATAAGGACGTCAGTGCTTGAAGAGAAGAGCGCTGCTTTTGACGCCCTACTCATACATGCAAGTACCTTGGGCTCCAAACTTGGACCTTACATTAGACCAACCCTTGAGCTGGCGTTACCGGGCCTCAAGGTATGCGAAACTGAACCAAATCTTACAAAGCTCACGTTTGCCTAGTTTTACTTTTCAGAAAATGTCCGGGAAGTCTGTACGCTGTAAGGTACTTTCTTTGTGTTGAGGCCAACCAACTTACCGAATCGACCAAGCATCATTCCAACATTGATAGCAAGTGGAAACTCTACTGGGGAAATCTCCCCTGACGAAATGAATGCGATATTTCTTCAAATAACCCGGGCAATTCAACCGGAGGGAGATGCCGGTTTCCTTGGTTCTTTGTGCAAATGCCTTGCGGATTGCCTTCTCGTAGCAGGGCGCCAAGCAATCATTCCGCCACTCGTGAACGAAATTTCTACGGCTTGCAAAGCTCAGCTTGCGGCGCTGGCGTCCCGAAGAGAGATGCGGGCACGAAGGATTAAGCATGGCCCGGAGTGGGAAGAAGACAAAGAGGATATACTATTATTACAGGAACTCGAAGATACCGCGTTTGACGAGATGAATCGACTACTAGGATTTTTAGATCCCAACCACCCAGTGAGTATAATCCCCCGGATAACGGACATGGCTGATGCTTTAATGAAGCTTTTAATCGCCATTGGGTCCATCAAAGAAATGGGCATTTGAATAAACGCGACCCAGAGACCCGAAGCGTTTCTTGGGCCGATACAGTTGTGTTTAAATGTAAACGTGCGCGATAAATATTCACCGAGATCGAATCCTTGGGAACCCGTATTTGCATGTGTGTTATCGTCTCGTCCATGATATGTGAATTCTCTAAGCCAGTTCAATCATACATCATTCAGAGAATAAATAACTACTCTCGATTAAACACTCTTTGCAAGACCTCGAGGAATGGTTTAGCGAAACGAGAATTTCCGCTTGAGGCGGAGTCTCGACTCTGGGTGCGATCAAATTGGGGCGCCGAGGTAGTAGGAGGTTCTGTGGGCTCAGCATCGGGGATATAGCCCGGTAGCCCAACCGCAATTCGAGCATCGTGTCCAGCCTTCAGCTCGCGGGCAGCCTCGACGGCCGCAGGATGAAGCGCTACGAAACCAGAGGGAGGGGATGGTGCAACAGATGGGTCTTCATGCGGAACACCGAAAGTAGGACTCAAAGGGTCATCTCTATTTATGCACCGTGAGCGTGGATGACAGATTATCGGAAACTGCGCGTACGCAGCTGAGCGCTCGCGCCTGGAAGGCCAGTGGCACCAACGTCGTCGTGCTCTCCTGAACGGAGAAATTCGTGGTGCCGGTGACCGGTAGACATCTCGAGCAACGTGGGCGAAAGTGTTAGTAAGGGTAGGATCTCAAGGGGAACCTGTCAGTTGGGCAGAACGTAACGTTGAATCCACGCCGATGAGGAGAAAGGTATGGCAGGCGAGTCTAGATATAGTGCTGAGATATGGCGCAAAACTCTGCCCATTGGGAATATAGGAGATCCGAGCTAACAGGTTTCGAGACAGTTGCCAGGAATCAACGCGCAGGCGGTCAGTTGAGCACCCGCAGATCGTTCGAATTATAATACGAAGCCTCGATAACAGTCTTCTTCCGAGTTCCAACAGATCGTGGCGGAAATCTTACTGTAAATGGGTGAGTAGCGTCAACCCCTCATCAGTTGTAACATATAGTAAAGATTGATCGAGGCCGAGGAGCTGAGAGGTGTGAGAACGGACCAGAGATAAGTCATCAAAAACAAGAAAATGTCGGCTAGATGCCCGTTTTTCGTTGGCCCCATCGGCCGACCGTCTCGATTAGCCTGGTGTGTTGGAACGGCTGACTGAAAATAGCAGTCAGGCTCAGCGATATGAGGCCCCGATATCAGCAATGGTATCATTATGTGAAATATCCTATTCATGTAGTAGCACTTGATTGAAGCCTCGAACCAATAGTCGTCGTCATGAAGATTCCTGATTCGGGATATAGATCCTATTTTAACGTGTCGAGCGTCGAACACTTTCGCACGGATCTCGAGATTCAACCGCAAGTTCCGTTCCATGGTCATAGCGTTAGGTCTGAATAGTCTGTATCTCCTGGTTCAAAAATACAAGAGGAGTTCAGGCCGCTGTTCTAGTGCTGTGCGATGCCAATGCCAACCGTTTGAGGGGGAAAGTCAGTGGCTGATTTACACGTCGGGAAAAAGCCCCGGGGCAAATTTGACCTGGTGTGGCAAACCGGGTTGGTTACATCATGTAACTGCCCGGGCTGTGTAATCTCTACAAATTTGCCCTGTTTACCTATGGCAAATTGTGCAAACCGGGGTAAATAACGGTGTGTTTCACCTGGGGGAAGGCAAACTGGGAAAATGGGCAAATTGGATGTAATTTGCCCAAATTTGCCTGGGGCTTTTTTCCTGACGCACGTGACCAGATGTTCTGATCCGCCAGCAGCATTCGTTCAGGCTTGATGATTATCCGCCATGGTACACTCAGGGAAACCTCTCTCAACGGATTGTAAATATAGAAACGCATGTAGAAGACAAAATTAGTGCTCAAAGCGGGTGGGACTCATGAGTGGAAAAGTTCAGATTCCGTTGGCAACCGGGCCCCAAGAGTGTCATGCAAGGAAGTCAAGAATATTTACCCCACATTAAGCGCGGTTCACCAAAGAGTGGCCAGGAGCAAACTAGAGCTATCCCCAGAGGATGGCAAGCATTAGAGTTTCCTCACCGAGTGATGGTTGATGGAGGCTCTAAGCTATAGACTATAATATAGCCATGTGGGGTATAATTGAGATAGATACTCCTAAGTGCTTTTATGATCTCACCCATCATTTCCACCAAGTATTCAATGAGGCTTTGGGCAAAATGTTTGTTGGTTCGCGCGACGCTTCCACCAATTCGTGCCAGGCGATTACGACAGCACCTTGTTGTGCCGAGGGCTGTAACAGGCTGCATATAATGACACTGCATGTCTTAACCCCAAGAAACATGGAATAATAACATCAATTTAAATTTGTTTTACTCCCAATAGTTATTACAATTTAAATCTCAGTGACGCGAAGCAGCAATTTGGGCACTCTCTCTGGATTATTCTGTTCGCTTTTCAAAAAGGGGAGCTGAGTCCCCACAGCCTAGATTCCACGAATGAATAAAGTAAATGGAGAAATTAACGTTGCAGATTGCGCACCTCCCATTGAGATGGTTCTTGCTGAGATGGCTCGAACTTGAAGCTTTTTACCAGTGCAGCAACCATTACCTCTGGGATCATCTGTCAATGGTGACAGCAAGCGATGGTAGAACAAACTCAACTGATCTCCATAACCGCAAACTTGCAGTAAAGGTCAAGATAGAATTCAATTAACTACGAGGCTGAGACACCATACCTTGAAACCACTAATGCAAGTATATATGCGTGATCAGCTGGGAAAAATCTCGAGTGGAACACCGTCAGCTCGACTCACATGCATGAGGTTGCCCCTCCTCCAAAGGACATCCTGCCAAAAGAACAAGTCAGAAAAGATGCAACTTTTTTACGCCTTACTAACACCGATGAGTAGACACCGGGGAGCTGAGCTCCAGGTTCCGTCACTTCCTCGAGTTTACGGCCTATCCAACGCTCCGGCCAAAACTCATTCGCTTTCTCTCCCCATATGCTCTCATGTCGATTCGCCATGGCGAAGCTCATAACGACGCGAGTGCGCTTCTTGATTGGAATGCTCGTGATCTCGCCATTTGGTGTCTGGACAGGATGCTCGAGTGGAATCACAGTGTCCTTGTTGTTGCTAATTCCGAGGTATCATTAATGGAGGCAAATAGTGGAGGGAGAAACTCTCACAATCTATCCGATTGAACCACTGGCCCGTAAAGTCGTAGGGACTCTCGAACGATTGCATCCAGGTAAGGAAGTTCAAGTAATTCGTCGTTGTCAATGCCGTTCTTGTGTTGTTCGAAATACAAGCCGAGTTCTTCACGCAGCCTGAACTGAACCTCGGGCATATCTGCCAGAAGACTAAGAATTCGTGACACCATCGTACTGGGATCTCATTAAGTCCAGTATACGTACAGCACAGGAAAATGTACCTTACCTTGTAGTCTCATGGCCGGCGAACATAAACGTGCTACCACAAGGCTATTAGTAGAGCAATTCTATTCGCCATTTGAGACCCGAAGCTTACTTCATGTGACCAATCATTTCTTCTTCTGTTATATAATTCTCCGAGCCTTCAACCTCATTGGCCTTCACTGCAACACGAGAACGCCCTCAATATAGATATCGCACATCACACGCAAGTTGTACGTACTCAGTAAAGTCAATATATCCCGCCCACGGCCAGCCTGCGATGAAAGCTCTTCCCCAGAAGAGATGAGCGCTTGACGGGCTCGGATGACTTCTTCTGCTTGCTTGTTCTGTACTGCTACGGCACTCCGAAGGGTTTGGACATCCCTAATGGGAATGTAGCCCACAGCCCAACGGCGAAACGCAGGCGTCCCCAATCTGTAGAAAAACGGCAATAGGCTTACGAAGGGGTTAAGTTTGACGAACGCTCGCCTGAGAGTGGATAGCATGAATGGTTTGCAACGGTTGATCAGAGTTTAGGACACACATGACG
Source organism: Ceratorhiza oryzae-sativae (assembly GCA_030998015.1). Classification (NCBI taxonomy): domain Eukaryota; kingdom Fungi; phylum Basidiomycota; class Agaricomycetes; order Cantharellales; family Ceratobasidiaceae; genus Ceratorhiza; species Ceratorhiza oryzae-sativae. The sequence continues at coordinate 626,512 of JARWMV010000247.1, forward strand.
TTTTTGGCTGCGATATGGTACTCGTTGCGCTGTCCAGTGAACGAGCCGAATGAGTACCCCAGACCAGCTTCGCCGACGAGCTCCAGAGCGGCGATAGCCATCCACGGAAAGACATTGACTTCCTTGGACGGGGAGCTTGGCTGATGCAGCTCTTTTCTGATACCATCGCAAGTCTATGTGGGTGTAAAATCAATAAGCAGAGTAGGGGCAGCTTTCGTAACGTACTTGTTCAGCAATGTCCGCGAATATTGGCATCTAATGCGTAATTTAGCAGTGAAATGCACTGAAGGGGCATATAATACCACTGAACAAATGCTTAGCACGATATTTTCGCAGGTGTGGTTAATTTTACTCACATTCACGAAGGAATTTCATAGTGAACACGGGATTCAACAACTGCAAGATACTATTGTCGAGTCAATCCACCAAATTAGAAAAACGAGCATACCTTGCGCTGGGTTCGATGCGCATCGCCTTGAAATGATTTAGCTCGAGTCGACCATCATATTTCCGAACAACATACCACTCAGAGCAAGCAAACCTCCGCCAAAAGCCGACCCCATCAAACTATAGCAAGATTGTTCAGTATACCGCGTAGCGCAACCAAAGGAGCCGACGGGGGATATCACCTACAGACTGGAGCCCTCTGGGCGCTCAAAGTTGGGCCGTTCCTTGACCAAGACCGAATGCAGAGCGCCTGGATCCATCGTCCAAATTATCTCTTCCTGGAGATTATGCTCAGCAGACGATCGTCGCGAAATTATGTGATAGGACACCTACACCGAAAGGGCCTTGGATTTTGGCAGTCATGCCATACGTTTTAGCCAGATGCTCATGGTACTGGACGCCGTTTAGCCCAAAAAGATGTGCGAAATGTCCTGAAAAAAAATCATATAAGCGGACAGATCAGAGCACAACTTGGGTGCAGTACCCGACATCCAGTTCCCTGGAGGCGGACCCGGCAGCTGAACGAGCAATTTATCGCGACTAAACAGCTGGTAGAGCAACAGAATCAAGCAACCGCCGAGTGTAAGCCAAATAATGGCAGGAAATCCCCAAAGGGGTGTGCGAAGAGCCTCGGAAATCATGTCGCAGTGGGGGCCCGTCAAAGAGACCCCGTGCGTTTTTATCCACCATAAGCCCTTCAATTGGTTAGTGCTAGGGATGCACTTATGCAAAACTGTGCCTGGATAGGACAGCTACCGCGTGCAAGGTTATTGAATCTTAGGGTTCTCTGCTCTCGGAGATAGTGAAATTTGGTCACATTGCTCAGGAAGGCGTTAAACTCCGTATTGCTGTCTTACGGTATTTGGTGCCTCGAATAACGAAATACACGCGTGGGCAAGGATATATCCAGGACGAATACGTGCCACAACGTCCAACGATCCACACATGTGGTCCTTTAGTCACTTCTAAGGTCACTACGCTCATAGAAGTCCAGATCGGTTATGAATCCTCACATGTCCGTGACATGGATGTCGTCCTCTTCATACCAAAGTAGGATACAACATGGTCCCATAAACCGGGACCAGCCGAAAGCAGGAAATGCATCAAGGGACAATGACAACAACACACGGACAATCCAGCAGACTACAGATAATCTACGATGGTTTGCAATCGTCTCGCGATCCGAGGTGGGAACTCGAACGCGGTCAGTCGCGGTCCAAACTCGAGTACGATCATACGGATGCCTTCTCGCAAAGCTGCGAGTTTTACGCGTCAATAACTTGTGCGGAACGTGTGGCTGGATGGATTCAACTAACCCTCTGCGACTGGCTGAACAACCTTTTTGATGGCGTCCTCGGTATTTGGTGTTGGATTGGCATTAGTCTCTTCTACAAGCTGTTCGAGAGCACCAAGATATGAAATCATAGCTTCAAGCACGCGGGGAATATCCCTCTGGACACGGCCATAAGGATCTTCATGCAAAGAATGAGTCACCAGCGTCGACAAGGCTAGGGATTCCAAGTTATTACGGCATTCTAAATTCCAATCCTTCGACTCACCTTCGATTGCCCAAACATCGGCATCTCGATTTGGTAACAGCGCTTCGAGCTTTGCCTCCTGCCTCTCTACAAACAAAGTATCCCACGCCCAGCGAGCCCAGAATGCAGCGTTTGGAGGAAGGATGCTCATGATACCGCTCAAGTCGGGCTTAGGGAATTTCCATGTTTTAATTGACGCGGGAAGCTGCACGGGGATAGACGCCGCAGGGGCAGAGTGCGAAGGTAGGAAGATGGAAGGAACAGTCGTTGGGACGACATTTGCGACAGCGTTGGCAGTTCCAACAAACTTGTCAAGTGCTCCAGAGGGAGTCGTCGAGGCTGCTTTGTAGATTGACCCTTGTAAGGTTTTGGAGGTCTGGGCAACGGCGGGTTGGGTGGCCACGGGTGTCACGGCTGGTAGAGAACCCATCAGATACAGTATCCGACACGTAATAAAGGAGATTTACCAGCCGGGGGAAGGGCGTTTCGATTGTTGACTGTGGAATAGTCCTTGCCGAGTAGCAATAGACATTCCCTGCAAACCAGCTCCCATGCGGTCGGGTTGGCCTTGAGATCAGAGAACAAAGCAACACGGCGCGGGGGACGATTCACAACAACGTTGGCTAGCTCAGCAAAGGCAAAAAACTGGAAAGATTGAAGTTAGTTTCGTCCTTCAAATGAATGTTAAATCATCATATACCTTGAAGTAGTCGTTATTGCTCTGCAGACCGGCGATTAAGGATGCATTGGGATCCTCCTTGAACTGGGACAGATGTATGACCTGTATGGAGTGAGCATCAAGAGACATTCCTGAGCCGAAACCAAGTACCTGACTAGTATTGATCTCGAACCATGCTCCTGTAATATCCCACAACAATAGCGTTGACAGGTGCAGCACGAACGCCCTCCAAAAGAGGAACCAGGATACGAGTTGCCAGTATGCGCCAGGTCGTAGAATAAAGTGCATAAAAGGCCTGCATGGAAAAAGTTAGATCTATCGCCCTGAGCAAACGACAATAGGAATAAGATCAGCTCACCCAACAGCAAACCCAAGCAGGCGGTTCACGATACTCCACATGAACACACGGAGGACGAAATATGCAGGTATAAACGAGACCGAGTAGACTGCTGCGAATGCCAACGACCGGGCGGAAGATCTCCATGTTGCGGCCTGGGTTCGTTGTTTCAGGCCACCCTACCGACATGTGTCAGTGACACATTCTATGGAAGAATAAAAGACCTCTCACAAATCGACGGAGCCACTGGGGATTACGGTTTAGCATGGAATCTAGAGAGGCGTATACGATGCCGAGAACAATGTTTCCGCAGACGAGCATGAGGTGGCGCTCGTTCAGGCTCCACGGGTGTCGGCTATGAAGTAATCAGGTCGAGTTTGGCTAGCAAAAAGAACAAACTTACTTGGAGCCAGTAAATAGCGACAGCTTAATCCCGGGAACATGTGTGCTCACGAAGCTGGCGTACAATGAAGCAAGTACCGCGCCGGAAAATACGTGTAGCAACAAGTAGAGGTATGGAATTGATATGATTTCGGCCGCAAGAGTTTTGGAACGAGCGTCAGGCAGGGCTTCACGAGCGTCAGCCGAGATGATCCCAGCGCCACAATATGGCTTACCGCGTCGTCGTATTTTACGAGCCACGAGTGCCGGGAGCACGGCAAAGAGGAATGCGAGGATGAGGTGGAGAGCGTTGGAGAACGTGAGATATATGATTCCTCCTAGTGTGGATGGCTAGCATCAGCAACCGTACCGTGGGGACAATGTGACGGATGTACCTCTCAGGCTCAAGGTGGATGCAGGAACAACAACAGCCGTCAGACACATGGCTTTCCAGAGGACCTGTCTGAATCGCTGGCTGAGAATTAGCTGTAGGGCGAGGATGGTCAGCGCGACTATGGTCTCCAGCAACGGTGTCTCCTTACCCGACATGCTTTCTCGTACGACGTTGCCGACGGCTTCTGGGGGGGTTGGGGCGCGGCCGGAAACGTAGAGCGAGATGCCATCGTGAACAGACTAGAATAATGTCAGTCGAATATCGTCGACTCGAACTGTCTCTTACCAGCGCAACCCCGCGCTGTTGACGTCGAGAGAAACAAACGCGTGTAGTACAGACGCTTGCGTCCGCGGAACCCGCGCTCTCCCACATAAGCTGGTCACAATCTCGGCCTCGCGCGACACAAGATATATAACCACAGGCTACCTCGATCAGACATTAAGAAGATTTGTGAATATACCGTGCGAGTAGACATTTATCATTACTTGGCTGCTTATCTCTAAATAAGGGCCAACAGATTCAAAGCCACATTGCAGGTGTCTAAATTGGTTCACAGATGAAAGATGCTTATTTGGCGACGTGGGTCGCAAAATCCAAGCGAGATCTATCGTTTTTGCTAGGACAGATATAGTGTGGCGTCCAAATATCGGCTTTGTCCATGAATCACATAGCTTTTCAGCACAATCCCAGCCAAGAGTCAAAATGCATGTATTTACGAATCTACATTAAAACTCTTGATATGCGATGTAGGATGCAATACCGGAATTGAAGCGAGTATCAGCCCATGTATCAATTTTCGCCATCATTCCTTTATTAGTTACGTCATTGAGATGCGTCTTAATACGCAAGTTTGCTCCGTAATCGATGTCGAATCCGCTGAGTGCGATGAAAACACGGGGTGGGCGATCGAATTTCTTGTCGAATGTAATAACTTTTGAGTGAGAGCAGTCATTATGAAACGTGTTGGGATCAGTGGTGGCAAAGACACCCATGGTGATATGTGAGCGATTCGTCGGACACGCGATCCAACACATCCCAACCCCAAACATCTTGGTATCGCTCGTTGGAGAGACGCGCATAGTGAAGCCGGTAGTCGTCACGCTCTCGGCATGGACCACCAACCTCCAGTTTTGCTTCTCGCTCAGATCGAGCTCATTGATCCAAACTATCACTCTTGGAGCGCGAGCGAATGCCTTGTCGAACATGATTTCCACAGTGCGCGAATCGTCGTCGTTAACGTGACACTGGCCCCACTGGAAGTCTCTGTCGTTCCCACCAACTATATCGAGCCATGTGCAGCCGGCAGAATACAATATTGTATCGCCAGAGGCGTCAAGGTGAACAGAAGGTCTAGGCGTCTCGGTCATGTCGTCTATGTGCGCCTGGATGCGAAGGCGCTTGCCACAGTCGATATCGAGATTGTTGAGGCCCATTGGGATTTTTGAAACTACCAAGGCGTTCATAATTTCTTTCTCTTGTTTAAGACGAGGCTTATGCCATGGACGGACATCTGTCACGTAAAACGTATTAACACGGATCGTCATGATGGGCTATTCCTTTAGAAATCGTATCAATGATGGAGCTGGGGAAGAGGGAGGAGGGCTCCTACTGGTAGCTGTGGACTGTGGGTGACGCGATGTAGCAATCTCTTGGAATCCTCGCCGCTTGTCTTAAATGGCTAGGCGCAAGCAGGTAGGCAGGAAACGGCCAAGCCCCAATGAATGCAGGAATCTCCTCGGCCAATCTCCGAAAATCTAGTTAACACGTGATAATGCTCGACTGTCCAAGTAAAGGAGGCGTCATCCATCCGCCGCCAACTAACTTTTGATCCACATCAAAATCTAGCCGTACATATAAAATCGCCAATAAATGCTGTTTTTTGAGCCCTCTAGAGCGAAATCCGTCAATCGCTTTATACAAATTGTTGTTTTAGGGTAGCTAAACATGAATATATGCTTCGATTTGTTGCCCGTGCGAGGTACAGAAAGTTTAAAGCTCGGGTTCACTCAGGGAAAAACCGGAGTGGTGGCCGGGTTGTGGCTGGGTTGTGGCTGACCGGTTTTGTCTTAGAGGCCCATTACATGAGCCACGGGCTCCGGGGGTCAACAGTGTAATTGTTTTTTCTACTATCGTCATGCGCTGCAGTGCAAAGCGGAAGGCAAGGCAGGCCAGAGCACAGAATGCCAGAGCCAAAGTGAGATATCCATTAGAGATGTCGTGCCAGACTCCGTCTGCCAGAATCTGCCAGAATTTCCGGCCTAATTTCCGGCAATGCAGGAGCCGGAGACGGAGCAGGAATCAACCAACACCGCCAGACTCCGTCACAGGCTCCGTCACATTCCTCCAACTGGCATTCCGGCATTCCAGCGCATTCCGTGTTCTGGCATTCTGGCATTCTGGCGTGTTCCACATTTCTGGCATTCTGGCACACATTGTTCACTTGTTCAAACATTCTCATGTATCTGTGATGGTGCTATATACTGTCATAAATTCACTGCATTTGAATCAAGTACCAATAACAGACTTGTTCTGACAATACCCTTAAACAACAGATGTGTCAACAAGAGGTCTTATGATCCCGTGTAGTTACGATGTTGAGAAACAGTTGTAGATTCAATTGAGCACACACAATCATAAGATATAACATCACATGAAACACGCCAGAACACATTCAAAACCAAGAAAATGCTTGCACAGAACACAGGCTGGCAGACACGGAAGAAACAGATAATGTCGGAAACACGTGACCCTATCTCACATTAGTTAGACTACAACGTCTAGTGACAACAAGGTGCTCATGCTTACCTATTACCTTGCTTAAAGCACTAGCAACGTCGCTGGGCGAGAGTCACACTTGCCAGGGCGCTGAGCGTAACAAACGCAAACAGCTGACTTCATTCGACGAGCACTATGCTTCCTGGCAGGCAGTCCCTGGGTGCTGAGAAGTGCTGGGGTGATAGAAGTGGAGGAGGCAGCTGGCATGTATGCCAATGGTCGAGAGAAAGAGATAAACTGTCTGAAGATTTTGTAAGTTGGTTTTGTACCAGTTGTTGACCCACACTACTGGACTGTGTCCTGAAGAAGCTGCCAAAGACATGCAGTAAGAATGTTAGTATTATAGTACAATGTTTGGAGGCTATAAAAAGGACATACCAGCTTGCACAATTGTGTGTGCAACCATGGCAAATGTTGAAAGGTGTTATGACCCGCCTAGCAGACATAACCTAACAACCGAATATTGTACAGATTTATGGCATTTTTCCCGAAGCGGAACAAACCATAAACAGGATCATGTGATCTTGGCGCTTACCCAATGATTAAGTGCTGGTGGTTACCCTGAACTCGCTCCAGCATTTCTCTCCCATGTTACCTGGAGCGAGGAGCGAGTTGTCATGTGACCTCAGCGCTTACCCAATGATTAAGTGCTGGTGGTTACCCTGAACTCGCTCCAGCATTTCTCTCCCATGTTACTTGGAGCGAGGAGCGAGTTGTCACGTGACCTCAGTGCTTACTCAGTGATCAAGCGCCAGTGGTTACCCTGAACTCGCTCCAGCATTTCTCTCCCATGTTACTTGGAGTGAGGAGTGAGTTGTCACGTGACCTTGGCACTTATCCAGCGATTAAGTGCCGGGTGCTTAAGTCCAAAAGTCACATGACCCTTGGACCTCGCGCGGCTCTATAAGATTTGGAGCCACACAAACTTAGGATAAACAATTACCTAAGACCTAGTACTATATAGAACCTATAACTGCTATAGATGGCGCTTAGGAAAGGGGGGCCACCGCAGCAACTGCAGTCACATGTATATAAGGGGAGTAAAGCAAGACTGAACGCCTCAGCTTGCTTTATCTTGTCAACCACCATAGACCATAGCAAACACTGTAACTAGAACACTCAATACATACTGCATAGCACCAAACCATCAACGCAGCCACTACTTAAGTGCTCCACAAGGGAGCCTCCAGAGGGTCACGACATTATAAAGCAAGCTCTTAACTTAACTAGTGGCGAACATAAATATACTACACAGATACTAAGGGCTGAGTACACGAGAAAACCAGCTAACTCCTGTGATACATAAGAGAACATAAAGAAACTATGTCACAGAGACCACAAACTCGATCTCAAAGCAGAGTGGCAAATAGTAGGCCACAATCACCCAAACCCATTGCTTCCCCAGAGGCTGAAGGTAACCCAGATGAGACCCTCCAAGGAATGCCAGGGGGGTTGCCACAAAACCCATGACCAGTGGCTCAACCCAACCCCACTCGGGCCCCCATCCTGGGAGGGGAAATAGGGGGAATACCACTCCGCAGCCCTCAACCACCAATTCACCTGATAAATCCAGACCCAGAAGATATCTCAAATCCAGAGAGGGATGAGGTAGAAGATATGACCCGAACCATATATGAACAAGGCACAGCCTTGGCAGAAGAGGCAAGGACACAACCCCAGCCAGGTCCCAGAGCCATAGCCACTGCCAACCCTATTCACACCATTGCCATGGCCATCAGGGTGGGGCTCAAGGAACTTAGAGACAATAATCATAGGGAACTAGAAAAGGCAATCACAGGTATAAATCAGTGTCAAATATCACTAACCCGACAAGAAGGAAATGTGGACTGGATGGTAAGGTCAATGGAAACATCCAACAAAAATGTCCTCTATGTGGCAAAGAACCAGGACGACCTAAAAGCAGAAATGGGGAACCTGATAAAAGAATTAAAGGACATCTCCATGGAAATAAACCAGGTACTGGGAATGCAAGAGCGAAAGCTCGAAAGCTTAGAGAAGAAAACCGAAAACACAGGGGAGATCCTAATCGCACTAGAACAACAGGTAACCGATCTAGGAAATGAGCTCCGGAAAACAACTGAAGCAGGAAGGCCAAGGGAAAGGACAGAAGAAACCAGGGGAAGAACTAGGGTGGTCATAGGAAGCCCCTCACGATCCCCCTCAGCCTCCCCAGTACGAACACCCTTTCTGGGAAGAACCTTCCAGGCTGAGTCCACAATAAGACCCCGAACAGAACCTCCATCCCAAGCAAACCAACCTACCCTTGCTGCAAACCACACTCCTAAGGAGGCGAGACTAGGGAGACCCAGCAAATTTAATGGGAAAAAGGGGAAGGAAGCAGAGAACTTCATAATCAGCATGGAACTTTTCTTTGCTGACTATGACAAATCAGCCTTTGATGACCAAAAAAAGATATCTGCTGTGCTAATGAACATGGAGGATGGGGAAGCAGCAAACTGGGCACAACCTTACTGCTGGAAACTACTAGCAGGCGAACACACAGGTATTCTTGCATCCTGGAAGGATTTCAGGAAGGGATTCCTGGATGCTTTTAATGACCCAGTCATAAAGGAAAAGACCATCTGGAAACTAAGGAAATTAACACAGACCAAGAGTGCATTGGATTATGCTACCCAATTCCAGATCCTGATCCAAGAGGTAGACTGGAACCAGGAAGCCCTCAAGGACCAATTCAGGGAAGGGTTAAAACCTGAAGTATGACAAGAGATCTTAAGGATTGAAGTACTGGCAAATGAGGCTGAAGGTCCATCATATACCTTAGATCAATTAATTGACTTTGCCTGCAAAATGGACGACATGCAGTTTGCGAACCAGAAAATGAATACAAGGACCAGCAACTCATCAAATTCAACCTGGGCACCAGCAAAATACAAACAAGGGGGGAACAAGCCTTTAGGGACCAGCAGCAAACAGGGGAATACCCAAACCAACAACATGGTAAGGATACCAAACAGTGAAAAGGACAGGTGAAGGAAAGAAGGACTCTGTATCAAATGCGGTAAATCAGGGCATGTCCTGAAGGAGTGCCGAGGCCAGTGGACCTACGACAAAGCTAAGATACAAGGGAAGGCCAGCAGACAAGTTGAGGAAGAAAGCAGCTCTGAGTCGGAAAACTAATTGGTCCTACCACTTCCATGTTGGAGGACCCCAATATAACCCCTACCGCAGATGTATGTTACCTCAAGAAGTCTAGTAATCAATCAATAATATACACTACGGTAGAGGGAATCATGGAACCAGCTAAGACGCTGATTGACTCAGGATCTTCAACCAACTTCATCGATAAGGCCTATTCAAGGGAAAAAGGGATTCCAACCACTCCCCTCAAACACAAGAAATCAATTGTGGCCATTGATGGAAATGAAATCAAGGATGCCATAGAAGAAAGGGCAGAACTAAACATCGAAGTGGAAGGGAAGACACTAAAATGCTCCCTTTATGTAATGACCCTAGGTGACACAGACATAGTCCTAGGGAAAGAATGGCTTGAAGAAGCAGAACCTATCATAGATTGGAAAGACCTTACCATCTCATACCCAGATGAAATCAAGGCAAGGGCAGCAAGTGAAAGCCTACAAATCCCAGAAGAATTTAGGGATTTTGAAGACCTATTTGGGGAAGAAGGTTTCCGAGAACTTCCACCCCACTGAGGTAACCTAGACTTCAAAATGGACCTGATTGAGGGAGCAGAGCTGCCAAAGCCTGCAAAGAGGTACAGTATGTCGCCAGCAGAAACAAAGGCGCTCAGGGAGTACCTAGAGGAGGAACTAAGAAAGGAAAATAAGGCCCAGCCAGTCAGTTGTAGCTGCACCCTGTTTCTATGTGAACAAAGCAGATGGAGGGCTTAGGTTGGTAGTTGACTACCGTAAGATGAATGACATCACCAAGCCAGACAGGTTTCCACTTCCAATCCAAATAGAATTGATTGAGAGACTGAAGGATGCAACCATCTATTCAAAAATGGATGTTCGATGGGGGTTCAACAACATCAGGGTAAAAGAGGGAGACAAATGGAAAACAGCTTTCAGGACAGGAGAAGGCCAGTTTGAATGCTTGGTCATGCCATTCGGAGTAAAAGAAGGACCAAGAACCTTTACCAGGTTCATGATGGAAAAGTTCTGTGATATAATAGACGATTATGTGGTAATCTACATGGACGATGTACTAGTGTTTTCCAGAAACAGGGAAGAACGTACAACATGTCAGGGAAGTGTTAAGAAGAATGAGGGAAAACCACCTCTTCCTCAAACCACACAAGTGTCAGTTCTTTGTGAAGGAGGTAAGCTTCATTGGAATTGTCATATCCCCAGAAGGGATATCAATGGAAAAGGAAAAGGTAAAGGCAGTTCTAGGATGGCCAGAACCTAACACAGTAAAAGAAGTCCAAGCCTTCCTAGGCTTCGTGGGGTTGTATAGAAGGTGGATAGAGAAGTTTAGTACCTTAGCCAAACCCCTCACAGATCTCACCCAAAAAGATGTCAAATTCCTGTGGGAAAGAAAACAACAGGAAGCATTTGAAGCTATCAAGGAAGCTGTAGCAAGAGAACCAGTCCTGATCCACCCAAACCCAAACAGGCCATACATACTGGAAACAGATGCCTCAGGAGTGGCCATGGGGGCGGTACTAAGCCAAAAGGGTGATGACAACCAATTGCATCCAATTGCCTTCCTATCGAAGAGCTTCACCCCACCAGAGAAAAATTATGACACCTACGACAAGGAGTTGCTTGCAATTGTTAGGTCCTTAGAGCACTGGAGGTTATACTTAGAAGGGACAGAGGAACCTATTGTGATATACACTGACCATAGGAACCTCCAGTACTGGCAAAATGCCCAGATGTGGAATAGAAGGCATGCCAGATGGTATCTCACTCTGGCACCCTTCAATTTTCAGATTGTGTATAGACCAGGGAAACTCTCACAGAAGCCAGATGCCCTTTCCAGAAGGAGCGACCATGGGGATACCCCTATGGAACCACAGATCATGATTCCAGAAGAAAGGTTCATAGGTTTCATGGCAGAAGTACAGGGGAATTTCTGGGAAGAGCTTAAAGAAGCTCAAGAAGAAGACGAATCTATCAGATCCTTAAGGCTGAGTGTGGCAAATAAAGAACAACTACCGCCCTCAGTACAGAAGGAATTTAGACGGTATGAAATGAAGGAGGGCCTATTAAGGTATGACGATAGGCTCTACATCCCGGATGACAAGGACTTGAGGTTGAGTCTCCTTGAGGAGTGCCATGACGCCCCAGTGGCAGGTCATCAGGGACAAGCCCGAACACTAGAATTACTATCAAGGGATTACTATTGGCCAGGAATGAAGGCCCAAGTAAACCGATATGTGGAATCTTGTGAAACATGTCAAAGAAGCAAAGGACACAAACAAGGCACTCCCCTGAAGTCCTTACCAATCCCATGGAAACCATGGGCAGATGTCGCATATGATTTCATTGTCAAATTACCTGTCTCAAAGGGGTACGACAGTATCTTGACAGTTGTAGATCGCTTCTCCTGGCAGGCCCATTTTGTACCATGTCTGGAGAGCACCAATGCAGAAGAACTGGCAGAAATATTCATAAGGGAAGTATGGAGACATCACGGGACCCCAGAAACCACTGTCTCAGACCGAGGGCCAACCTTTAACAGCCAATTCCTAAAAGCCCTATACAAAGGAATTGGGACAAAGCCCAGATTCTCCACTGCTTTCCATCCAGAAACAGATGGTCTGTCGGAAAGGACAAATCAATGGGTAGAAGGGTTCTTAAGAACCTTCTGCAATTATAGACAAGATGATTGGGTAAAATGGTTACCCATTGCCGAATTCTGCCATAACAACCACGTAAATGCTACAACAGGACAAACCCCATTTGAAACAGTATATGGAAAAAACCCAAGATGGGTTGTCCGAGAGGGAGAAGAACCATCTGAGGCACCCGCTGCAGACAACATGTGTAATCAAATGGAAAAGGTATGGGATGAGGCAAGAGCCTCAATGGAATTACACCAACAAATGGAAAAGAAAGGGAGGGAATTCAAGGTAGGAGACAAGGTTTGGCTGCTCCTAACAAACCTCTCGTCCAAGAGACCCTCCAAGAAACTGGACAAAAAAGGGGGGCCCTTTGAAATCACAGAAAAGATCTCATCCCATGCATATCGCCTGGACCTACCTAAAACCATATGTGTACACAATGTATTCCATGTAAATCTCCTCTGCCATTCACAGAAGATAAAGACTTCCAAAGAAGGCAGGCCAAACCACCACCAATCATAACGGAAAAAGGAGAGGAGGAATACGAGGTGGACCACATTGCAAATTATGAATGGCGGAATGGCGAGCTGTTTTACCAAATCAGATGGAAGGGCTACGACCCAATAGAAGACACAATGGAACGTGCCAGCAAGTTTGCTGACATGAAAGAGGTTCTAAATGACTTGCAAAGGCGCTTACCAGACGCACCAATGCCAGTCAAGACAAGTCAGCACTCAGGTGACTCGAAAGGCAGGCCAAAGAGAACCAAACGAGGATCTGGAAAGCTTTAAAAGGAGCCATCCAGGATACCCAAGAAAGGCCAGAGCCTGCTCTACCACCTCACTTGCACCACAACACACCTGCGAAACCCCAAAACATGCCTTTTGTCACTCACCCAGTCACACATCCCAACCGTTACACCCCACTTGCTGAAAATCAGGTGGCCCCACTTTGGCAGCCACCCACCACCAGGTGGCCAGCACCCTACCCTGGCAGGGAAAATCGTCCTAAACCAGGGATGTACTGCTCCAGTGTGGAAGACGCGCAGAGGTACGCCAAACGACTGTTGCCAGGGGCTAACCTAGTGTACATCCCAAAGAAGTTAAGGGATGAAAGGAACTGGATTGATGATGACAAGTACCTGGATCCCAGGTTAGGGGTCCTGACATGGCATGGAAGCCAGAAGCCAACAATGAGAAACGCCTTGTTAAGAACACCGATGTATGTCATCGACAATATCATGGGACCAACAGTCAACGTGGTGACCAAGGCAGCAAGACAACAGAGGAGGGCCACAGGCCAAATGGCAGACAGAGGGGACTGGGAGGTGGAGCGCCGGGCAAAGGCATTGCTGGAAGAATGGAAGTTGACACCAGCTGCACCATATGTGGGACTGCTGAAGCAACTACCACTGATGAGATGTTTACTGCTATCAGGACGAAGCAGGCAAACATGAGTGACTTCCGAAATTGGGTGAAGGTGCACCCAAACAAAAACACCAATTATGACACTGATATGATGAGCCTTACATCAAGCCTAGAATCACTGGTCGTGGCTGAGGAAGAAGCCAAGCCAGAAATAAAGGAACCCACCCTGGACCCAGCTGCGGAGGAAGCCAAACAGGACTGGGACTGGTGGGAAAATGAGCTTGTCGAAGCTCTGGAGGAGGTGCCACTGTTGGAACCAACCCCCATATGACCACTTTGCCTCCCACAAATTGTCTCCCGAATGTATAAGAGTTTTATTTTTCTTTTACACACCAAACTTAATACATTTCCTTTTACTCTCTATTTTTACGTTTGCCCTTGAGGGGCCGGGTATAGGGCTTCTTGCCCCTTTTTTCCTTCTTATTGGTCTGAACAACTGACCGGGTAGTGGGCTGCAGCCAAGGAGCCTCCCCCCCTGGGAAGTTGGCCATGTAGTTCTGGAAACACCCAGAACCAGACGCTGCAAAGGGCGAAGCCTCATCAAACAAGGGAGCAGAGCCCTCCTCGAAGAATTCGGCAAGAGCGGCCTGGTGAGACCGCTCCTCAAAGGACTTGTAGTCCTGATCAATGAGCGCCCAGACACACTCAAGGGTGGCCTCATGGGCCCAACCATCAAGGAGGATGTGCTCTTCTACAGAACGAGTTAGCTATGTGAGAACAATGAAGAACAAACACACATACCTGGCACCCCACAGAAGAACCAGTCCCCAACACCTCGATAGAAGTCTTCAAGGGAGGCGTCGCACACAGCATCACAGTAGGCGCAGTACTCCCCCTCAGGGAGAGACCAGCAGGTGCAGTCAAGGGGATTGTAGTTAAGGGAAATAACACGCATAGTAAAGACGGGATGAGGAAGGAAAACAACAAAACCACAAACATTAAAAAATCACAGTGCAACACAATAACTTGCACAAACATCAAAACAAGGTCTGGTCAGGTGACACCAACAGACACGTGACCATCTGCCAGAAAACAAACAACAAAGCATGGGAATCACATGACCTAGCCTAGTCACGTGACCACCTGCCAGAAAACAAACAACAAAGCACAGGAATCACATGACCTAGCCTAGTCACATGAATATACACTATCCCCTAACTACCGGAGGGGTCGGAGAGGGGGCACCGACTGAAGTGGGGGAGCAGAGGCCCTGAGCGTAGCGAGGATCAAGGCCGACATGGAGGAACGGATGGGAGGGCACCCCTCGGAGATGCGTCACAAGAGAAAGACATACAAGGACAAGCAAGAAAACAAACAAGTCACATGACATGAAGTGAACATGTGTCCCAAGCAGATGAAGAAAACAACAAGGTCACGTGACCCAGACAATGTCACATGATATGGCCGCTATCCCCTGAACTACCGGAGGGGTCGGAGAGGGGGCACTGACTGGAGTGGAGGAGTGGAGGCCCCGAGTGCAGCAAGGTTTAAGGCTGACGCGGGGGAACAGATGGAAGGGCACCCCTTGGAGATGTGTCATCACTGAAATAAGGTCATGTGATCACAACAAATGCAAGACGGAGTCATGTGACGATCAAAACGGACTTTGCAGCTTATATGGACAAGCACAAGGCCCGAGATAACCCGCACTCTCATGCTCTCTTCCCAGTCCCCAAATACCTCTAAAACTGTAAACGATGCTAAGCGGAAATGGATCGAACGCAGCAACACCCCAGCCAAGCGGATCAAGCAAAGGGCGGAGGTTGGCGTCACCATCGCCAGCGCCCTTGGTATCAAGCCGAGCCCCCTCGCCTGCTTCTATGTGGCCTACGCCGACGGATCGAGGGTCCGAAGAGCTGACCGAAACCGCGCCGGCCCCTCGGTTCTGCGTCCAGACCAGGGTGGTGCTGCTGACCTGGTCGAAGCTATGCAATCAGCCCTCAAGTGGGCTTGTTGCCTGATACGAGGCGTTCTGCCACCAATGGCCAAATCATTGGGCAACTTTGGCAGTGGTGGAACGCCACAACCCCAAGGAACTGAACTACGACCCGGCCCAGCCCCTCCATGTCCATGCCCTCTCCATCAGTCAGGAGTGGAAGGGCGGCTGGAACACCCAGAACACCTGGTTCTGGGACTTCGAGGGGCAACACCCCAACATCCTGCTGAAGGACCTCAAGGACGGACCAGGAGGCAACCCTGCAAGGGAGGCTTTCAACTACCTCTGGAAGGATGTTGGAGCTAACGGCAAGGAGGTAGAGGAGCTGATGGCGGGGGACCTGACCTTGGAAAGGTTGGAGGAAATCCTGGTGAAGGGAAAGGGCAGGAAAAGGTTGAGGGCGGAGGTGGACCTGGAGGACGGGGTGGAGATTGTTGCCTCGGCAACAAAAAAAGAGTACTATCAGGCATTCAAGTGCTTGCGCCCCCTCCAGATGGTGACAACGTGGAACTCAGTACAAGCATATGCTGAGTACACGTATAAGGAGGACCGGGGATGCATGCCTGCAATCCCGGTGGAGTTGGAAGTCCCAGAAGACCAGGCACACATCAACAGGGCAGACTGATGGTTTGCAGAAGAGGCTGAGAAGAGAGGGAGGGGCATGCGCCATTGCATCCTGGTGATCGAAGGCAAAACAGGAACTGGGAAGACAGCGTATGCGCGATCCAAGGGCTCCCATAGCCGGATGTGCAACGTCTGGAATGTGGGGAATCTGTCGGAGGACGCTGACATCTGGATCCTGGATGACATGGTCCAGTCAAACAGGAAGTACTCGCTCAAAGCCCTGAGCCAGTACAAGGCAGACTTCACAGGCAGATATGCTCATGTGAAGTCAATGAAGGTATGGCCGACGGTGATCCTGGGGAATAGCCAGTCAGCCATAATGAAGTGTTGGACAGACATAGAGGGGGAAGAAGGGGACTTATGGGTATCCAAAAACGTAGACTGGGTATACTCAGGAGGGAAGCCATTTTTTGTTTTTCCTTAAAAAATAAAAATAAATTATCTTTGTATAAGCTGTTTTATTCACAGACCATGTGTCGAGAAGTAAGCTTAAACAAGGAAATAAGCAAGGAGAAAGTAATCTCATGTAGAGTAGAGGTTAAGGGGTCTAGCCTGACTCATCATCTCCTAGCTGAGCAATTACACATCGAACGGAAGGTCATTGGTTCGAGTCCAGCGCCCTTAACCTCCTCGATATATGAGATACCTTTTAGAAACTTTTAGAACCCAGAAAAGAAACATGCCTTGAGATCCCCCAAGACATGTCCAAAGGGGGGGATAATGTTATGACCCACCTAGCAGACATAACCTAACAACCGAATATTGTACAGATTTATGGCATTTTTCCCAAAGCGGAACAAACCATAAACAGGATCACATGATCTCGGCGCTTACCCAACGATTAAGCGCCGGTGGTTACCCTGAACTCGCTCCAGCATTTCTCTCCCATGTTACCTGGAGTGAGGAGCAAGTTGTCACATGACCTCAGTGCTTACCCAACGATTAAGCGCCAGTGGTTACCCTGAACTCACTCCAGCATTTCTCTCCCATGTTACTTGGAGCGAGGAGTGAGTTGTCACGTGACCTCGGCGCTTACTCAGTGATCAAGCGCTGGTGGTTACCCTGAACTCGCTCCAGCATTTCTCTCCCATGTTACTTGGAGCGAGGAGCGAGTTGTCACGTGACCTCGGCGCTTACTCAGTGATCAAGCGCCAGTGGTTACCCTGAACTCGCTCCAGCATTTCTCTCCCATGTTACTTGGAGCGAGGAGTGAGTTGTCATGTGACCTTGGCGCTTATCCAGCGATTAAGTGCCGGGTGCTTAAGTCCAAAAGTCACATGACCCTTGGACCTTGCGCGGCTCTATAAGATTTGGAGCCACACAAACTTAGGATAAACAATTACCTAAGACCTAGTACTATATAGAACCTATAACTGCTATAGATGGCGCTTAGGAAAGGGGGGCCACCGCAGCAACCGCAGTCACATGTATATAAGGGGAGTAAAGCAAGACTGAATGCCTCAGCTTGCTTTATCTTGTCAACCACCATAGACCATAGCAAACACTGTAACTAGAACACTCAATACATACTGCATAGCACCAAACCATCAACGCAGCCACTACTTAAGTGCTCCACAAGGGAGCCTCCAGAGGGTCACGACAAAACGCCTAGCTCTATTCAATAGGCTCAAACAGTGTATGTTAAGAAACAACTAAAGAAATTACTAACCAATGTTGTCTGCACAAGGGCAGAAGCCACAACTGCGTTACACTCACAGGTAGCGCGCTCAGCTGTCCTGAGACCACAGCTGTTGAACAACCGCGGACCCCCATTCCTTGTGTTCAACGTTTTTGAGCAGGAGCCCTACTTGGGCACAAGCACCCCACCCCAATCCTCAATCTAAATCAGGTCAGTGACGTACAGAAGATTAGCATCAAGTATGCCCTACTAACCAAAGAGTGCAACCAACTATACAATACCTGACACCAATTGTGATGAAATTATGTGGCACTGGATTTTGCTGAGTACTCTGTTAGCCATAGTGACAAACATAGCGAAACCCTACTTACAAATGCAAAGAAAGAGCATCTGAGATGGGAGGAAGGATGATGGGAGCCCAAAACATGAGCAGGACAGAGGTTGTGGTATGTGTTGTGTCTCACACTGGTCACATGACCACATTTACTCACACCATATGAATCAGGGTTGGCAAATGTGTGGTCCTAAACATCAAAATTGTAGAAGGTTTGTATATTTGTGAAGTGTGAGCTGCAGACAGGTCATAAGAATCGTAAAGGATGTAAAAAAAAAGTTTAAAGATGCAAGAGAGTGTGCTAAACAACAGGGGGCGCCTTCGCCTTTGCTTTACCATTTCCAGCACCAGTCTTAAGCATCTTTGGCGTAACAAGACAACCCAGTGATACAAGTCTGGCCTTGTCGTATGCACCAAGTGTAGCCAAAGCCTGGATTGAGTAGGAGCTAAGGTGGTGGTGGCGCTTGCTAACTGTCACACCCACAAAAGAGAAAAGCTGCTTGATGTCAATGCTTGTCGCTGAGAAAATGTCAGCTGCACATAGTTTCCCCTTGATAGACACTTACCAGGCATGCTCAGTACATCCAGTGCAAGCTGGGTAAACCCACTCCATTTGTTGCCAGCCATGCGTTGACTGTACCACCATGCCAATGGGTTGCACAGGATCAGATTTCTGTTTGCATCAGGCAGAGGTGCCATGATTGGCGCTATTTGTGGTAGGTCAAACAATGCAGTACCAGATGTCTGGATACCTTACCATTCACAAACTCATGCACAGGGCATCGGGAAGAGGCTTGCCTGCTCTCTTGTCCAAAGAGATGTTGCGCGAACAACTGTTTTGTATGTTAGCTGAATAAGATAAGGCCAGAGTCAAGAGCCTTACTGAGTATCCAAACTGAGAGACCACTGGTGGTGAAGAAGACGAGGTTGCTGGTTGCCCGTGTTGCTTGTAGAAGTCATGGTAGACGTTAACAAGGGCAATTATTGCGTCTTCAATCCATTCAGGCTCCCAATTGGACATTCAAAGGTATTTTGCATGCATGGCAGGATGACAAACTGCAAGTGAAAGGCGGTTATCTACACAGAACAAAATCAGCACTACACAAACTTACAAATAGCAAACTGGTACACATCTGAAGTGTTGGTCTTGCTGTAGTATTCATTTAGCTTCTGGTGTGCCTGGTTGGCAGTGTGTTGGACATAGAGGGGAAGCGAGTCGTCTTTGCAGATTTTGCTGAACATGTAGTCAAGTGAATCAAGATGAATAATAACGTCCGCAAGCATGGGGACTTCAGTGCGCAACATGACATTGGTAACAACCTGGAAAGCCTATACACGCTGTCAGCAAATTTAAGCAATTAGATATGCGAACCTGCAGCTTACATTGAATAGTTGGTTAAGGTTCTGAATGTGCTCGAGGTTGTCTTTGTCGAACTGATAGGGGCGCAGGATATTCACTTGAGGGTTGTCTTGGATTTCAAGACTATGATGATACGATACCCATATCCATGAGCAGGGATAAATGCTATAAGAATCAACTCACATTGCTGGGAAGGTGCGCTCGCTGTCCTTTGTCATCTTACCCATTGAATTCCAGTGTGTCCGAATGTCCTGCTGGAGGTTATGCAGGAGAGCAATCCCTAGCCTGCAACAAGCATTGCGGAACCACTTCTTTGTGTAGGGGGAGAATTGAATTTTCTTCCCAAAGTATGCAAGCTAGGAGATTTGTGCCCAGTCAGATGTCAGGTAATAACTACAGGTAACTTGTACGTACCTTCTTCAGGATTCGCCTGGCCCTCTTTGCTAAGTGCTCGTCGATAGACCCAGGAGTAATGGGTGGGATGTCGTAATTGTCCACCTCCCTCCCAATGTTGCTTGCAAGGTCCTTGTTGTCGCCATTGCTATCAAGAGCCCATGACGAGTAGTCGCTGTCTTGGTCGTCTTCTTCGTCCTCGTTTCCAGCCTGCTGACATGCAGGGTAAGTAAAGTTTGATTGATTGCAGCAGTCTTGGCGCACTAACTGCTGTCTCCCCATCTTCCTGGTGCCCATCTTCATCCATTTCCTCCTCCTCCTCCTCCTCTAACTCGCTGCTGTCGCAAGCAATTGGCTTGCAAAATGGTTTAGCGACCTCCTGTATATAGTGGTTCGCTTAATTGATAGAGTATAGGATACATAACCCACTACTCACCTGAGCGCCCAGATTCAGGATGTGACACAAGCAATAAATGTGAGACTTTTGTCCCTTGTGGCGCTTGAGTTTGAATTTGGCCAGGTGATCTAACATTGTGTCATTGTTCAAGGCAGCATCTCCCACCATACCCCAGAACTAGGAACTGGATGAATACTGATTGATCTTAGCTAGCATACACTTACAATATTTTCAATTCCAAACTTCTTCAACACCTTGAGCAACTTTCGGGCTAAGTTGTCACCTGTGTGCACATCACTGTCAAAACTAATGGTATAATCAGTACTGCCACTCTTTGGGCCACCATGTAAACCTCTTAACTTGAGGCACTCCAAGACGAAGCATTTGATTTTCATGGTCGAATTGACAACATCCTGATGGAACATGACAATTCCAAGGTAGTTGTAACCATTATCTGACAAATAGAGATTGAGTGCAATGTGCATCACCCCTTGCACTCCCTGATGTTCAGTAAGCAGATTATATGGGGTTTGAATTATAGTGTGCCTTACCACCAAGTCTCCCTTGATCTTGTCTTGCATCGCACAGTACATCAATTTGATATCAGCGGCAATTGTTGTTCAGTGGGGTTTGTGTCAACGCGCACTTGGGTGCAATAGACTGTCAAGCTAGCATACAGCCAAGGTAAGTGCGTTCATGATTAGCATGTAGCACACTTATGTGCAGATCGTTTATGATGCTCAGGGGTCGTGAGCATCAGGCAACCCAGAGTGCACAAAATTCATGCACATCCTGTTCGGTCATGTTATCACCAGAGCCGTGGAACCTGTGGTCACCAAGGGCGGTGTCTTGCTTGGTCGGTTTCCAGCAGTAGCACTCCTTGTGTGTGTGGAATGCTGTCATGTCTGAGACACCCACCTTGTGTGTTACTGTCTTTTTACACCTGATGACACTTGTAAGTATTCAAACTCTGGCTTAACGATGTGGTACTCACATCAGGCACGTCCAGATGTGCTGAGTTGGGGGCGTACTGCTCTCCCAGTCGATGACTGGGTCCGAAAACCCATTGTATGCTGTTGTTTTTGCTATGCTGATTTGGCATATCATTGCTGCTGGATACTGGTATGTAAAAAGCAATTCAACAGATAAGTTAGCCAGTTTGCTTACTGAGTTCTGTCTCCGGTTCATTCTCTTGCCGTTTCAGTTTTGTTTTCGCCTGACATGCCACAGCAAGAGCCAAACTAGCCTTGGAGAGGTGACCAGACTTGGACCAGCCATCAGCCTCTGAGAGTGCACACCTTGAGCCAGCAGGAGTGGACACGTGTGTGCTTGATTCGTAGGGTGTTGGCCAGCACTGTTTTGTGTTTCTCTGGATCACAATTCAGTCCTCTTCTGGAGTTACACACATTAGTCATTGTATGTGTTCAGAATGCTAGACCTACTGTTGAGCAGACTAGATTCCTCTCTTCTGCGTTTACCCAGTGCCTTTGTAACGGGTCGTCCCCGAGGCTCTACCAGCCTGTTTGTTGAGTGCAGGTCACAATGTACAACAACACAACATACTAACCTATTGCAACTACTTCCTTGTTGGAGTCCATTGTTGATTCCACATGATTGGAGTATTTCACAGCAACCAAGTTCGAAACAAGCTCTATCCAGTGCTCTATGTTTGAACAACACAAGTCTGAGATGAGTGACATAGTCGAAAAGGTTCGTTTTTATAGTAATTTTTGAGCTAGACAGATACGACCAAGACACCTGCTGCAAGCAAATAATCTTGCATGTGACTGTCCATGCTGTTGTTCTTGACCATAATACCCTCGCCTCCTGGTCACACGTATTGTTTTCCCATTCGTCCACGACCGCACGGAACCTATTGGGTCAAAGGTGAGTGCATGTTGACTGTCTGAACGCCACCATCAATGATATTTTTCAGGCACCCTGTGGGGAACAGATACTGAGCCTGTAGTTGGTCCTTGACTTGTGTTTTCAACACTGCTGTCTATTGCGTAAGTCCCGTTTATTTTTCTTAATGATTTACCACTTAATCCCCTACCCGTTCGTAGTAAGCACCCAGGATCTCAGACTCACGCAATGCGTCCCCTGGTCAGTGTATGTTGCATGTGCTCGATTGTGCCTTTTTTTGCCTAATACCTTGACCCAAATCCACTGACTCGACCTATCTATGAACAGACCAATCCACTGCTCTGGAGCACACTGGGAAAGGACCTCATCTTTGTGCAGGAGGTTGTTCCCTGGTATGTACTAACGTGCACAACGGCAATCAATCCTGCATGCGCTGACATGTCGTCTTTCGAGATGGATGCCAAGCTTGATACTTCGGCTGTGGACAAAACACAGCGTTGCATGGGCCCAGCCCGTCCCAACTAGTTCGAACAGCAACTCGAGACAGGTGTTGTGTTTTGCAGGTACAAATTGGCTCTGTCAACGCACACTTGTACGCCTGGTGTGCAGTCACCTACCCGCAATGGGTTTTGGGCTAGCTCCTGTGCTCCTGTGTACTTGGACGGTAGGTTTCCAAAACATCTGCCTGCTAGGCCTCTGCTTCGCACCCTATCCCACAAGTCTGGTTGCTCGCATGGAACAACACAAGGTATTGTTTCTTGTTTCTTCCCAATATGGGACACGTTATCATCTGACGTTCTTAATGGTATTCTACCACCCAAGGTCACAGTGGTCTCATCACAGGTGTCCTCACCTGGCCTCATATCCCCTTGCTACACTCCTGTTTGCTACGCCAAGTCTGGTCCACTTGGTGATCCTTGCAACACCTGGCGGAACATGTTGGACACAGTCAGCATCAGTTTCTTACCATCATTCGGCGTCAGGTGGGTACCATGTGCAATTATATGTCATTTATTCTAATATTAACTTATGCACATATTGGATGATGGGCTGTCTGACTGCAGGCCAGCAGCAGTGTGGGTGGTCATTGTTTTCTTGACCCTCCTTTCTATATATCCGAACATGTTCGATCTCACGTTTCTTTCCTATTGTACTCTTTGTCATGTCTTGTAGCTCCATCTAATGTTGTTGTTGTGTTGAATAGCATGTATATTGTATTCAATCATAGAAATGGATAAGCTCTTTTACATGAAGTTGCATGATGCTTAGTATACTTGCCAGATTGGCTGTTGGTTATGAACCTGTGCTTATATCTTGCTGTGGCTGCTCCAGCTGCTCTTGCTTGCTGAACTCCTGTATGTTACATGGTAATTCTTGCTATTCTGGCTTCCTGCATTCCTACGTAGGTGCTTGTTCTTGCTATTCTGGCTTCCCGCGTTCCTGCATGTGACAGAATTCTTGCATTCTGGCAGGTGCTGGAATTCCATATGGAATCTGGCTTCCGGCAGCCAGAGACGGAGCTGGAGCCAGAATCACAAAAATGCACCAGAATCCGTATGCAGGAGACAGACTCCTGCATATTTCTGGCATGACATCTCTATCACAGGGTAAACAATCACATGACCAATGCATGTGATCTTATCAGTCATCCAAGTGACAAGATCCTACATGTTATTGTCAATACTCATCCTCAACCACTTCATTTTCTGGCACATGGACACCACATATATGCATTATATATGTGCTTCAATGAAAAATAGATTTAACCTTGTTTTTATAGGCTCTCTATGATTGTTTTACATAGGAAAACATGATGTATGTCATGCAGTTTTGATGGTGCTTAGATAAGCCCTGCAGCATCTGCCTGGTCCCTACCTTATGTACTTATGTGCTTGTGGCTGATGGACACCAGTGTCAGAGCTACAACCAGGTAGGATGACCCAAATGTCTAAGGGGACAATGGGAGACCTATAGGCAATGATGCTGGAGGTCTAAGTCACAACATCAAGGGGGAGACGTGTGACAAGGAGTAGGGGTGTGATAAGACACAAGGATGTGGAAGTAGGTGCACTTGTCCTTAAGAGGACTGGGCAGAGACTATGGACTATAAGTCACACAGGTAGTAGGGGGGATATGACAGGAGGTCGAGTTCTGAGGCTTAAGGCTCTCAGACTCTCCCTTACATATTCATATGATGAGCTATATCAAATACACATATGGTGCAAGACGACTATTGTACAATGTAAGAATGGTGCCATGTAACAGAATATTCCAGAAGGTACAAACAGAATGTAAACAACAACAAGGTCACATGATCATGTAAGTAATTCTATGCATATATCTGATTAAACAGGACTTGTCCAAAAATATGAAAAAGAGAGATGTATAAAATATAGGAAAATTGTAGTAAAATCTGCGTCATGGTCTAGGCCATGACACCAGTCACTGAATAAGCAACTGTGGACAGTATCTAAGTCAGGTGCTTAGGGCTGGGGCTTGCAACATATCTACATTTGCTTAAGCTCTAGATATTCAAGTGTACCCTGACCCTTAACATTGGTGAAGCAACCCAGGTCCTTATATCAAGTAACTATTAACTAACATTGCCATTTTTGGTCAACCTATTGCCCAAAACAGAATTTCTCAATTTTGACCACTCTGTGTATAGAAATACCTTTCTTTCCACAGAATACAACAACATATCTTGGGCTCTTGAGATAGATCCTGTTTGGATTCAAGCCCCAAACCCTACAATTACTGTTTTAGGTTATAGTACTGGTGGTCCACCCCCACATATTACTCTGACATTTACCTTTAGGAATTATAGGCCATATATTCCAATAAATTCAGTATCAAGTGCTCTAAGTGCTGGAATTGAATTTGAAGTCTATATTCAACATTTTCCTTATCAACCACAACCAATAAAAGTTCAACACACATTTATTAGGTCTTTCTGGTCACCCCATACCAGCTACTGGGATACAGTTTATCAAGCCATTTATCAATTTGTAACTGAAACATATTTTGAAAATTATTCCTAAGTACAAATTCATCTTGAATTGGAGAAGAACTGTTATGGCCAGTACTTTGAATATGTCTGTGCATGTCCCTGGAAGTTTTTGGGACAGTACACACCACCCATTACCACCTGAAGATCCTTATGCATCAGATTCCATGGTAGGAAGTGATGCAGGAGGCAGGCATGTACAATCAGACTATAGTTATCATCACCAAGATACTGTAGATTATGAACAATATTTGGCCATCCCTCCTGATGGATCTAGTTCATATATTGCTCTTACTCCTAGAGAGCAAAGGCATCTGACTTACCAACCTGCTGCTACTAGGATGACAAACCTAACAAGGATGCATCCAGAGATAGCAGATAGGAGAAGGTTAGTTAGAGCAGTAGGTAGGAAGATATATGAACATCCTCATCTCCATGTAATGCACATTAAATATCCATCTATTGGATGTAGAGAATTCTTCAAGGATCTCTTACAAGAATTGGATTATTTATGTACATTTAGGCCAGAATGGTCTTGGTCTGCTTCTGGAGAACCTGTCATGTTCATTGACTTGAACAGGCATAGGAGCTTTAGGACTAAGCTCTCTGCTTTTAAGTCCCAACTGCTCCCTATTAGGAGCAGGCATCCTATACCTCACCCAGATGATCCTGCATTCCCTGAAACCAGGAAGCATTTTGCTTTCAGCAAGAAACAGCATGAAGTTGCTTGTGTATTATTTAGGGATGAAGTTGAGTGCTTCTTGGCTTACCTCTTTATTGAACACCAAGCTATGCAAGACCTTGGTAAAGGGAAGCAAAGGGAGCTCAATGAAATAATGTGGGAAAATTCTGAGATCAGATCCAAGAATCCAGAATATGCTCCAGCCCCTCATCCTAAGCATACTATTGACTCAATTAGATCTCCTACTGGTCATCTAGAATTCAAACCTCTAGAAGTTCAGGAGGATCCAGATGAGCCAGTGAGTGGTGGAGAGGAGCTAGTTCAACAAGAAGAGCAGGAAGTGGAAGATATCACAAGGATAGCAGATGATTCTGCTGAGGATACTACCATGACTGCAATTCAACCTTCTGGATTTGCATCTACTTCAGCTGTGGCTCAAGGAAGAAGCTTCATTGGCCCTGTAACTAGTTCTCCAGCTAGACCAGAAGCTTTAGGTGCAATTACTCCTATAAGGACTCCAAGCAAGAAGAGACTACAAGCTCTATTTACCCCAGAATCAGTTTCTCAAATAGAAGCTACTTGCATTCTGGGAGTTAGAGGTCCTTCTACTTACCTGGAGAGTTACTTAGGAACTTCATTTATTCCTGTAGATAAAGATTACCCTAGACACATAGGAGTAGGTCCTAGGCAATCTAGAAGAGTGCTAGAACCTCTATTACCTCCTGCTCAAGTGACTGAAGCTGGTCCTTCAGCTTTACCCACTATTGGAGAAGTAAATGAGGATGATACTGATCAGGACCAGGACTCTCCCTTGGTAAATAAACCTGCTAGACCTTGTCAATTGTTTGACAATGCTATTAGGAAGGAACCTTTAGGGGTCAACTTAGCAAAGGTCATGCAGTTACTATTGAGGAAGAGTTTCCTCCTCATGAGCAGTACACTAGAAGACAAGCATCACCTTATCCCCCTAAGGCACCAATAACCCCTTCTAGGCAAGTAAGGGATGACTCTGGGACTATTCCTCAGCGAGCTGTTCCTCTTATTGTTTTTTTTTTTTTTTAAATCCAGTTTATTTAGTCATGTCAGCCTGAGGCTATGCATGACTATTTACAACAACATAGCATACATCTTACAGGCCACAGCCTTCCCTGAATATGTCTACCCTCCAGCAGTGTAGTGTACTGCCATCCTGAGTTGCTGGTCCTATGGGTCTGGACTGAACCCCAGTGTTTGTCATGTTCTGGCTCATGTGGTCATATTTGTGGTGGTGCCACACCAGAGGTGCTTGGGGTGGGACCCTGGATGCTGTGCAGTGTGAGGTGGCAGTGCAGGCTGTGGCTTGAACCTGTGTTCCTCCTGCAGTGGGATTTGAACAAGCAACCTGGCCATGATTAGGTAAGCACAGCAAACCAAAACTGAAATGCTAACCACTGAGCCATCCAGGCCCCTCCCCTTATTGTTACTCCTAGTGAAGAAGACTCTTCTGAGGAAGAAGCTAGGAGACCTAGGCATAGGAGTTCTAATAGAACTTCAGATGCTGAAGCAGGTAGGCCTACAGAAGATCATAGGGCTGAAGGTTTTAGAGAGCCTACTGGACCTTCTGTAACTATGACTGGAGATCCTTCAAGGATGCCAGTTTATAGTCCTGAAGGGAATACCTGATTAGGTTTCCAGCCATTAGTACCTCAGTCACATTTACCTGCTGATGCTAGCATATGTATGCCACAAGTCTCTAGACCTACTGAAGCTGAAACATTTAGAACTCAGAGGTTTGATCCTTATCAACCCTTTGTGATAAATCTAGGACCAGGGTTCTCTGGTCTGGCTTCTACTCCACCTAGGAGGCCACCAGGACCTCCTCCCAGGGAGCCTCCTGCCTCTAGTGGCAG
Source organism: Ceratorhiza oryzae-sativae (assembly GCA_030998015.1). Classification (NCBI taxonomy): domain Eukaryota; kingdom Fungi; phylum Basidiomycota; class Agaricomycetes; order Cantharellales; family Ceratobasidiaceae; genus Ceratorhiza; species Ceratorhiza oryzae-sativae. The sequence continues at coordinate 654,408 of JARWMV010000247.1, forward strand.
GAATTTCTCAGGAGGAAGTGCAGGTCCACCCAATCCTCCAGGAGGAGGACAGGGGCCATCTAACCCTCCAGTAGGTCAAAGTTACCCTCAGCAAGGAGGAGGACATATTCCTCATGTTCCTCCTATTCCACCTATTCCACCCAATACTCCTAGGCCACAAGGACTACCAGGACCACCAGGACCACCTGGACCTCCAGTGTTGTGACCCTCTGGATGCTTCCTTGCGAAGCACTTAAGTAGTGGCTGCATTGACAGTTTGGTGCTATGTGGTATGTATTTGAGTGTTCTAGTTACAGTGTTTGCTATGGTCTATGGTGGTTGACAAGATAAAGCAAGCTGAGGTGTCCAGTCTTGCTTTATCCTTCTTAAATATGCCTGTGGCTGCAGTGGCTGTGGATGTATTATCTAAGCACAATCTGCAGTAGGTGCAGGTTATGTACAGTACTATGGGTTAGGTAATTGTTTGTCTTAAGTTTGTGCAGCTCCAAATCTTATAGAGCTGCACAAGGTCTGAGGGGTAGGCACTGAGGTCACATGATCCTGCCATAAGTGCCAAGATCATGTGACAACTTGCTCCTTGCTCCAAGTAACAATGGAGAGAAATGCTGGAGCAAGTTCAGGGTAACCACTGTAAGCACTGAGGTCATGTGTTCCTGCTGTAAGCGCCAAGATCATGTGACAACTTGCTCCTTGCTGCAAGTAACAAGGGAGAGAAATGCTGGAGTGAGTTCAGGGTAACCACTGTAAGCACCAGTTAAGTGCCAAGGTCATGTGACCTTGTTTATGGCTTGTTCCACTTAGGAAAAATGCCATAAATCTGTAAAATATTCAGTTATTCTGTTATGTCTGTTTGACAGGTCATAACATCCAGGGCCTCCTGGAAATCCTCCTAATGGTCCTTATCCTTGGATTCAAGGCCCTCCAGGACATCCAGGAGATCAAGGTCCCCTGGAAGGGATGGTGTTATGGGTCAGGGTACACTTGAATATCTAGAGCTTAAGCAAATGTAGATATGTTAGTATACACTAATTGTACTCAATACTTCTTAGACTAGAGTAAGAAGGCTCAAAGTAGTTGCAATGCGATCAAGTAACACTCAAGGTAGTCTTAATCTTTCACAGTGTAAACTGACTAATTTATAGGTATAAAGAGCAAGACTACTATGGTCAGGTTCCCTTAGATATCTTAAATGTAGTTCAGTCCTAGTCGCTTGGACTAACTGATACTAATCTTAATACTAGACTTAAGCAATAGCTTATAGGATAGATGGTGGGCTGCCTAATGCGTGTACTTCCTCAGCTACAGGTACTTAGATTTCCTCTAATAGCTGGTACTTAATCTCATGCTCAATTAGGCAATATTGTATCCTTATATAACTCTGTATATAAGATACAATGAATCAGACAATATATAACTAATATGGTACTTTATTCCTCAGTACTAGTCATATAAGAAATCACACACAGACAAGAGGAAAATAGAAAGAGAAAAGAAACCAATAACTGGTCTGGGTTGAGTAGAGGAGGGAGATGGTCTGGAAGGGCCTCAGAGGAGGTCCTTTTATACCCTGAGGAGGGCATTCCAGAGCCAAATAGATACATGCATGCCAGTGCGATCATCAAAAGAGGGTACTGCTATACTTGGGGTACACCCTAGCCCAGTATAGGATAAAAGAGTAAAGACAGGGTGTGGATTGAAGGCATTGATGCATCTGAGACCTGCTATTGGCTTGTAGATCATATTATCATAGTATATACATGTAATGAATGGAGGCTACATCTCAGTGAGTCATAAAGTGAGTCAGAGAAGCTTCTGGATCAATTAGGAAAGCTCTCCTGACTCACTGGAGTCATTAGATCTTGATTGATGGTCCAGTAAGATTCTAATGATCTTTGGGCCATTCCGGCGCGAGGGTCCGGTGGATCGCGACGATCCTCGGGCAGCAGATACCGCCGAAGATTAGCTATCGATAGAGCACAAGATCGCTTTGATAGCGTAAGCGGTTGCCGAGATATGAGCGGTGCGATGTTGTAATCAATATCTCCTGATAAGAGGAAATATTGCAACCTCTGTATCTCTCTGAGATCTTATCGTAAAAACTTAATAAAATATGCGTTGGAGAGCGGGAAATTTGTACTATTTAATGGAACGGAGAATAGTACAATTCAGAGCGCATACAAATTCAAGTATTTCACAAATTAATTACAGAGGCATTGCTTGAGGTTGGCAGAGCAGACTAAAATAATAGACAATGTTAGTGATCCATAACAGATGGCTTGAGCTATGTTAGTTGGGTGCATTCAGCTACACACCCCTCACCTTAATGGGATGAAGTTCTCAGACCAGTGGCTGCATTTGCTCATGCGCAGCCAACTAGACTGGTCATATTGTTCAGCAACAAAAGCTTCTTGGAAACAACCTGCAGACTGGGAGAATCAGTGTTTATTAGCCTTCCTCAGCATTTCATGTACAGTTGTATGGTACTCCATCCAAAGCCCCTGCCTCATCGTAAATGCTGACCAAACCAGCATCTCCCTTTTCCCAATTGGGAACAAAACCTGGGAGCAGCAGGGTTCCCACCAGGTCAACAGTGTGTGTTGTGAGGAAAAGCAACAGGTAAGCTGAAGTTACTCAGTTGCTAATTTGAGCTAAAATCAAAATTATCAGTACACTCTTGTAGTGGCATTGAGCTGCAGAGGAGACATACTTCCATTTCAATTGGTATGGGGAGGTTCAACCAAAAATGGCCTGCCAAGCCCAACAGCAGCTTGTCAAGATGAGGCCAATGAGCATGGTTTTACATACACCCATGGTGACACTTGGCATTGGAGCTTGTTACAAACTACAAAAGAGGTGAGTGCAAAGAATTGTAACTTGGATGAAGAGCCTCTAACATACCATTTATAGTGGGTTGTCAGCACTCTGGTCCCATACTTGAAGAAGGTTCAAGAGTGTCAGAGCTACAACCTGAAGGGTAACATCAAACACCTAAGTGGCAATGACAAGCCTATGGGCAGCAATGCCAGAGGCTGTACTGACAACATCTAAGGTAGGATGTGCAGTGAGGGTGTGATAAGACACAAGGATGTAGAAGTAGGTGCACTTGTCCTTAAGAGGACTGGGCAGGAGCTATGGACTATAAGTCACACAGGTAGTAGTGGGGATACAACAGGAGGTTGAGTTCTGAGGCTTAAGGCTCTCAGACTCTCCCTTATATATTCATACAATGAGCTATATCAAATACACATATGGTGCAAGACAACTATTGTACAATGTAAGAGTGGTGCCATGTAACAGAATATTCTGGAAGGTACAAACAGAACGTAAACAACAACAAGGTCACATGATCATGTAAGTAATTCTATGCATATATCTGATTAAACAGGACTTGTCCAAAAATATGCAAAAGAGAGATGTATAAAATATAGGAAATTTATAATAAATCTGCATCATTGTCTAGGCCATGACAGAGAGGAAGAGGGCCTAACACCTGGAGCACAAGCTATCCTGTACATTGATTGTTGGCCGATTCATGTCTCAAAATCAACCCCCAACAGCTTCTTACCTTGGATGGCCAGAGAGTACCCTGAAATTCAAGTTCTTTACATCCCTGCTGGATGTAAGCTTAGAATAACACCTAGTCAAGCACATTGTCAAGCAAGCTGCTCTCAACTTTTTTGCAGGGTGGTCCATGCAGCTTCTAAAGAACAGCATCAAACCTGAGAATGTATCATTACTGAACAACTTACCAACACTTCAAAATGCATCGGTTGCCTGGACACTTGAAGCATTTCTATACCTAAAAAGTCATCCTGAAATTGTCTTGAAGTCCTGGGAGAAGTGTCAAACAGGGGAATGGAATCTTTCGTGGCCAAAACTTACCTGCAACAAGGCAACAGAACTCTTCTTCTTGACAGCTGCCATGAATGTGGTGTTCTGTTATGAAGTGGCAATCCACAAACTGATCATCCCACACTTGGCCCCTGAGCTCTTGGCCAAGGAGTCAAATAACCTGAACATGCATGATTTGGAGGGCATTAGTGACGACACATCCCTGTTGGCAGACAAAATTTTTGGAGTGCTTACTGGTAAGAAGGGAGAGGCAATGCTGGTTGAGGCCACAGGCGTGTTACTACGCACAGGTGACAAAGGAGACATTGAAATTGTTGACACTGGAGTGTTAGAAAACAAATCAAACAGAGCTGGTCAGTGCTAAATCAATCGAATGGGGGCAGTATACTTACTAAAACATCCTGTTGCTTAAAATAACAGTCTTGGCACTGCCAACCTTCATTACCAACATTGCAGTTCTGGGTGGTACAAACCCAGCAGTGCTTGAAGACCTCACAGCTGCCCACACTGTGAAACCATCAGCCAAGGCTGCTGGTAAGTGAAAACATAAACCAAAGGGCTTACCTGAAGAAGAGGGGTTGAATGGACTCACAGGAGAGGGAGTGGAAGACAATCCTCCAGCCAAACAGACTTGTCGGCGAGTGGCTAACAAGTAGTTTGGGTTGGTTTAAAGCACAGTGGAAGCAAAGGATCTTGTAATAGATGACTTGGCGGTAGCAGATGGTGGCAGAGACAACAGAATTAGGTCTTTAGTTTGTTTCTATTTATATTACATAATATATACTCCTATAATTTGATTTATCTGGGTCTATGCACTGGAGGGTGGCAGACAACAGACAAAATATGAAATAGGCACTGCACTGGGGGTCTTCGGACTGCAGACAGCACTTGGTCACTTGTGCATACAGTATATCAATGTTATACCTTTTCTTTTGTTCTATCTCCAATTTTATATCTTTTATCCCCTTTTGTACTTTCTTTCAACTGCATACATGCAAATGTATAGCCTGATTTTATCCGTTGTATTCTATATAAAGAAATGTACAAGTTGCTCTAACCTCAGTGATGCTGTCACCTCTCTCACAGTGTGCTTGACCACTCTGCTAAGTCAATACAAAGCACATTATTCACTGCACTTCAACAGACAAACAAAGTGCCAGGCAGGTGACCCCTGAGAGCTTGGTTGCTGCATGACTTTGGATTGAAATGTACCAACCTAGGGTTTAGCTGCACAGGCCAACTTCAGGTTACCCAGTTTAGCACCCATGCCAAATAAAGGAGATAATGGAACAGTGTCACTGGGCTGAAGCAATAGCAGCCACTTATGAATTGCAACTGAACGATTCCGTGTCATTTAATCCGATCTCAGAGTACATCATGCATATGCGCATAGAAATGATTTCGGCCAGATAAAACCCTCTTGTGCTAGAGCCACAAGATGCAAGATATCCCCTAGCTTAAAGCTCCAAGACACGAAGCATGAGCTTGGGCAGCTTGTCTGGACTATCGAGTTCACTTTTCATGTAAGGAAACTGAACTATGAATGCCTATAATTGAATTATGTATTATCCCCAGGAGACCTGACCTTGGCTCGCAACATACCTGCCATTCCGATGGGTTTTGTTGCGATTTCTCAAACCTGAAGCTAGTAATCAACTCGGCGACCATTACCTCTAAGAAATGGGTGAGTAACAGTTCAAGATCCATGCAGAGTAGACGCAACTGATCTCCATAAGCGCGAACTAACAGTCATTGTCAGCTACTAATACAAATCGAATTAAGGATTCCAATTACCTTAAATCCGCTGTGCAAGTATGTGCGTCAGTCAAGTTCTAGGCACAATCACACGCTCCAGTCAAACTCACATGCACGCAGCAGGCCCCGCCCCGAAGGACATCCTGTATTTCGGCCCCGTTAGCCAAAAATTGTAAACGGGCATATGCTCTCATACTGACATGGAGGAGTATACCCCAGGTAGATGAACTCCTGGCGTGACTTCGTCCAGCCTCTTCCCCAACCATCGCTCCGGCCAAAATTCATGTGAACGCTCCCCCCATATCTTTGGATATCGGTTGGCTGCCGTAAGGCTTAAAATCAGACGAGTACCCTTTTTGACAGGAATGCTAGTGATCTTCCCATTGGGAGTTTCGATAGGATACTGGAGCGGAACTACGGTATCTTCCTTGGCGCTGTGTCCAGAATAACGGCATCAGAAAAGCAGAAAGCCAGTGAATAAAGTACCAACGTTCTAAAAAGATGGAGCGCAGGGGAGTGTAATCGTAGCGTCTCACGAATGATTGCATCCAAGTAGGGAAGCTCGAGCAATGCATCATGTTTGGTATCGTCTCCGTGCTCCTCAAAGTACTGGCGTAGTTCTTCGCGGAGTTTGACCTGCACCTGGGGACGGTCGGCAAGGATGTCGAGAATTCGCGAGAGCGTAGTACTGGGGGCGGCTTCAGCACAAGACATCCAGGCAAGGAGGTTCTACTCACCTCGTGGTCTCGTGTCCAGCAAACACGAACAAACTATCGCGGAGTGGGTAAGCCAAGTCGTCTGTGGATATTTTAATTACTCAGGCTCACTTCATATGACCAATGAGCTCTTGGCGAGTTATATGATACTCCGTGCCTTCTGCCTCGTTCGATTTCACTGCAAAGCCAACAATTCAACCCATAGCCACAATCAATTGCTGGCAACTCATTTTCGCTTACTGAGCAGAGTCATAATGTCCCTTCCTCGTCCAGCTTGAGTCGAAAGATCCCCCCCAGCAGCAATGAGATTCTGCCGAGCTCGAATGACCTCTTCAGCCTGTTCATTTTGGATTTTTACGGCCCTTATCAGCTCATTTATCCCACCAATCGGAAGGTACTGCACAGCCCAACGACGGAATGCCGATGTCCCAATTCTATAGGCATATGGCAATAACCCCATATAGGGCTCGATTTGATTCACCACACGCCTGTAAACTAATGCGTCCAGTGAACCCGATGGCTAGCCCTCAAACATTTGGAACGTACAGAACACTCTTCACTGCGATATTGTAATCGTTCCGTTGCCCGGTGAAGGAACCAAGCGAGTATCCGAGGCCAGCTTCACCAACGAGTTCCATCGCTGCAATGGTCATCCATGGGAATAGATCAACTTCTTTGGGAGAGGAGTTGGCGACGGAAAGCTCCCTCTTGATAGCATCACGAGTCTATGAAAGGGGTGTCAACCCATGATTAAATAGGTCTAGTTTCGGCGAGACTTCGCACCTGTCTGGCAATATCCATGAAAACCGGCATCTAGGAAGACAGGGTTAGGACCAAATTTGAGGATGTGCGCATGTCCTACCACTAAGAGAGCAGTTAGCATGAGACTAGAAACTAAATTCATTTAACTCACATTCTCGAAGAAACCTCATGGTAAAGACAGGGTTTAACAGCTTATAGATGACATTAGCAAATGGGATAATCGCTCTCTTGAATTACGTGGTCATACCTTTCGCTGAGCTCGATGTGTGTCGCCTTGGATACTTGTTGAGCGTTGTCCCCAATAGAATCCACCGATTGACATACCTTCCATGCCAACTAAACCGCCTCCGAAAATCGAGTTTGCCAAACTTGAAATCTACTTTAGTACCAAGCTCATTAAAAGAAACACAATAAGACGCATACAGATGGGTGCCAATAGGACGTATAAAATTGGGACGATCTTTGACTAGCACCGTGTGCAGCAAAGCCGGATCAGCTGACCATATAATCTCCGCCTGGAACTTGGCTTTAGTAGCACGCGAGCGGGAACTGAAAAAGCAGACTAACACCAAAAGCACTATCAATTTTCGCAGTTGGTCCATACGTCGCTGCTAAATGGTCTTGATAACGAACAGAATTTGGACCGAGAACATCCTTAATACGACCTGGCATATTGATATGAATGTGCAATGGATAAGGGGAACACCGTGTGGCTACTTACCACTAATCCACGACCCCCGTGGGGGGCCAGGCAGCTGGGCAAGCGCCTTGGTCGGGCGAATAAACCTGTAAAGTACTAGGGCGATACTGGCACACAGCGCGAGTAAAATAGCATTGGAAGTTCCAATAAAATTGGAGAGAAATATCAGAAATCATGTTTTTCTGCTCAAGAGTATGATATCGAACCAGACCGAGCTCATCGCTTTATATACCTAGTGAGCCGCGCGGAATCTCGCAAGTTGCGTAATCGCGACAGCAGTAGAATCATTAACTACAGCCTGATGATAGGGCAGCGCGGCAATCAACCAGACCCAGGGTTCGAAATAAGTAATAGCAACGGCCAAACGGTCACAAGAAGCGTCGCAAAGGCACCTCTTTGAAGATGTCGTATAGGAGCAAGAAGCTCAACTCTGCTGTAGTACAAACCTACGTATATAATGATTATAGATACACATATAAGTTCTCAGATTTGCTCCACTCCGTCCTGCCCGCGTGCGAAAACTCCCTACGCAGTGAGCATGTGTCGTAGCATTAGTAAGCATGTTAACATGAATGCTCTTCCTTCCGTCAAGTTATGCATAATGAAACTGACCTTTGATAATCATGGTTACGGTACAGGAGCGGTGTTATTGTACTTCGGAATGCTCGTTCGTGCAGGGTTAAACTAGAATGCGGACGCGAGGCGGCTGAAAGTGAAGGGATAACCCCTTTTAGTCCGATGTCGGCAACAAAGAAATCCTACAGTGTCATTCGGCTGATGACCCAAATGAGGCAAATATATATGGCATTGTAGATGGATTTGGAGATACTTGCGTGAGTGCAGCCAATGGGAATTTGAACGTAGAATCACTCAGCCAAACCCCGAAAATCTAGCTAGCATATACTAGCTCCACAGGTCTAAGTATGCTTCCGGGCACACGCTAGATCCGAAGTAGCACGGGCTACCAGTGCTATCAGCATCTGATTAGCGCTCAGAAACATACTTAGACAGCGGGCATTATCACGTGCTAACTAGATTTTCAGGGATTGACTGAGGATTTGAAGGTTGTGATGATGAATCGCTTTCCAAGGTTTTCAAGTACGCTTACACACATGTATTTTATACTCGGCCTAGCCGCCCCGAGTCGGCCGTTCGGGTGTCTGCGACCCCGCCATGGGCGGTATGCTTGAAAATTTTGGGACAGCTGTAGGCGGCCCAACGAGATGGCAGGGCTGCCCAGACTGCAACCACGGGGATCACCCTCACGAACATCCTCTGGGCGGCACTGGCTCAGGCCATGTAGTTATATGCAATAAAATGCAACTATTTAATGTATGGGTCAAATTACGGCCAACCAGGGGGCCCTAGGGGTACCCTGGTTCCGCGCGCATTTCCCATCCCGCCCACCACCAGCTATACATCCCCTTTCCCCCGTCTCCACCGAGTGGACGGTGACCTTTTAAAAACGACGCGAGCGCCCACGTACACGTACCTCGCCGGTAGCCTCTGTGCGAGGCCAAGGCGCACATGCACTGTCCGGCCCTCTTTGTCGGTCGAGTGCTCCGCAAATCCTCCAACTGCTAGCTAGCCTGCGGTGGCAAACCGCTGTCTGAGTAAGCTTCGAGGCGCCCACTAGGCCCCGATAGTGCTGGAGGCTGGTGCTACTCTGGGCGTAGTATCAAGAATCTTGTACTTCCATGCCGGAGGGACATCGAAGGGTCGATAGGCGTCCTTTAGCATCCACTGATGTCCAAACAGGCTTCACCAGCCTACAGCTGAACCTATCACAATGGTCTTCCATGGATTTATTTTTTGACAGGCTCCCTGCCACCGCATGTGGACGTGAAACAAGAACCTGGAAGCTCGATGGATCTCGATCAAACCCTGGTCCTTCTCACAGTACATATTTTTTATGAATTACTTTTATATTGCCCTTTTCGGCGCGACATTGCATACTAGCCTTTTTCTCGACACAGTGCCGCTCGTGCTCCACTGCAAGTCTTCTTACAACCTGACGCAATTTGGCTGGCCGCATTTACTCCGGTTGCAATATCACGTGTACCCTTAGCCAGCTCGACGAAAGATTCAAATGTATCGTCATATCTGCTTCCCAATATTATAATGCCGGCTGCTGGCTTACTCAAGTGCATCGATTGCAGTAGTACATCATTGTGCTATCGCGGCTTAAAATCTGAACGAGATGAAACAAGTGGACGTGCCCTTCGGAGGAAGCACTGGACGCAGTTGACTAACAGACAGTCGGTCAGCAGCCGAATTTACTTTACACCTTTGAGGGCGCTTGCCACTTACATTAGTCTTGCAGCCCTACCGTGCGGCAATTGCGATATCTCACCTCGCAGGCAGCGTGAACCCACCAAAACTTATACTCATATGTTTTAGATGTTATAATACATGACTTAATAAGCGACTGACGGTTGAATACCGCCCGTTAGTCCGTCGTTTAACGAACAGCCTGAAAATTGGGAGTTCAACTCACATGCTGCAAGACTTTTGTAAGCAAGTGTACATTGACCCGCAATGAAAACGGCAGTTATCATCTAATCTTACGTTCTCGCCAAAAGCGCAATGACCCGCAGCGGCAACTTGAGGAGCTTGTCGCGATTACTCTGTTCACTTTGAGTATGGAATAAATGAATAAATGAATAAAACCCGTAACGATGGTGATAGTAATAGAATGGTGAATTACGCCATACCTCCTATTGAGATGGCCGTAGGTGAGATGGTTCAAACTTGAAGTTCTTGACCAATGCAACCACTGTGACCTCTAGAATAGTTTGCAAGTAGGTATAAGTCGATCAACCAGAGTGTAACACAAATGATCTCCAGAATGGCAAACTGATCAGCAGAGTCAGCAGCCAAGGGGGTTGATGAAGTATGCATATATAAATGCGTTGGATTCACTAGCTCATTAGGTATGCACGGATAGAGGCGTAATTATCATCAAATCAAGTCGTCAGTTGCACTCATGTGTACGAAGTCGGCCCTGCCCCGAACGACATCCTTTTATCCAACTTGGTCAATGCCAGAAAAAAGAGCAAAGATTCTGGACTAACATTGACGAATATACCCCAGGTAGGTGGGCTCCTGCTTGCGTCACATCCTCCAGCTTGCTCCCGATCTCCCCATATCTTCGTGTAACGGTTGGCCATAATACGTGTTCATTTTTTGAGCTGAATGATTGTGACTACACCGTTGGAGGTCTCCACAGGAAACTGAAATGGAACAACGGTATCTTGCTCGTTACGAAGGTCAGAGTCATTAAAAGGGCATAATCAAGCGGTAGTGGCAAAACCACTGAAGTTCTAGTCAAACTTAGTATTGGCCTGTGCAGTTGTAGAGTCTCTCGAGCAACTCCATCCAAGTAAGGTAATTCGAGCAATGCGTCGTGATTGACATCGTCCTGGTTCTGGCCGAAGTATTATTTTACCTCTTCACGAAGTTTAACTCGTATCTTCCAGCGGTCGGATCAATTCGGTGCCTAGAGTCAGGGTCCCGATCGGCCAAACAAACAGAGATAATACCACAGCCACAAAGACATGACCGTTGATTCACACAAAGCGTTATATTGATGACAACAATAAATCCACGTTGTACAATGCAGCCAGTCGGTCACAGCGCGGTCTCACTGATACAAACAAATACCCCACTATAGAAAGGTCGAGAAAAGAGCTATTCACATCCCATAGCCACGATTATAGATCCATATCCATCGCCATACTCACATCGTCCTCCCACTTCAACCCCTGCTTCCCTTCCTCCTCAGGCTCCTCTTCCATCCCGTCCTCGTCCCTATCATGTCCAGCGCCGCCTCTCAAACTACTCATCCCGAAACTCGACGAGCTAATTGACCGACCCATGCTACTCAGACGCATCGAGCCAAGATGGGCTGCAGCATCACAGCCAGCATGAGACGAACTAATCATGTATTCGTGCCCGCCAAAGCTCATCGCAGTATTATTCGGCGGACGAGATTGGTATCCTGGCACAGCCATCGCCGAAGAAGATCCGTAGCCACTGTCCTCACGCTCATCGTCCTCGTCACCACTCGATTCGTCCCGGTCGTCGATAGCCGATGTCGATACTGATTGTTCACGTTCACGATAATCCGAGTGGTGGGGGAGGTGAGTGGTGGAGGTGGGAGTGTTTGTGGTCGGAACTGAGGACCCAGGTGTGGGTAGAAGCCCTCCAGACAAGTACGCAGGCCAGAGTGATCTATCTTCCGGAAGACTCGTCCCTACGCCGTTCTGAGGCGAGATGTGAGATAAAATCGCGGCAGCCTATGAGATACACAACATCAATCACGTCATCACGAAGCGAATGTACCGAATGAACAAACCTCGAGCATCTGGACCTGCTGATGTTTACTCAGCAGAAACTTGCTTGCCTCTCTCCAATGAGGCGAGTGCTCCCATCGATGCTTGACCAAGCAATTCGGATGTCGATATACCTATAAACGGCAATTATTAATAATCGGATCGCATATGGGCATACGAGAAATTCCGTGACAGCAAAACAAGAAATCGTCCGTCATCGTGGCACCAAGGGGGAAAAAAAGACAAACATAGATACACTCGAGATCACACACCTTGGAACAAGTCTCACACTTGAAGATTTGTCCCTTCTTCTTCCCGCCGCCGGACCCGTTTGCCGGAGCTTCGGTCTCGGTCAGAACCGAGGCGGGCAAGCCGGACGCAACAGGCGAATCTCCAGTGGATGGGCTAAGCACCGGACAAACACGGTCAGCCCAAAAGCCTAAAGTAATTCCCCCACAAGCAAATTCCAAGCACTCACCCGTTCCGGAGCGGTACGACAACGGCTGGGCTGGACACGGCGTTGGCTGCGTCGCTCATCCGTCTCCTGGTTTGCACTGCCCCGCTCAGCCTCCTCTTGTGTGTGCCATTCGCGGGAGCAGGTGAAGGCCGAACGACGGACGCTGTTGTCGAGGACCGAGAGGCATGGACAAAGCGGCCCAGCGCCGGCGCCGACGACGCAGGTTGGGGCGATCCCGCGCTCGAGAGCGACAGCAGCGAAAGGGCAGCTTGAGTGGTGGGGACAGGGATATGATTCGTGGTCATCGTATACTGCTGAGTCATTGAAACTGTAGTGAGCGGCATGGTCAATCTATTTGTGTTCGTACTTACAATACACACTCGACGCTCTCAACTAACGCGTTGACTAACAGGGGGGCAGAAGAGCAAGACAAGATCGAGTGATTAAAGTAGCGCGAAATGATATTGGAATTTGGGGACAAGTAATCTGGAACCAAGAGAGAAAAAATGAGGGATTAGTGACGTCGTATTTATATTCCAAGAGTGGCAGAGTCTCAAAAACGCCAAGAGCTCAGAGCAGGCTCAATCCAGACAGGTGCAGTCCGACACCCGGTCCAAAGACAGAAAATACACACTCACAGGTGTGGATGCTGTCGTGTGTTGCGTGCGCAGTGTCCCAGCCGGTGATGGCAGCAGAAAAAAGTTATGAGGATCGCATATCAACTCGGTCGTGGACTATCCTGCAACAAGTCAATCTGTCTAATTTGCATCCGTCGATTACACATCAGGGTCATGTGTTCAAACAAAGGACTCAGCCACGCATACACCCACTAAACCCCGTTCAGGCGAACTTTAAAAAAGGTGATACTATACAGGCATACCAAACCGTACACAGTCATCCGGGACAATGAGCGGCTAAAACTCTAATAATAATCCTAAACTATACCTGCGAAGCCCCTTTTTCAACATCGGCGTCGTTCGGCTCATTGGTCGCTATCGACTCGTTGACAGACAAAGCACTCGGCATACATTTGACATCATTCAACATGATATCGCCTTGCTGCTCGGTCGTAATCGTGACCTGCGATTTAAAATTTAGGCTTGCTACATTTGCCGGAGGAGTATCGAGCTCACCTGCACGCTCATCTGATGGTTCTGGTCCCCATCGTCATTGCGGCTTTTCATAGCGTCACCAATCCTGCTCAAGATACCAGGGCCTTTGGCAGCCCTAGTCCTCTTCTTTCCCTTTACGTTCTTGCTAAACACGACACTATCATTCCCTGCAGTCGACCTCCCATTGGCATTAGTCGACGACCGACCGAGTCCAGCGTTGTTTGGCATATAATCGTACATCGAATCCGGGTACTGCGTCCCGAACCGCACAGGAGATTTGAGTACACCATCCTCAACCACATGAGAATGGTGGGATGTCGGGCCTGCAGGACCTTGCGTCGGGGCCCCGGGGGTCAAGCCCCCTGTCGGAGGCGTGCTCTCCCCTGATGAACTGGCGTTGTCCGTAACCCAGAACAAGACGAGCGCGTTCAACGTCACGTCGGTTCCGCAGCTCCCGAGGCAGACCCAGCCGAGCTGTTCACCGTGCATGATGGTCAACACGGCAATATTAACCTGTGCCAAAGGTCAGACACCGCAATCATCGACGGAAGATAGTGAGGGATGTACGGTAGAAGTTGTCAGCGCAGCACCAGCAGCAAACAAGGTTCGCATCGCCATCTTCCGAATCCTGGGGTTCACCAAGCGACTGCGGAACAGCGGCCACAGAAACATCGACGTCAAGAATATGTTGATATACAGATCGTATATTAACAACGACAGCGACCTGCATTGACCCATCAATTCAACACATGGATCCTCCGCCAAGAACGGTGGTAGGCACTCACGCATATTTCCGAAGTCCGATTATGCAAGCTCGGTCTGGGCGAAAAAATGCGACCCGACCTAGGAACACATTGATACCGAACCCTGGCTGATAAATGAGAAACATGATAGTGACATACCTATAAGCATGATGATTAAAACGGCAACATATGGGAGCATTGTGACAAAGCACAACCAATAAACCTTGGACTGGAATCGAGGTTGATGTGTGCCTCCCCAAACGATATGAACCTGGACCCAGCTCAGCAGCAATCTTCACAAAATTCGAGAAAGCGGATCACCTTTTCGATTAAAAACCAGTATACCATAACCTTGCTAAACGCGTACAACACGATGCACGCGTAGATGCCCAACGAGCAATTGAGGAAATTGCTGGACATGCCGGCGCCGTTGATCAATATACCAGCTATTCGGCAAGGTCCAATCAGCACCTAACAGAAATCCGCACACGTTCAAACACGTACTTGAAAAAAGAAACAGCCAGCTAGGGGTATGGGATGAGCATGCGAGAAATGAACAGGCCGCGAGATGAGGACTCACGAGTCGGCGAATACGAGCAGAATGCATAACCGCGGCCATGACATGCCGGCCCAAGTATCCCAGACCAGCAGGTTCTTGGTCCGACGGGCAAAGCAAAAAGCAAGAACAGAGCAGCCTTTATTGCCCATTGTCAGTTGCGATGAGAGAAGACGATACGAGGGACTGACCGCCAAGATGGATAAAGCTGGATAGCGTCTGCATACCCCTATTGGGGAAGACGACACCTGGGGGCAGCGACGGATGATCCGTATACGACATATCAAGAAAGAACGACCAAGTGGGAGAGCAGGAGCAGAAAGGCTATCTCTGCATCGTATGCTCGTGTGGTTATATACCAGCAACGAGGCACCCGGCTCCGGTCACTGATCGACGCGAAAGAGGGGCCGGACCAACTGAATCCGGCAGGCACCGATAAGTAATCCGTTCCAGATCATCATGCCCGCGGTAAATTGACATGGGCCACGACCAATGGCCTCCCTGTGCCTCTTGTGCTTTTCGGGGCTTGAATGCAGCGGCCAGCGAGAGACCAACAACTCCTGAGAGCTGTCGGCCTCTGGCCGAGTGAGCCACCTCGCACTCGTAGAACATCGAGAAACCGGGTGAAAGGGTCATCAAACGATAGGGTAGCGCCTATGGGCTTGATCGAAATCTATCACGCGCTTGTGACGAAACGAATAGAAGTGGCCGAGTCGATGTTTGGCGATCGGTGTGTCAATTGATTACGTTGGAGAAAAACTTTCAAGGTCTTGGTTACGAGCTTAAATTGTTATCTGCTTTTTTGATTGCTCCCGAATTTCTCCGTCAAACAGGCGCGCGGTCTCGTCTTATTGTATCTGAGTCGTGTTGGTGGACAAACCCCAAGGTAGGGCACCTCAGTGAACCGAGGAGGGCTGAAACTGGGGTCAGCAAAACGCCCAGCGCCGAAGGGAGGACGTCGAAGGCTGGTTCTCAGTGTTTTTCATGATGGCGAATTCTAAGGCTTGCCTCTTTCGTCATCGCCTAGTTACTTCTACCTCTGCAAGCCCCATAGTGACGAGGCGGATCGAACTTGAAAGGTTTAAGACTATGCGACAGATCCAACATAACTTGGTTGAAAAATATGCTGCGAACTTGTCTCCTCGCATGAATCCATTCAGCTGCTCCTCATTTGCTTCTCGCGTTTGTTTCTTTCGCCGTCGTCATCCTATTCCGAAACCATCCGGGATAGTTCGCAGCTCGCGACTGCAGGCACTAGACCGCCTTGTCGCTGCTGAGACGCATCATTTTCATCATTTTCATTACGGCCATAGCACCGATACTCCGAAGTGATGTGGCATATTGGGCAGCATGGAAAGTCCGAATGACAAGTTAAATAACATCAGAGCACAGTCGACCCACCCCGACAGGTGTTCCCCAACAGGGAAGAGCCCACGGAACACACGTAAATTCAGAGATAACCCAGACACTAACCATTTACACTGAGCCAGAGGGTACATCGATCGGTGACTGTTGTGACAATCATGAGCTTGCCTCTGCAAAATCAGGAGGCGAGACTTGTCACCTGCATGCTAGCCAACCCCAGCTGGCACGCATCGGCAGGTTTTCGGCACCGAAATTAGAGGTGGACAATCAATCTCAAGGAGGGGTCCTGACGCACGTGGTTCACGCACGGGCTTAGCCAGCTAGCCGGCCGGATAGCCATCGGTCCATTTCATGGGGAATTCTGAGGTCCCTACGCCACAACGCCACCATCATTTATCCTGGTATTCTACCCCTGAGACGGAAACTAGACCAGTGAGGTTTAAAATCGAAGAGTATGATAAATGGTTAGTCATATGCGCTCATTAACCCGATGAGGCTTAAATCTGTCGCAGGTAAAGGCCGAGTGTATATCGATGGCCTTGGTGTGTCAAGGCAAAGTTCGGATGATGGCCTAGATTGTAGGATCAACGCCAAGCATGATCTAGCACGGTTGTGGTGTGAGCACAGCTCGTGTCACCACAGTTCACTCGATTTTTTCCCGGCGCTGTCCAGGCGGGATGGGGCGGGACAGGATGGGACGGGACGGGACAGGGTGGGACAGAGGTGGGCAGCCACAGGACCTGGCGGGAAAGCGCGTGGATGTCCGTCATAGGACATCGTATAGGAGGATCGACGGAATTGCCAATTGGCCGCCAATCCTGCTAAGGCAACTCGTCGCCAACGCATAACCTGCTCTTGACCACGACCACGACCACGACAGACTCCACAGTCGCTCGGAAAACGCGTAAAAATTTACCTGTAATTATTGTACCGATTACATAGACCGAATACATCATTTTACCAAACATGGACGACGACGAGACGATGCAACTGGCGGTGGCGGAAGCGAAACGAGTGGGTATGAGGACGTAAAGAGACCGGTCGCTAACTATTTCACAGTGGAAAATTAGCGTTAACACACTCCTGGGTCTCGATCGAAAGCCGTGCGACTGCAACTGCTGCAAACTCGAGAAGGACTTCCCGCCCGCCACCATTGCAAAACACTTGAACATTTATGGAGAAATACATCCTGCGATCGACAGCAGCAAGAGCGCGCTGGTGGCTAATAATGCTGGTCCTTCTCGTTTCAGCCCTGGCTCTGTGCATGGCTCGTGTGGCTCACGTGGCTCTCCTTGGCGCTTCGCTCCTCCCTCGCTTGGTTCTCTCCCTCGCCCCCGGCTCTCTCCCACTCCACTTGAAATTCCTAATCAAACAGACGATGCGGAAATGGAATATGCTAGTGGCTTGTCTTGCTCTAGTTCACGACAACCTGTACCTGTGCCTCCATGACTGGTTACTCCTTCGGCAATCCATTGTGGCTCGATCCGAATGATATGCCTTTTACTACTTGGATTAACATATTGCATGGATTTGGCAAACGCAGGGTTGAAATCCTTGCCTTCAACAGGCGTTCCCTTGCAAGCACTGCACTGCTTTGTAAAAAGCTGCAAAAGGTGAGCTATATGCGCTGAAATAAGCAACCTATTACTTACGGCATTTGCTTGTGTGTTCATTAACATCTGGCGCTTGTGCCTTCCAACACTATCCTCGAATGTATTTGTCTCTTTTTGTGTAGTGTACTTCTTGTGCTCAACCCAGGTAAGAGCCTTGAAGTGTGCGAATATCTGTTCATCACTCAGGCTATCCAGGAACTTGCGTTGGACACTCGGCTCAGACTTCTTCTGGAAATCGACATCGCTCTTGATACGTCGCTGGTGTTTTGGGGCCTTAACAGATTGGGTAAGCTCTCCTTCGTCACTCTTGTCTTCAATGGTCTGACGCTTTTTGGGGGTCTTGGGTGGCGGAATCTTTTCTGTGCTTGGCAGAAAGGCAAGGGCGTTTCAACACTACTGCAATCTGTTCCATAGGAACAGGGTTGTCATTTTGGTCTAGAATAATGACACAAAGTGCACGCTTTCTCTCACCATAATATTGCAGCTCATCTTCCTCACCAATGTCTAGGTCCTGATTGTTCCCGCCCCTGCTCGAATCACGATTGTCACCATCGTCACCTTTTTCATCCTCTCCAGCAATTTTGTTTCCCTCGCCTTCGCATCCAGACTTGTCTTTGTCGCTCGAACTCCCTTTAGCCTGTCCCTTGCCACGGAATTTAGAGAACTGGTGAGCAAATAATACGCATATATTCTGATTTGATTGCTGACCTTCAGCTACTTTGTGACTGGAGGCCTGAACCCACAGTTTGCGCATATTCGAACCACCAAGCTTGGGCTGTAAGTATGAGTGATTCTTAGTCGGCTTTGATTTGGACTGGGATTGACGCGCAGTCGTCTCAGGCCTCGATTGGGGAGCCACTTTGGTTTGTGTATGGTGATGGGGGAGAAACCAAGCAAGAAGTGAGTTCATGCGCCTGTTCTTTATGTGACCGCGTGTTGACCTACCATCTTGTTGTTTTTCACGGCGCCGAACCAGTTCTCGAGACTGAAAAACGAGGGATTGGCTACCGCCACGACTGGCTTGGGTGGAGACTTATCGTTCTGGGCATGTACTGACTATAAACGAATAATAGTAATTATTTTAGATTACATGATACGGCTAGATAAGGAAGGATATCGCGGGACAGGGAAGGACAGCGCGGGATGCCGAATTTCCTGAACCTGTCCCACCCTGTCCCTCGAGCATTATCCCAGACGCGTCCCTGCGCCATCCCGCTCTGTCCCGCCCCGCCCCGTCCTGTCCCGCCCCATCCCGCCTGGACAGCGCCAGGAAAAAATCGAGTGAACTGTGGTGTGTCGGCGAAGGGCTTATCTCCGTCTCCTGTGTATATCCCTTGCTGAGTTAGGTACTCTTCGTTGGATCACCGGGACGTGTCAAACCTGTTGGTCGCCCATATACTATTGATGGGTTCATTTCCACTTGCCATTCATACCTTGCACCGCTCCCTGGAGCCTGCAGATCAGAACGTAATCAATTTGGGGTCGGACTTTCTGTTGCTGTTTCAGGTGGCGTAGACTTATTAGTAGGCAGGAAATCTCAGCCACCTCCAAAAGCGAATCAAATTAACATAGCTATCTAAAGGCCTTTCATTATCCGCCAGGTATGCTGTACGGCGGGTATCGATTGAAGGGACCCTAGGGCAATCACAGCCCCCCTACCCGTGCAATAGAATTATTATCTCGATGGTGGAGAAGACATGCTCAGAAGGAAGAACAAATTTCCAAAACGTAAAAGGTTGAGGGACGGGAAAAAACACTGAGTGGAGTTTGGAGTTGAATGGTCGTACTTCTACAAAAGTGCGCCGGCTATTGCAACTGACGCCCAGTCTCATCTACGTGAATGATTTAGAATTTTTGTGAGTTCATGCACTGATTCAAGGAACCCACCCACAGCCTCGGCAAACGGTTGGGGGCCAATCTTTCCTGCCTTTCACCAGCTTCGGGTATTGCAAAGCAAGCTGAACTCGCTCTTGGACACTAAGTACCATCAAAAGCGTTGCATATTGGGTTTTCTCCTTATTTTCAATCCGATTCAGCTTTTGTTAGCTAACAATCAAAGCGACCGGCGTACCCTTATATATTCGAGTAACATAAGCGCCTCTAGTCGTTCCCACAAATTGTTCGATATCCGCGTATGCACTCTTGTTCTCTGCTTCAAGAGATGCTCTCTGAAACTGCGACAGCCGTCGGCAACTACTCTGGGCGAGGTTCTCAAATCCATAGCGTTCGAGAACTTTGTATACTGTAAGCTCCTGAAAAGCCCGACTCACTTGCGTGAGTGTTCGAGATGAGCGATCCTAATGAGCTTACCATTGTGATTGAATCGATGAAAACTTCGTGAATGAGAGTGTTCGCTATCGCTTTCATAAGTATTTTATCCTTAATTCTTTATGCCCTTTCGAGCCGCTCAAGTAAATACCGAGAGTTATTAAAGTCAATCTATTTGCACATTTGGAGTAAAGCCCAAGTGGCTGATTGGATAGCCCCAGACATACGCACCATAGCTTTAGTAAAATAGTGGAGCGACAATTTGACAGGTGAATGTGTGCCCCTGGCTTCTTCCAGACGAGGTCGGCATTCGTGTGAGCCACTATTGCCGTTTCACATAAAGTTGGCGGAGCGCTTATTTTTTGATCCAATAAATACAGACAGTATTCCTGACATTCTAGATGAAGTACGAGGGTTGAGAGTAAATGAATGATACGAAAATAATTGCATGAATGAGTCTGATCGATTAACAGAGAGAAAATGAGCCTGGACAGACGGTCGAGGAAGACCTCTGTACGGTAGACTTGGAACTATCGAGTTTGCTCCCTGTCGATCGATTCCTTTTGTCAGTGCGGTCATTTTTGTCTCTTATACAATCACTAAATCCTGCGGGTTCGCGCAAAAAACGTTTCAAAAGGTCAGTATTCATTTGATCAAACAATAAACGGTCCACCAACTTTGTGTGAAACAGCAATAATACCGGGAGCGGCGCTGGTGGTGAGAGTGAAGCCCACGGGGGTTCAGAGTTGCTACTATAACTGACTGGCGGAGTCACCTGGCCCGCATTTAGTCAAGCGGTCCTGGCGAGCTTCGAGTACATGTTGATATTCAAATACCGTGCAGGTAAGGATAAGAGGAGCTCTGAACTCGTATAGAGTGGGTAGATGCGGTTCATCGTTGGCGTCGAGTGCATAACGGCCATAACCTATTCGTCAGCGAGTGCCTAGATGACGAGCGATAGCAAGGCATACAAGCTCGGAATTTCTGATGGTGATCAATTGCTCAAAAAGACGTTCGTGTTTCAAGCTTGGCTACAGGTTGCATTGCCAGCTCGTAGAACAAGGTCATACCATGAGGTCATGTGACCTCTAGATATCAAGTTATCTCCTAGTTAAATGCAACGGGGTCGACTTGAATGCCATCAGCACTTGTAACCTGGATGTACAATTATCGAACGAACTCATTGTCACAGAGTAGCGTTTGCACGAATATAACCAAATATTGAATTTCGATTGGCTAACTCGATATCGGGACAGCTTTATTCTGTAAAAACTCTCAATCTACTAATCGAGTCATTTAGTTTGGCGGTTAAATGCCCATGGGGTGCCATTTTTAAGGGACACCATCCCGTTCGCGTGTCGAAAGTCGCATTGGACCAAATTCCATGGATATACCTACCGTTACGGCAAGTCTGACGCGGCACTTGCGACGTTTGCACGAGAGTTCGTGCACTGACCTTACTATCTCATCTATGTGCCCCTCGTAAGGGGCCTCAAAGAGGAATGGCTCCCATTGTCGGCAGCTGATCGTAATTGGTTGTGCAGAAGCCGGCTTGGACTCAAATACTCTTCCCTCTTCGTAGTCTCTGATCGTCCACGATGTGAGCCGTCTAAGGCTTGGAAGGGCAGAAGCAAGCAATCCTAATTGTTCCAGCTCGAGTATTTGGTAAGCGAGGTCCAGCTCCTCAAGGTCTGGCAAAGTACCGAGAACATCGTCCCATGTACCGTAATCGAATTCAATGCTAGCTAGCCTGAGGCGATGAAGGGACAGTTGGCGGAAAATGTCAAGAAAATCCTGATATAGTATGAAACCTCCCACAACGCCGATTGTAAGTATAGTAAGGTCAGTTAGGCGTGCGGTGTTATGTGAGCAACATCTCATTGCGTATCATGACGCAGTTATTCATCTTTCGGGTTCATCACAATCATACGAGTCATAAATGACCGTAAGAGCAACCAGGTTGCGGAAGAGTGGCGCCGAATCACATATGAGTTGCATCACCAATGTATTCACCCCACGCAGCGTCAGATGACGAAGCGCAGGAAACGAGTCGTCGGGCAAATTGAGTGGATCATCCCATCGGAGTATCCGTTGACTCCGGTCGTCAACAACAGTTAGGCTTTCGAAACAAGTGAGTTGGCCGAACATCTGGAAAAATATCTTCCCGGAGAAAGCTCCGCCCAAGTTCACGCTACGGAGGCATTTCAAGGTCGAAATGCTCTCGCATAGTGTAACAAGAATATGTAAATCGCCGTTCTCTGGTGGTCGCGGAAAAATGTGGAGCGTGTCCAGTAGTGGGCACATTAGATGCATGTGCCTGACGAGGTCTATACACACGCTCGCGTCAATCCACGCATGTTGCTGTTCGAAATGTTCTTCAGAATGGCTTCGGTTGAGTATAGAGCGCATGCACAACTCCCTCAGGCTAGGGACAAGCAACGCGGAGATCCAGTGAATGGGGAGGCGATCTGCGGGGGCAGGCGTGTATAGAAAGACGCGCTGTAGATTGGGGAACAAAGTCGGAATGTCCAGCTCTTTCGTTGAAGGGGTTGGTCGGGGAAAGTCGATCACATAGGGTGCTCGTGTTCTAAGTGTTTTTACAAAGGGTGAATATATTGTAATACGCGTCAAGTCAAGCGTGGGGGGAAATTGAAAATACTACATCACTTGTCAGTCCTGCGTAAGCGTCTGGGATCGTTGACTCACAATATGCTGGGGTTGCTTTGCTTCCTGTCCTGTTATTATCTCCATGCCTGGTATCAGTGATAGCGCCGGCTTTAAGTCGACATCCTCCCATAGAAGTGGGATCACACAAGCGAATATAGAACGAGAGAGGTACAATAAACTCGCAAGCTCGCTTCGACCAAGCTGGCTGCACACAAGATGAAGAAGCTCTGGGATTATCAAGGCCCGAGTTGATGCGGTCGCATGAGGATCTGGATGCGTATATATCTCCATCGATGCAAGTAAATTACAGGATGCGCGCGTTTAGATGTGTTCAAAGTTGTTTTGAGGCTAAATCTATCGGGCAACGACTTGCTAGGGAGACAACAGGTGGTGACCACGTGGATGGCCGTTGACATTGCTCATGTTTGTAGCCAATCTAGGATCGGCCTCCGACTCAACCTGACTCATCTCTTCGGTGTGGTTAATCTTTTTTCGATCGTCATCTTACTCAGATGCCCGGCGCGCAGCATGGTTTTGCTGCCTTCCCATTTCAGAGACCTTGTCATCTCGAGGGCTTTTTAACTAAAATCTTCCTCTGTCTTTCAACCAAACCCCCCAAGTTGACCGCTCGATTTGGGACTGAGTCAACTGGCTTTCCAATCTTCTTAAGCCTGTCCGCCCATATTGTATACGTGATAATGCCTCGCGTCGAATTGCCTAGACACGGTCTCTTGAATACTCTGAGTCCTCCCTACGGCTCAGTTGATACACGCGAGAATCCGCCAGCTCCTTTAGAAAGGGATAATACCGCTAATCCCCTTCGTAACTTCTACAGCCGCAATAAAGGGATTCTGATCATCTTCCTCAGTCAAATGCTGCTAAGCACCATGTTCATCGGCTTGAAGCTTATGACGGTTTTGGATAAGCCCCTCCCAACATTCGAGGTGAGCTGCGTTCGCACCGTGAACATATGCAGGTGGTAGTGTTGATCACAACCTAGCTTGTCGCGATACGGATGGGTATCACCTGGGTATGCTCTCGCGTATATATGTAAGCACCCATTGCCATATATTGTAATAATGTCTGACCAAATGGCTGGTTCCAGGTTTTGGGCGAACATTCCTAGTCCGAACCTAGGTCCCAAAGGAGTCCGCAAGTGGCTCATGATTCGAGGGTTCGTTGGGTAAGGTCCAATTATTCATCAAGTTTTACTTTTCTTTGTAAGCTCAATTCCGCAGATTCTTTGGAGTCTTTGGATTATATTACGCAATTCAACATATGCCGCTCTCCGACGCTACTGTCTTACATTCTTAGCACCAACCATGACCTCTCTCATCGGTTTCATATTTTTGAAGGAGACTCTGTCGTTGAAACAAGTGTTGGCTGGACGCACGCAGATCGTTTTCTGGGTGAAATATAGCGCTCACGACCAGTTTGAGTAGTTACCTCGCTTTGTGGTGTTATGCTTATCGCTCGACCTGCGTTTCTATTTCGGAATGGAGGGGTCAGAGCACACATTCTGGATACGACGGGGACGCAGCGGATGGTGGCAGTATGGTATGAGCGCTGCATGCTATCAGATTTTTCCATACGCTAAAATTCCGCTCTAGCGTCGCTTTGGTTGGCGTGCTTGCGACGTCGATCGCATGTAATTCGTTTACTTTGGGTTACACCGAAATTCGTCGTGCTAAAATTATATAGATACTTCAATTCAGATGATCGGCAAGCGCGCGCATCCTATGCATGCAATATCCTACTACTCGTTGTGGTTAGTCGAGTGATGAAAACATTCTGTATGACTACTGATCGTCGCTGTTAGCTGCGTGATTATGGGTAGCGCTGGAATGATTATCACCGGCGCCGAATGGGTTTGCCAAACCAGTGGACCTTTATTCTTGCTCTGCTATTCATTGGTTTGTTTGGATTCCTTGCCCAAGAAAGTTTTTTACTATTCTGCATTCTAGCGGCGCCAATCTTATGCTCTGTTACTCGAGATTTTCCTGACTGTGGGTCTACAACATGAGACCGCGTCCCGGGGCACACTGGCCATGTACATCCAAATCGTGTTTACCGTCACGTTTGAGTACCTCGCTTTTGGGACTGTTCCGAGCCGGCTCAGCGTAGCAGGGGCTGTGATCATTATTGCGAGTGCCATCTACGTCGTGGTACGTCGTTCCAGAAATTGACTCTCCGCCGATCACTCAGTATATCACAGCTGAGCAAGACGAAATTGGCAGTACTACCAATCGGGGATATAGAGGAGGCCAACGGAATTTGGGACGGGCAAGTCCCAGTTTGCCGGGGCGATATCGAATCCGGTGATGACGGCTCAAGCGTCCAGCGCGCCGTGTAGATATCTTTGATTAATCCCGAGAAACATCGGTGATCCTACCTGATGATATGCGCGGAAGGGCAAAGCAAGCCCGACTCTTCCGGCTCGAACACGTTTCCTGGATCCTTGCGGGGAAAGCCGTAAGATACTGGAGTCCAAACGATCAAATGCGGAGGCGAGATGAGGTTGTGTGGAACTTGTGGGTCTTTCACGAGTTTATGTACACAGAGTCTCTGAGAGAAAGTATTCATGCGTGGTCTAGATTGCTTATCACAGGTTGGGATGACCTGCCACAATCCTTCTAAACAGAAACTCGCTTTGTTGGGCACATTTAGTTCCGGCGCTCAGATATCGGTGTGGCAGGGTTCGGCCTTGACCCAAATAACCTTGGCTTGAAGTGAAGGGCAAGTAGTGACATTGAATCAGCGTCCAAGAAGCGACCGACGCCCACAATCATTTGATTCCTACCGCTCGGCGAGCTGAACACGACGATATATGTCCCAATTACCCCATATGCATTGTAGATTTGATCGGCAGGTGAGAGTAGCCGCCCGTAGGACATCTGTCAGGGATAGCCGTCGTGCCACTGGCGCGCGAGTCCGGGCTGTGCCTAGACCGAGAGCCAACGAGGCAGGACCAAGCTCAATATGAATCGTCTGTTGCGGCGATCGTATAGGTGCCCCCCTTCCTCTTCTCTACGTCGACGCCCATGCCCATTACGACTGTAACGATCGACGACACTTCTGCCCTCATCAGTACCACGGCGTCGGCGGCGTGCCATGGACAGACTCCCCTACGAGCGACCAGAGCTAGGCAACTACTGGGACAGCATACCATTCGACACAGATATGGCGGGCCTCTGCGACATTTTTGTTTGATGGGGTTGCTGTGTCGCGTCTTCGCGTGAGTCGTTTCTGATATCCCGGTCTACGTGTAATGAACGTGATTATCTGGACTAGTGCTAAACGATCTCGTCATGTACGTGAATTCGCCCGTTTTGTGACGGCCTTGATTCAATCCCGCCCTTGTTAGGGGGCGTACGGGGTATACCTCGATGGACAATATGCTTTTAACAACAATGGCTATTCGCTTGATCCGCAGTTCAAGCAGGTTATGTATTCGGTCGACGGCCTCGTGCCTGGCAAGCATAATCTTACTTTGATTAATATCGACCCCTCCAACCAGACATACACGGAGGTCGACTATATCACATGGGTTACATCGATGAATCCCAAGTACGCATGCAAGGCCCAGGTTCCTCGAGGATGTTCTGACATACACGCTTGTAGCTTGACAGAGAGCCTGGGTCCAGTGATCTCTCATACTTCTCAAGATATGACTTGGAGTTCCTTGGCCGCATGGTCTTTGGAGCAGGATAGTGACCCGACAATGTTGGTTGCTGTCCTTTATTATAATTACTTACGACTAACGATCTGTCGGGCCCAACAGGGTTACATCGACGGACGGCGCGAGCGTCACCATTAGATTCTCTGGTAGCTCATCATACCCTTGCCCAACGGTTTTTGGTTTCTGACTTGCGCTGGCAGGCAACGGAATCATGCTTAGTGGGAAAACCGGGATTGCGTACGGAATGTTCAGGTATGCTCATGTCCATCTGGTGGCTTCGTTGTCTGATTGTCAATAATCCAGTGTACAAGTCGATGGCAATATGCCTCGTCAACTCAACGCATCCAGCCAACAAACCCACTCTACCCTTCTTGTGCGTGGTTGACATCTCACTGTGGCATTCGTTCTAAACCCTTTTCTCTAGTATCGCGAAGACAATCTTAAATCAGGCAACCATACTCTTACAGTTATCAACAATGGAGGTGGATATACCTCGCTTTCCATCGGCTCCGCCACGCCGATCATCTGGTCTGAAGGCCCCAATTCTTCTTCTAATTCTCATTCCAACCAAGGCGCCACCCGCAACCTGGGTGCCATCGTAGGTGCCGCTGTTGGTACGGTCGTTGGTTTCGCAGCCGTATTACTCTTTGCCCTATGGTTCCTACGTCGCAAAAGATCTAGACAGAGAGTTGCGGACGAGCTCAACCAACGACCCCAGACAACTTTCTTAGACCCAACACCATTCATTCTTCCTCAATCCCCTCAACTCCCCCAATCTCCAAACCGCCCGTCGTACGAAAGTCGATCCAAGTCGGACGTATATGTACAGTATCCCCAAGTCGCGTTGGGTGCTGGACCGAGCTCTCCAGGCCTTAGCTCGCCCGGCCTAAGCTCGCGTGGCAGCTTTGACTTCGGACGCAGATCAGCGACCATGATGACTGGCTTTGACTCTTTTAGTGCTGGCCCTAGCAGTTCGGGACGCGGACCTGGGTCTGACTTTGATCGGGGTACGATAATTGGCAACCCCGCGCGGTATCCGGGTTCGACGGTGTATGACGTGGAGTCCATGCGGGATCGGTGAGTCTCTTTGCGCATTCGTTTTTCAAAGAGAAGAGGCTGATCCTATTGACGATTATTTCCAAAAGCGATGCTGGGCCGGTTGTTTTGCCTCAGTTGCCACCGGCGTACAGTGATGCCAGTCCGACGCGACCAACGACTGCTTCTCCATCTACGTCGTATCCGCCTCAGTCTCCTACTCCTGAGCAACCCAGTTCGAGTGCTTCCGACTCGAAAGCACACCCACCAACCCGATAAGGCCAGGGCACAGCAGCAAAGAAAATTATATACTGGCTTAGGGAAAACGTTCCTGGACTAACATTGGGGGACTGTATTTTTATGTATTTTTCTTTTGTTCTTGCTTTCCATAGTCTGGGCGTCGGCGAACCTATCCTTTGTACATATATGCGCATTTTTCGCTGTTGTATAATCACTTTTTCGTATGCAAGTTGCAATCGGTTCTTTGGGGTTGCTATCAGTGCAATTGCCTTTGAGTTTAGTCTTGAGCTTGAGAAGTATCTTGCTTACTAGGTCACTCTTCGCGCCACAACACGAAACGATCAAAATACGAATGCTAGTCGCCTACCCTCATGTTGTTGAACAACCACCCCAAAAGCCAGCCCCACCCCGGCGCTTATGTTTGTTGAACGATGATTGCTGTGATGAATCAGCTTAGTTGTCGATTATGAAACACTACAATATCTATCCCCATTTGCAGGCTTTGGTATGTGTCTTGGTTATTGTGCACCCAGGATAAAACCACAGCTTGGATTGATCTAATTTGCGACCAACGCTATTAATATGGTGCGTATATAGAAGGTTTCACTCACTCAGGGCGAATTGGGTAGCATATTGCACGTTTGATAGCACCACCCGTCGCAGCGCCCCCGTTGAAACAGCGTTATCGCATCCCGACATTTTTTACCAGTTCAGACCTATGCAAATCTCCATAAGCACAGAAAGAACGCAATAAAACGTAGAACACGTGTAGTACCACGATCCATTGAGTATACCCTCTGTTAGCAAAGTATATCATTAAAACAGCTTCGCTGCCTGCTGAGGCATGCTTTGTTTGACATCATACATAACATAAATTCTCTGCTACGGCTCTCAGAATAGTAACATCACAACGACGTCGTGGGCAACGCGACTTAAACGATCCCAGAACCTCAAAGTGCATGAATTTGGTGTAGGTTAGCAATTCAACGAATTGAAAGCCCCGATATCCTATGGTGTGCGGAAAGTCAACGATAGGATGAAACTGTTGCCATCCGGCTCCCAAGCAGTCGTTGTGGGTGGGACTTTTCGCCACAACCTCTCATGGTGCGCTACTCATTGATGGCGAGGCTTTCACAGCGACAACAGAAAATCATTCAGTTTGCTTGGGCAAAAGGCTAAACCTTTCAGCGGGGAGCCAGGTTACCCGCTGTTATTTGCTTTCATAAAACAAGGTTTCATCGATGCTCGCCCATCTTCACATGCAACCTGCGCTTGGCGCGTATGGAGCCTCGCCTATGATTGCCTGAAAATGGAAAGTGTCTTACCACGTAATCCAATAAAGTGGCAGACAATCCCGAGTTCGTATGGACCTGACGTGGGCTGTCAAATTCCAGGCAACATCGCAGGGTGGCTTCGGGCTTGGCACGTCTAGCATGTTCGTCGCAGTGGTCGATGGGATGGCTATTAACTTCAACAATTCCATATCCTCCTTTCACGTGCTCAGCGCCTGAAAATCTCCAAACGGAGCCGCATATAAAGACATACCATAAGCACTTCATGTAACTCACTCCACTTTTAATTTCTCCTAGCGTATATTCATTCAGAGACACACCACACTCCTTCCAAATCACTCTCTTTCCGGATCATACCCTGTCCAATCTTCTCTTAAAACATATCAGGATGAAATTCTTCGCAGCCACCCTTCTTCTTACTCTGTCTACGCTGGTATCTGCCGTACCAACTAAAAAGCGGGACAACACTTGCACAAACCCTGCAGTTCACGTTGAATGGCGTAGCCTGACCCAGGCGCAGCGCGACTCCTTCCACGCTGCAGTCAAGTGCCTCCAGACCAAGCCAAGCAATGTCAACGGAAGATCTGTCTTCGATCGTTATCCAAGCGTACACGAAAAGCTCTTTGGGGATGGTGAGTCCAGTCCAAAGTTTCAAGCAGGGTAGGCTCTTGACGATACCTCAACCAGTTCATTACGTAGCCAATTTCCTTCCTTGGCATCGTTGGTTCCTTTGGCTCCGTCGTCTGGACCTTCAAGACTGTGGCTACACTGGACCAACTCCGTAAGGGCCTTTTTTTCAGACTTGCAGTAGCTCATTTTGGTGCCATTTAGATACTGGGATTGGACAATCGATTCTGGCAAACTTGCTACTTCGAATATTTGGGATCCAACGACCGGCTTTGGTGGCAATGGAAACACTCGTACTAGTACTCACTGTGTCCAGAATGGGCCATATGCTAATTTCCAGGTATGCAACTATAAGCCCGCGTACAAAAACCGCTTCAGCTGACAGCATTGCTTTGCAGCTTACGTACCCCAACAGGCATTGCCTAGCACGTCGCTTCAACAACGGGAACGTTCGTAGTGGCGTACTGGGAACCATGCAGGGTTCCCAGTACTCGTCGAGAGCGATCCGGCGGGTTTTGAGTAACACCAACTACAATGATTTCTCGAATGAACTTGAGGAAGTTCCTCATGATGCTATCCACAATGTCATATCCGGGGACATGGCTGCTGCTTTTTCCCCCAACGATGCCCTGGTGAGTAGTATCGTGCTAGGCCTGGTTGGGCGTAGTGTGCTCATCACTCCTCTTACAGTTCTTCTTGCATCACCAAAACATTGATCGTATCTGGGCCAAGTGGCAAGGGCGTGGGTCGCGTCTCCAAGAATACTCGGGCAACACTGTCCAAGGTCAATCCCAAACGGACGGATCGCGCTTCCCACTGGCCAGCCTGAACGATACCATGCCCATGCGAAACATCCGTGGTCTTCCCGACATGCGTGTTGCGGATGTAATGGATACTATGTCTGGGCCTCTGTGTTACACCGTGAGCGTATCCATTAGCTTCCAAATAACAGCCGCCTAACCATCTTTGCAGTACGATGCATAAATACATAAAAGACAAACACACGCGTACAAACCGGTTTCGTTTCTGGGTTATTAGTACCATGTATATTCTAATTATATCGTTGTATGGGCACCGAATCACTATTTTTCTTCATTCCCATCTAGCTTCGTGCAATTGCTGAAGTAGCGGGACATACCTTGCGAAGGAAGCGTGTCACGCACTCGACCATTAGAGAGGGCGAGAGTTGGCAGCGCACGTGTGTTTGCCTTCGGGCCCTACTCCTGACCCCCCCTGTTCCTGCGCCTACCTTTCTTCTTTCTCTCTCACTGATGTCCCCCGCCCTTGCGGCCGCCTTGTTTGTCTTCCTCTTTCTCTCTGGACTCGGTCTCGTGCGGTTTGACCTCGTGATCATGTAGCACGCTAAAACTGAATGCAAAAAATAAAAATAAAAAAATGGCAGCGCACGTGACCCCTGGGTGTCGTCCGGAAGACCACAACGAGGTGCACATATGTGCGCATTTGCGTTGTTCTTAAAATCCGACCGGCTGCCCATGGTTTGAATGAAAATCATTTTTTAAGCATATATCTGCATAATCCAACCCAGCATTGCCCAGAATGTGTTCGTGGGGGGGGGGGGTGATCCCCGCGGCAGCGGCCTGGATGGCTTAGCCACCTCACCAGCCGGCTCGCAAAGGTTACCACCTTCCCAGGAATACCACATATTCTGGTCTCGCACATATCCGAGATTCCAAGTTGGACCGATGAGGTCGAGTGTATAGTCGCGGTTTCACCTATACCACTCAGATTCCAGCAAATTGTATGCGCGCGCTGATCACGGGTGCCCGAATTCGGCCTTATCCAAATCAGGACATACCCTTTCTCATGCGACCTCTATGTATCCTTCTCGCACGACGACACGTTGTATTTGTTTCCAAGTCTTAGGCTGCTTCCGTGATTCTCAAAACTGGCCAACAACGCGCGAGTCACGAACGAGAATTTAGATCACTCTCGGTACGACAGGGTCACGCAAAAAATTCTTGAATATTCGCAATCTTCGACCACACAATATTATTTGGTTGACTGGCCTAGGGCATTGGCTCTGATTGATGTAGAATGGGATATCGCGGTCTGTGCCAACACTTGACTTGGGTCTATCCTAGACTTTTTCTCATTTCGGAACCCCTCGGACAAACTTTAACCCACAGAAGGACGGCAATGGAGCGCACGTGGTCGTTTCCATGTTCTGTGAGCTGGAACTTGAGAACGATGACGATCTTCTCGCCAGGGCAGTATCAATCTTCGATTGACTCAATTGGATCATGTCACTAATTGAAGCGGAGAATGCCGGCTCTATGTGTATGAGGATTGCCATATGATCGACAGGAATGGACTTCTGGCTCACTACAAACACTCGGACAATGCCACAATCGTTTCCCAAAGGAGATTGTCTCAATGTATACCAACATTCACACCCATTAACTGTTGTGCTGGATGTAGGATATCTCGAGCAGCGCCCAATGCAAAACTGGATGAGGAGGTATAGAAATGGCAGACAATCCCAATTTCACTGCGAGGCGATCTGCATACAGCCTAGAAAAAGTCCTATGTCGACAAACGTAATAGGTTGGCATTTTCTAACACCACAAGCGGCGGTAATATCGCGCTTTCCGTTTCTAATGTCCCCACTTGTTAACCCACACCCTCGCCCATGCTCAATCTATGTTTTCCGATCTCCCGTTGCGATTGGAGATCTCCATCGACCATATGAGTGAGAACAGTGGGCCCGTCCAGACACCTTGTTACGGACCCCCACACCAAGTACTGCATTTGTCAAGGCAGAGAATGTTAAACAAAAAGGAGGGGGGAGCAGCCAGCAGACTTGCTAATCCAATTGGGTTTAACTCAAACGCCACGAGCCTATGAGCACATGCAGATCACTGCAACCGTTATGAAACTGCACATTTTCCGAGTGAGCGTGCCTTGAACCATCAGCCGGTGGACCTGGATTTACAGCATGTATCGGCATACGATCAGTTTGAGTCTGACACTCGTAAGCCACTATTCGCTGTGGCACCGGTGGAAACTTCGACGAACTGGTGGCGTTCTGAATGAGGCTTAGCTGAGTAGCTCTTCAGAGACAAATTCAAATCGAGGTCGAAGTGTCGGATGCAAATATCAGCCTTGGATTTGAAAACGCTAACCTTGTCGAGCTTCTAGACAGCGTAATGATCTCGTTCGTGCCTCGCCATGACCCAGAGGATTCCTCCCCAATCGCGATGTCAACCAGCGGCTATATACATGTGCGGGGCCATGTCCTTCCCCGCACAGTCTCCGCACCTGCCTCGGTCGACGATCGCTGGCTTCTTATACGTGCCCTCGACGAGTAAACACCCCCAGCGAGGGGAGCGATGGCTTCCTCTGATGCTGCCGCTGCTCTCCACGCCCTGGAGACCATTGTGATCCACGGGTTTGCCAGCAAGTGAGTTTATTTTTCGTCTCGCCTCGTCGTTTGGTGGCTAAGATCGCTCCTTGAGGTGTATGTTTGGTACGTCGTGTATCCACATAATCGTGCTGGCTATTGAACAATCACCTCGGTTCTAGTCGCAGGCGTATGCATCCTTGTTTACGACCATTTCTTAACATTCTCGGACGAAGTAAGCATCCCATGAGTCCGCACCGGCCACAGGATGACTGATAGAGCCTCTACGCAGGTCCAATTCGTCTGGAAGCAGAAATGGTCGGTCGTATCGACCATCTTCGTTTTGGTGGGTTTACGTCTCATGCACTGGGTTTTCTGCTCACACATCCGATCTTGTTAGGTTCGATATATCACTCCTATTGTCATTGGCATAGACGTATGTTTCTCCGTCGCGTCACGACCTGGGGATCGTTGTTCTGATGAGCATCGAAATAGCTTTATGACAAAGGCGGGCTTCAAAATCATATCTCACAATCGTTGTACGTACAAATCGGGCACTATCCGCGAAAGTATTGGTCAGTGGATGTTGATTGTCATTTGATATATCTAGTTGTGTCACTTGGTACTATTTGGAAACCGTCTGGGTTATCTCTGGCTTTGCCATGACCCATCTATTGGTTGCCCTGAGGGTACGTTCCACTCTCTGTTTTGTTGCTGTAGATGACTGGATTGAGAACGTTTTGCCACTAGGTGCACGCCATCTGGGGACGACCCAGGTGGCTGTCTATTGCCCTTTCCAGCATGTTTATTTTTTATTTGGGAGCGACCGCCGGGGTACGTTTGAAATTGACTAGCTGGACTCAAGCTCATCGGTGCTGAATCTTTGCCAATCATAGCTAGCATACAGCGCACAGGTTGAAGTTGCTGGTGCGTCCATCTTTCGCACCATCGTCCATACCATGACAAACCATGCTCTCAGACACTCTAGGATACAACCCAGCCTTTCGAATTTGCTTCGTTCACATTTCAACTCGCCTGTACGTTCAAGCCCTCAGCCTGTTGACGAGCTGTTAGACTGATTATCACCCTAGATGGGCGTGCTGGATCCCAGCCCTGATTTTCGAGACTTTCATGTTCGTCCTGACGATCATCAAAGCGAGGGAGCATTCCAGGGCAAACTTTGACACTCCTGTCGTGCGTATACTCTATCGTGATGGTATGTTTCCGATCCCTTGGGGCGAAAATAAGTGTATTTATTTTTGGTGCCCAGGGATTGTATATTTCTTCGTAATCTGTTGTTGCAGTTTGTTCAACCTGGTGATATGGGTGGCTGCCCCACCTACGTTAGCTGCCCTCCCAAAATAGTCAGTCCTTTTTGACGCTACGGTTTGCCGCTGGCTCTATCTCACCGGCTGTTTGGTTAGCTTTGTAATGTGTATAGTTCCAACAATGGGCGCACGGCTTGTGCTCAACCTTCGAAGCTCACGCCCACAAGATCTTATGCCGACGGCCGGTCGTTCGACGTCGGACAACACAAGGGATTATGAGCTACAGGCAAAAGGCGCGCCTGGCTCACCCCTTCCGGTGGGGCCGTTTACATTTGGATCTATCCGAGGTGATGAAGTATCAGGGGAAGAAGACAGGCATTTGTCTTCGCTGGAGCGAATAGAATTAAACCAGATCAAAAGCAGTAGGATCGGTACAAAGAGACATCTCGTATAGTTTTGTGGATCTTTTTGTATTTTCTTGTAGTCATTACTGGACTGTATGCATCTGTTTTATTATCATAAGTGATTTGGTTATTAAACTAGCTGTTGTTTTTGATTGATAATCTGTGGTGCCTGCTCATGCGCGCTGGTAAAGTCGCCAAGTCGATCGGCAAGTTGTTCAAGCTATTATTACATCTATGGCGTTGTGTTGTCGATACACAACTCTGTACCAGCAGTTTACTTTCCTTCCGCTTTCAACCATGGTCTGCAAAATATGCGTCATGGATTGCTGGTATATTCATTATCTCTTTCCCGCCGAGCCATGCGACAACGAACTCATGGGTGCAATCAATCCAAATTGCCTGTGTGTGTACTTCTGGCTGCACGCTGACCCACAAGCTGAGTAAGACTCGAGAATCACCTTTAATTTTACGGGATTGCGTGACATAAGGTATCTAGATGTACTTCTGTTGCTACTATTACCGTTAAAGTCCATTTAGGATACTTCCACAAGTATCGTCATTTCAGTTGGGGTGGGGGTTGGTAATGGGTGCGAAGGGGAAAAGTCGTGACCTACTTCCCCATCGATGATTTGCTTCCGGCATGTGCCGTGTATGGATCGGTGAATTTTGACTCTCGAATGACACAATGGTCTATCGTGAACGTGGTTGGAGTCGAAGTTCTCTCGACGATTCTCTGTACTTCCAATATCTTCCTAGGTACTCAGGTGAGTATGTGGAAGGCCTTCTTTCCCCGATCACGGCGGCTACTTCTTGTCATCGGGTGCTCCTTCATACTTCTCAGCAACTTTGTGATAATAATCATCGATGAACTGGGCCTCCGTCGGCCTAATCTCTGATGCACCCGTGTCGTACTTCTACTTCTCATGTTGCTCTACTGATTCACACCCATATGGGCGAACGTGAGCGTGAGTTTCATGAAAATATCGACGATAACAAATTGGTAAAAACCGCTAGTGGAAAGTGACCGTGTAACTTCAGTCCTATCTTCTATCGAAAACGCATAGGGCTTCAGCTTCAGCATGGCTCTCTCTGCATCCATTCTCCTCGCCACGACCGGCGTTTTTGTCATGTGTCCCATGCCCCCAGCCAGTAATTTGATACCGTTGACCAAGTGTGGCACTCGGACCTCCAGTGATGGAAAAATCAACTCTGTCGTTTGGTCGCGCCAACTTTTGCGTGCTCAAAAGTGAGCATGACGTTAGTCTTCTATGTTTGGGCGGCCAATGTTTGCCATTTAATAAAATCTACAACGCTCCGATTGCTCATCAGAAGAACACCAAAAAGCGGTTTCTTGGCTCAAGGCTCTTATCAGCCAGTGAAATCAATGCGCTTCGAAGGGGTCAATCCGTGCCGCTCATTGACGGATCCAAAGATCTTCGTGAGTTTCGCTGCTTCCAATATCATTAAGAACGAGATCAGTGGCTATTGCTCCTATGGTATAGTATGGGCTGTATTTCAGTTCGAACGCCTCCTCAGGAGCGGGTCGTGCCCTAAATGCGCCGACACCAGCGAGCTAGCGCGTTAAATAGATTCCTGATCGACCTCGACACTGGCTCTGCCGACCTGTGGGTATCAAACGATAGCTGTATCACCAAAGCATGCTCACCCCATAAGAAGTACAAGGTATCCGCTTCTTCGACTTCTGCAGAGAAAACAGGAAATTTCAGCATTGAATGCGGGCAAGTGAGTCTATCGCTCTCAGCGAAGGCCAAGGTTAAGCTGCCATGATTTCAGCGACAGTTCAACTGCTAGCAGCCCAGTGTATAGTGACAAAGTGACCACTCGTGGACTCTCCGCCACTGAACAGTGTTTTTCGCCTGCCACCGAGGAATCCAAGAATTTTGAAGAAGACCTTACTAACGGGTAAGAGCTTGATTTATGAAATAGTGATTTGCACGAGTTAAATTGCCTCGTAGGCTATGGGCCTAGATTTGGGCACCATTTCTAGTATCGGCAGTCCCGGTTTCATAAAGAATGTGGGTACGCAAGGGTTATCATGCGGCTAAAAGCTAAATCCCTCTGCTTCTCTAGTTAGCTAACCAAGGGCTGTCAAGGAATCGATGTTTGGTCTGAGGCTTGCAA
The DNA here is from genome assembly GCA_030998015.1 of Ceratorhiza oryzae-sativae. NCBI lineage: Eukaryota > Fungi > Basidiomycota > Agaricomycetes > Cantharellales > Ceratobasidiaceae > Ceratorhiza > Ceratorhiza oryzae-sativae. Next base: position 691,356 of record JARWMV010000247.1, read on the forward strand.
CCGGCGGTTTTAAATATACTGGTGAAATCTACTACGCTCAGCTTACGGACCAATCCTTTTGGGTAAGCTACCTTTTTCTTATTCTCCCGCCATCTCCTTCGTGATATACCTCTTCACAGATCGCGGCCGCTTGTGCATCTGTTGGCAATAAACATCACATGAGAGCCCGACGATCATTGACAGCGGTACCACCATTATTATTGGGCCAACGTCTAGTGTCAACAAGTTCTAGGAAAATGTGCCCGACTCTGAAACTTGTAGCACCAAAGGCTGTGGCTCCGAAGGGGGTTTTCATTCCTATGTGCGAGCCCACTGAACGCTACTGTGAAGCTTGCTGGGCAGGGCTAGCCGATCAAGGGGTCGGATATGAATCGCGGGTTTTTTTTATTTTACAAATGAAGACCAAGTTTTAGTAACATGGGGCGGATAGTTGGAACACTGGAGTCCAATAAAACTGGGTGCGCTGGCACTGTTGGCGGTGTTGCATATACCAAAGACGCCTAGATCATAGCAGGCACATTTATAAAGAATGTGCACACGGTGTTTGATTTAGAAAGCAGCGTAGGTTGCGTAGCTTCATTTTGGTGTTCATGTATTCAATATATCCATTGTTGCAAGCGCGTTGGTTTCGCAAGCCCGAAAGAAAGTCGTTTTGGAAAAAGAGACAAGGCATTTTTGGCTTGTGACTATGCGGCCTTCGTCTTTCTTATCCTCAGAATGTTACGTTTGTTACATTGTGTGAATAGAATTGTGCACTGCAGCCTGCAGAGACGCGCAATGCTTAGTGATCGAAGGGAAACGCCGACGCAGTGACGCGGCCCTTCGTGCTGCTCTACGACTACATCGTGACAGCACCCGGCGTCGTGCATCGCTTTTACGAACGCCAACGCCGAAAAATACCACGGCTCTGATATCTGTTTTTCTGCAGCCAACGACGCTCCTCGGCTCGGAGATTGTCGAGCTACTCGAACGTAAAGGTGACCGTGTGCGCTTCCAGTACTATCTTCATGCACCATCAGCGAAGCATATCACTGCATCGCCTGTCTGGCGGTATGTTGGCGTACGTTTTCGTGAGGCCCCCCCTGGTTCGAGATCCCCACCCGCTGGCGACTGCGGCCGTCTTTCAGCCACCCGTCGACACCATTGGGGCGCCCGAGCCCACTTCGTGGACTCGGGGCGGCCGCATCTCCCTCACGCCAGCCCGCCTGCGAAATCCGTTCCAGGTTCCTGCGTCATCCGAAACGCATTCTGCGTTGCGCAGGGGGCGAGCCGCACTCGTTGTTCGGGGATCCGGCCACGCTCGGGCCGCCTTTGAGGGCGCTTGCGTCCCCCAAACCTTGCCGGTGGCTCACCCGACCAATAGGTCGCACCGGCGCAAGCGTTCGGCCTCGAGATCAGTATATGATTTGGACTTTAGCTTGCTGGTCTTTCCTTATCTGCGGGATGCAAACATCTGTATGCGCGCACCCAAATATCTGGGATATAATTTTAGACAAAAAAATCAAGGGCACTTTCATTCAGCACGCCGATACAAAATACATCAAATCACCTGCGAAGTAGTCCGGCTTGCGTCATACCTTGCATCTGTGGGATAAAGGCTGAGTAACGTGTATGAGGTGCTCAACTAGCTCGGCTGACCGTGGTTCTCACTTCAGCCGCGCTTGGTCGCTTCTCCGGCTCGAAGTTCCAGCACCATTTAAGTAGCTGCCACAACGTTTCTCCATGCACTGAATTTGTCGGAATATCATCGCCGGGGCGCTCCGGGCAAGCTTGCTTCCCGGTCACTGCGAACATCACGGCAAGTTCACTTTTCCCTGGCCACGGAACCTTCCCAGTGATAGTTTCCTATCATCCGAGCCAGTTCAGTGGAAGTATCAACAGGTTTAACTGAATCATACCAAGATTGTCTGTTGCAAACTACATATCAAAAGCCTTTGGTTTTTTCACATAGCAAAACTCACCATCCCGAGCGCATACACGTCGGCTGGTACGCTACATGTTGCTCCTTGAAACAACTCTGGGGCCTTGGATAGGATTTTATCAAATCAAGTTTTATTCCTAAACTGAAAACGATCTCACTGCCCAGCGTGCCGACAGAGCTTCTTTCGTCGACGTTTTCGAAAAATTGAGTGTATACTCTTGAAGCACAGCGTTGCCAAAGTCAGCCAGCTGGGGAAGGCCATCTCTGGATACGAGAACATTTGCCTATGGGTTATCCAGTGTTAGTCAAAAGGTGGGATTCCAAATTGATACGCACGCCTTTGAGGTCACCATGGATCTAGGAAGCGGCATAACAGATCGGTAGTTAATACATCAGATCAGCAGATGATTAGAACATGGCTGACCACACCGCGCGAGTGTAAGTATGATAAGCCTTCTGAGAGCTGAACGCTCTGAACGCGGGTTGTCATATGCGAGGACATGAACATCTCCAAAGTCGGCGCTACTCACCAGGACGCACCGATCTGCGTCAGGATGCTCTTCGATATAGTAGGGTAGGTTGCCGTTCGACTCCCAGGCCGAGACCATACCTATTTGATTGCGAAACATCACCAGCCCAAGTAAAGGCTGTACATTTGCATGTTTACATTTGGACCATGCATATAACTCTCGTGTCGCGTGCTAACATTGTGTAAGTGGGAATTTCGTGTCCGAATTCGATTACTTACCTTCAAGTATTTTGGGTTCTGTTTGCCCAGTCTAACATATAACCGCATAACCTTGATCGCTACATTTAATCCACCCTTAAGCTTGCCCCTAAATATATCGCCAAAACCACCAAACGAGATGGGGAAGTCTCCGAAGGATGTGAGGTCCAGCAGCTGGGTCATATCGGTACAGCCACGGGCACCAAGGAGCGAGATAATCTGTTCAGGGGTCTAGACGAGTGTCAGCAGGGCGAAATATGTTTAATAATGTTATTGAGTAAATATCGCACCGTTGTGCTAGTGATTTCGGCACCCACACCCTCGGTGGCCTCTGTAGAATCATCATCTTTAAGACTATTTGGTTGAATGTGCAGAATCTGTGTGTCCCAGGTCATTATAGTAGAATCGATGGACCCAGACAGGAGATGTTTGCCATCGGGAGTAAATTCAACTGCCCAGATCTCTCCAGTGTGTTTTCGCAAAGGACCCATCTGAACGCTACCAGTCTGTAAGTCCCATACCCGTATTGTCTTGTCATCTGAAGCAGAAGCAATATATCTGCCGTCCGGCGCGAATGCTACCGACTTGACATGGCTTGTGTGCCCTTCTAGCGACATTCCTATTGCCTCGCCCGTTCCTGCGTCCCAAATGCGGACAGTATGGTCATGCGACCCAGAAGCGATGTGACAACCGTCGGGCGACAGTGATACCGAAGAGATCGCATTGGTATGTCCGTCACACCGGAACAATACGGCGCCCGTATCTGTGCCGTACAACTTGAGGGTTCCATCCTCGAATCCACCGACAACCACACTACCATCAGCAGAAATGGCTACTGAGAGTGCCGCGCTAACTTCTTGAATTAATCTGCCTGCCGGCCCACCTGTGTATGTGTTCCACAACCGGATGGTGCGATCGGACGACCCGGATGCGAGGAATCGACCGTCTTTTGAGAAGGCAACTGATCGAACCCAGTCAGTATGCCCAGTAATCGGCGCGAATGTTGTGTTGCCCGTTCGTGTACCCCAGGAGCGGATAGTGCAATCGTTCGAGCCGGAAGCAATTGTGAGACCGTCTGGCGAGAACGCTAACGAGTTGACAAGGCTACTATGCTCTTCAATAACAAGTATAGGATCGTCAAGGTGCGCTGTCCATAGTTTGATCGACCATTCAACAGCCGCTGCGAGGCAAGCGCCGTCCGGTGAGATCGCGAGGGCGAGGACATAGTTGCCAGCGTGCCGGATATTGACTGGGTTTGTCATGAAATCGGCTAGCCCTTCGGATCGAAGCGAGTTTAGATCGAAATTGCTAATTTAGTGTTCGACCTGCACAAACTCAGGTCCACAATCAAGTTGAGCATGAACCCGAGCCAAGAACTCACCGCGGCAGCCAACCCTTAGAGAATCTCGGTAATAACGGATATCGAATCGTTTGCTTTAAATGGTCGACGTATTGGATTGGAAGCGACGTTGCTGTTGGATATTCACCGAAAGGTTGATCGGGCCAGGGAAAATCCAAGGGTCGTGGGTGGCAGGTCAATGAGTGAAACCGCAAATAGGTTTTTCTCGACCCTGGCAACCTGATTGAGCAAAAAATAGGAGCGTACGAATCTGTGACAAAATATAGAGAACAGAGTGACAAATGATCGTCATGTTAAGGTGGACGAAGAGATAAGCCTCAGATAATCTGGCTGAAACTGGGCAGGACCATTTCACGTGACTGTCAGCCTCCTGGTCGAGGCTGTGCCTGCCGCTCCAGGCGCAGTCCACCACTCTTGAGCCAGCCCAACAACTGGCGCCACCTTTTGAAAATGCCGAAAATACTGGGAGTTTTGCTTTTTGTGTTGACGATGATTGGGCCAATTGGGGTTGGCCTCATTATTGCCGTTCCTCTCGCAGGCGCCATCGTCCGGTCAGTAGCAATCGTCCATTTCTTCGCATGGTTGCTGAAATGAACCTTTCCGATAGTCTACGTGCTAACTATACACCAAAAGGGCTCCAGCTTGACCAAGACGATACCGATAACCCATCTCAAGCTCGAGTCGGCCCGGCGGTTGATGGGGTTGTCAACATGTTGCGAAGAATATACCACCTTGAGGGTTGGTCCGGAATGTACAAGGGGTTTGGTGAGCTAATTTGTCTTCTTATCATTTAACTTACTAAGTTCCCTCATAATACAGTTCCTGCGCTCATTTCGACGATCATTATTACACTCTGGGCCATTCTTACAGTTCCCGGTCATGCGAAATACCGCCCATGCTCTCAGGTGTACGTTCCTACAACAAGCATTCTTCATGGGCTCTTGTACGGAATGGGCGCTCTATTGGTTGCGATCCCATACGAGATTCTGTTCAACCGGTGCGTGAAAACATAATGGAGTGTGTACATGATTCTAAATTACGCTGTTCAGCGCGGTTTGCACACCCCATCGCCTACCCTGGCTCAAGCCCATGCAGGCTCTAAGGACCATCCTCACACCTTACGAACGCCGCAAGCCTTGGGTTTTATATTTGACGCCAGGCCTGTTGGCAGCTCGGTAAGAAACCCTGCCCGAGGTAGTACGGGGGCTGACAATTCACTTGGACAGTATGTTAATCCTTGTCTGGTTGGTAGCTGTGGCGCAGGTTGTCCGTGCAAAGCTCCTGCCATCTGTGCGTCCCTTGCCAGTACCCCAACCCATTATTGCATCTAAATAATTGTTGCTTGTAGCTTTCCCGTGGCCTTAGTGACGTGCACGACCCCGACGATCAATCTCGAATGACTAAGCACCTAAAACCCATGAAGCTTGCCATCTTCCTCGTCTTCTCTATGGCTTCAACTGTCATACTGTGCCCTCTCGAAGTACTTGCCACCCGACTTAGTGTGCAACGCAACCACCCGACTACGGATGCCGACCGTGCCATTGATGCGGAATCTGAACCTATGCCAGATTACATTGGCGAAGAAGAGGATGTCATCGCGCTACGAAGCGAGGACGATCTATATCGCAGCCTTTGGGATTGTGCGAAACTCATGATCAATGAAGAAGGCTCTGGGAGTTTGTTCAGGGCATGGTGGTTGACAATGATTGCAGTGACGTTGGGTAGCTTTGCTTAATCGCTCAAACCCGAACATGTCGCCCCAGGATCGTTTTTGCGGTGCAGGTGGGGACGCAGCCAGTCCAGTGCCGATGTTCTTGTCCGCCCTCATGTACTATATGTGTTTGTAGTTTGCGCTCCTCCTATTTAAAATATAAACGAAATGTGCTCTCGTTCGCTCGCATGACGCTTGACTTTCATAAGTTTTATTTTATCGAAGTCTGAGGCCCATACGTAAAGAGTTCAATATCATAGCCAAATCGATTCGCTTACTGTGCGGAGCCCGTGGTATGAATGCTTGGGCGGTAAGAATTTCACTATGCGGACCCTAATCGTGTTTTCCGCATACTTCATCCCACATTCAGCCTCAGCCACTGCTCTAGTACAAGGAACGGGCTCTGAAACAATAATAACATTGCACAACGTCGACCTATTTCAAAGTGTGAATCACCATCGTGGCCCAATTAGAGAAGATCAGCCTTTCTACGCCAAATCAATAAATCACTACACCCCGCTTCTGGGTACTGTTGCAGTGCTTTTCCAACATATTGGCTAGCTTTGCATCCATTCCCAGATATTGAAGTGCTTCGTAGCACAAAGTGGGCTGGTAGCCGTCTTCGTTCAGAAAGTCTAGCACCCAGGCTGAATCATCGGTTTCGGGAGCCCTTTGCGTATATTAGTCATGCAGGTTGATCTACGCGAGGCTTATGCTTACTTTCGCAGAGATTCGCATGCACTGTGCTCATGAACAAGCGCTTCGAGGCGGCGTTCGTACTTCCCAGCACATTCCCACGTTTCAGTCATTGAATGAAGCACAGCTATACACTCCTTAACCGGGCCAAATGCGCTAACACGCTCAATGAGTATTTCTTGTGGAACTGATGTCCCCTTTTCATGGAAAAATACCCCAGCGGCGTAAATCATCTTGTAGATATTTGTGAATGGCGCATATATAACCTATGTATAGCTCACTGACCTGAACCATACTACGAGGGAACACACGCATGCCATAGCATCGTTTATACAGCTCTGCTAGAATCATGATTTCACTTGCTGCCTTGTCGCAAAAGCGGTTGGACAAGTCACCAAATGGCCCGTATACTGGACCTGAACGGTCATAGCTTCTTGTGGTAGATTGATAGTACGGCCGATGAAATAGAAGAACGATTCCCCAATAAGCGATATTGAGCGTAATAGTATGTGGAGATATTTCTGAGGAGTATGCCGAAATCAGCAAGCTCACGGGGAGCTGGTTTGCCCAACTTTCGAGGTGGGACCTGTGCAAGGCATCGTGTCACTTAGTTGCACTTCACAAAAACAAGAAAGATTCACTGTATTTTAGATATCAAGGTATCCTGTTCCAATTGAGGCTCTGGTTGGCTTCAACGACTCACCTAGTAAGTGGCACGCTGGCTGAGAACAAGCACGTGCACCACTTACCGCAAACGAATGATTGCTTCTGCGATCTGCATCAGCTTGCACCCCTCGAGAAATGTATTTGCCAGAGCATGGTTGGGGTTATGTCCAAGGGACAGCCAGGAGCTGTGCCCATCCGGGGAGGGATACGGGCAGAGATAGGGGTCGAAGAAGGGCAGCGGCGACCTGGCGAGACTTATCATGGAATTACAATTTATTTCGGTGGCCTTTGATGCAGATGAGCGCTAACCGCGTGGAAATGAGAAATCACCCACCATGAGCTTGTCTTTAGCCGTATATCTTCTCGTCAGCAAGGCATGGGGTTTATGCTTTTCCCTAAACTCGCCTTGAAAGTACAATGACCAAACGCACCAGTTATTCAGAACCCAAGTTTCTGGTTGAGGCTGATGGAGTTCTTCGAGCCTCTTCTGTCTTGAGCTCACTGGGCTACAGATACGTCATTGCGGCCTTGAATGCGTTTAATCGCAAACCTTCATGGAATGCACGAATGCCAATCCCTAACAGCGCGATTCATATGAAATACATTCACTGAAACAGGTAAATGGCTAACCCATATACATACGCCCCTGATCTTCTTCTCCAAAACCACAGTGATATTCTGCAAGAAGGATCGATGCTTGAATGAAGCATATATTCGGTTGATGGATGCTATCGTTGATCAGACGCTTGGCTTTTTTCACTAGACTCTCTCGGGTAGCTCGCTTCCGAATCAATGGGTCGTTAGAAAGCGCCATCGCGAACGCAAGCAAAGAACAGTGGAGCATCGGAGAGTAGAAATCGAGTGGGGAAACTTCGCTCGCGCCTGCAAGTGCTTGGATCATGTCGCGCAAAAATAACTGAGGGATGACTTGCATAAACCAAGAGTTGAAGTATTTGAAGTATTGATCGATGAGCGTGTCATGTTCAAGACGCGTAAGTTGTACATCGTCTGGCAACAAAATATGGCGGCTCCAATCACATGTCAAGCTCTTGCGAACGTTCTCGGGATGGCTAGCAATCGGGAGGGAGCATTCGATATTGAAGATAAATTGATATGTGAAGTCGAATGAACGATATGTATCGCTTGTTGCTGTGGCACACGGGCTTTCGTGTTGACGTGCTATCTGCATTGGACGCCGGATGTAGCGCTGAGGCGATACCTGCTGAGCGAGGGAACGGCTACACAGAAATGTCCCGCTGTGTCTTTAGCCCACATCGACCGGAATCGCCACGGAATACCATCAAATAGTGTGGCAGGGATTTTGGAGACGTGGGTGTATACTAGGACTCATTTATCATAAGTGGGGCGCAGTACGGTTCCGGAGGGGTTCGGCCTTGTCGGGTAACAGGGTTAACGTGGACAGGTTCCGGAGACTGCCGGTGGTTGAACAGTGAGGCCGTGGCCAAGCACAAGCATCGCGGGGTGATTATCGTGTTTCGTTCATCCCAGTGCTGGGCTATATCTTCATTCAGTATTGTTAATACTGTTGCGCGAGCTCCGTCTCATTGGCTCGCTATGAGTGAAATCAAATGAATTACAAGCTTTATTCATCACCCAATCATATGCGGAGGCAGCTAGTCACTAGCCCTACCCTGCCATAGGCTTCCTGCTCACCACTAGATGCATTGGAGTAAACAGCTATTGAGCTTTGTATTCGTCCGCTAGCGTAGACCGTACAGGATCCGAAACTCCCCTTTAGCTGTCCTCCTCGGACCAAGTTCTACCCAACGGTCTTAAGTGCCTCTCCTACATCATAAGTTCCTCGAGGCACCCATCCGGCAGTCTCCAACATCTTGGCCGTGATCTGTGTTCCTATTTTCCAGCTCCACGATATTATCCACACTGTCGGGTAGTCCCAAGCGGTTTGGGCCTTGCATATATCCCCTTCGAGGGGATAATATCACGGAATATTGTCTGAACGAGCCGCCAGGTCTTCTTCGTGTTGAATATGGAATCCTACTGAGATAGGGGCTTCACGCGCTTTTTTCATAGCCCGCATCTCGGGTACACCGCCTCCGACTTCGATTCCATGTGCGATGTCTTTGTGGGGTGGGATCGATGGGTTCCATTCATCGGTCATGCACCATTCGTATACACCAAACTGGTCAAACATGGAAGTATGAGCGAATGTATGCACATCTAAAGGGTGAGACTCACGATACCATCCGGTTTCAGTACTTTAAATATTTCGCCACATACACCTTACCAATTTAGTGCGTGCACAGTGGCCTTGATTGCATATACTAGGAAAGCAGCGTTAAGTCAAAGTTTGTCGGTACACGGTCAGCCTCAGAACGGGAGCAGACCAGCATCAAACGACCCTTCACCGAACTGTTCCGATAGTTTCATGAAATCACCCTTGACAAACTCGACTTGGCTGATGAGACCTGCTGTGCGAGTATATTTCTGCGCTCGTCTGATCTGAAATTCGTTGTTATTGACTCCAACGACGTGGACGTCGCTGAACATATCAATCTCCCTAGCAGGCCCGCCAACTCCGCACCCGACGTCGAGTACCTGCATACCCGGGCGGAGGCCCATGGAAGAAGCGAGGTAGCGTTCATGGCGAGCAAGCTGCAATACTGAGGATTAATATGGTCTTATGTCTTGACTAGAGAACATAGTACCGACCGACCGCAAAAAAGGTTCGCCCTTGTAGAACCTGGAGAAATAGATGCTTTGTCCCCAGCCGTACTCGTAGAGTTCGGTAGCCTCATCATAATACCCTGGCCCAGTGTTTCAGTCGCATGTCTCACTCTGGCAACCACATTCCCCACCGTTAATCACATCTTGATAATTCTCTACTCGGTTATCCTTGTGCACCTCTCCGTCTTGAGAGGGGTCCACGTCCCAGAGCGCGTTATTAGTTAGCGATTCGGGACTTGACTCTACCGTCGAGTAAAGTGGATGCCTTCCCGCAAGATCTAAATCTACCGGAAGGCATCCAGTATCGGGGCTGGTAGCAATCATTTTTGAAATGTTAGCCCTGCAGAATGACGGTGAGAAGCTAGATATCTCCGATTTCAACGGGGTTTCTATACCCCGAATCGGCGGGTCTTACACTGTTTGATTCTCCTAAAGAACCATGAGGGCAGCGAGTAATTGGGGTGACCCGTCGAGCCGAGCGCGGCACGCGCTTGAAGGTCGAATTATTGGTAGTATCACGCATGCGTAGCCCAGGCACGCGTGCGACGCCGACCGTACTCATCGAATCATTAGCCCTGATGATTTAAACAGGATATCGTACGGGAGATGCGCGTAGATAACCCGATGCGCGCGCTAATTATTGCTAATCATGCTGGCAGAATATGTCGATGGCTCTAACCTATTGATAAATTAGCATACGTTCCTATGACCGGGGCTAGTCAACTTGTACCGTCAGAACCATGGGAGCAGAGGACCTGGGTGTCGCAACTTGCGGTGGCATGCAACTCCTGTTTGATCACGATTTGTGATTATATCCATTTCACTAGACTAATTTGATACGCATCCGGCCTCAAATACATCTATGCTCCCGATATGGCGGGCATATTCAGTAGCCTTCCTTCCATTCCGCCGGCAACAAAGATGTTTTGACCAGTAACATGCCCAGAAACCGTAGGCGATGCTAACATAAGTATCTGAGAGGCAACATCAACCGCATTCGCAACTTTCCTCAAGGGCGTCCTGCGAGCGCCTATCTTAAAAATGAAACCAACAGCAAGTTAAAGACACGCACGTTGCGATTGCTCGCTGAAAGACTGCCGGGTCCGCCAAGGTCGCTTCGGCCATTGCAGTTCGTACCCACCCTGGCGACACTGCATTGATACGTCCCGCTGGCGCAATTTTTACTATCTCGTTCTTGACTGTACGGATGAATCCGGATTGGAGAGCGGCCTTGGAGCATGAATAGTCTATGAGATATACGAGCTAGGCGTTATGCATACAGGTACGACCGGTCCAAGTGGCTTACCGACGTGACCAGCTTCCCCAAACTCGCCCGAGGTGCTTCCAACGACGACTATAGACACCTTAGATAATCCCGGAGCGAATTTATCGCGAGGTTCACGAAGGCGTCGTAAGAATTCTCTGACGAGTAGAAAGGGGCCTGTTGGGTTTTAGGGTGATGGTAAAGCTAGGCCAATTCCAAAGGAGCAGCTTTCATACCTGTGAGATTGAGGTCGAGGGTATGCTTCCATTGTTCCAAGTCCATATCGACTAGGTGGATATCTTCGGACGGAAAGATACCGTGGTTGGCTTTGAGTGATTGTTTTTAAATCATTCCGACCACCATACGGCGTGCATGCAACTCACCAACCAACACTTGGACTTCTTTCTCAAAAAACTGGCCGCCTTGTTCAAAGAGACGCTCAACGGCCTTTTCCTGCGTGACATCTGCCTGCACGAGGGCCAACCTGTCAACCCTCGCCTGCAAATCCTCCAGAGGCCCCTTGGTGGTATTGTATTGCGCAGTTACACGCGCACCATGGTCTTTACAGCAAGGTTCAGCATTAGGAGCGAGCTCGAGCCCGAGCCCGAGCCGTTGCGTTCATACCTAGGAACTGTTTGACCGTTTCGAAACCGATACCCCCGGCAGCTCCAGTCACGAGGACATGAACTCCGTTGAGACCAAGATCCATTTCCCAAAGCCGATGAATACGGATTGATTCACAAATACCCAGGAGGAAGCGCGTGGGTCCGGAAACAAAGATTGTAAAAGAAGGATCACGTTGGCGGAAAGTTTATACAGGCGCCACTTTGGGAAATCAATCTAAGATGTGCTGACAAAGTATTACACAGTGTACAATGGCATGGCGGACAGCGATTCAAAAGGTTGCGCTGACACGGCTGTTGCCTATGATGGCTTATGCAAGCCAGCCTTGGTAACTATGAGTTCTGGTATTAAAGATGGGAGATGGCGAGTCCTAAAGTTGTTGTCTGAGGTAGTAAGATGGATATTTCTGATTCTATTGTTGGCTCTTGTCCTTGCTACCCGACTAATCAGTGTGCATCGCTTGGGTCCCGCATATAGTGCCACTGAATTACCCACCCCCGGCTATCTCTGCGCAGGTGTCACGCGTTTGATCCACAACAAAAACATCGGCTCCTCGGCGATTAGATTACCTGACTAGTTGCGTTTGTATCAGAGGTTAGCATCCAGCAATATAACCCCTTTCACTTATTGACATGATAAATTAAACCAGAACCACGATCAACCGACAAATAGACTAGTGCTTTAGAAGCTAACTCGGCAACATGGACGAACACCCTTGGGGGGTTACGGGCAGAGTTTGACACCCGACGCCCATAGGATTCATGCCATCGGCGAGTGTGGCTTGGTGTCTTTGGTGGGGAGGCCAGGGCCTAAACTTTTGAATTGGTCCACTAGTCAAGGCACTTGAAGCCGGGTCATTTGAGAACATTCAGAATGGCCAACCACGCCTTGGTTGGCTTGCCCAGTGCGCCAGAAGTGGGTGGAATTCACACCCCGTTCATCAGATTGGCTGTAGGTCGCATATAACCGAACAGGACTGTTCTGCAAGAATTCTGTCGCTCCACACCCGCCCATCCCTGCGGTGGTTACAGCAGAACGTCTTGATTTGCATCTTGCACATTTGCATAGTGCGACAGCTGAACAAATTGCTATTGACAGAATCGACGTCTCCACAACTCAGTTTTAGTTCAGGGAGCACGACTGTCAAGATACAAATCAAGGGATTCTGCTGTATATTAATGCGAGCAAACCACATGACAGAATACTGCCTGTTCATCGAATACCGATATCAATGGCAAGTGAATAAGCCGGTGGTATTGGCTATAAGAACACCAGTCAGCTCTTGGGGAGGAGGCAATTCCCTAACGATAAGGCTTACCTTGGCTGCCTTGCTTTTGTCTCTGCGGCGTTCAGCGACTTGGTGTCCAGCTTTGTTTCACTAATTCTGCTTGCGATCGAGGTTGGCTTGGCTTGTAGTGCATATATGGGTTCTAATGCTTCGGGTGCTTAGGAAGGGGGATGCCGCGCCCAGAGATTGTTTCTTCCCGGGGCATGTACTACCGGTACTTCATCATTGGTTCTCGCTAAGCAGCACGCTCACGATAATATTCTAAGGGGTGGAGGGATCTGTGAGTGTTTTGTTGCAGAGTCGGGATATGTTACTTGATCTGTCGGTTGACTATGTCTGACAGCGATGTGGAGCGATGTGCATGTGTCAAGGTGGTAATCATCAGTTCATTTAGCCGCCTTGCTGGACGGATTTATGAGCGATTTTAGGCCTCTATTGCGTGGGGGGTCGTTACGTCATCCCACTGACCCGGGCCCGCCCAGCTCTGGCAATGGGGGACAGTCGGCAAAGGTTATCTATCATATTTCAGTGGGGTGCATCAGTTTGGTTTTGTCGTGCATTCTCTGCCTCACTTGCCTGTCCTCGCACAATATATGCACAGCGTGCCTCTGCGTCAGCGAGCATCGATGCTCCAAATCCAGGGAGGCTACAAGTAATTTGCAACTCCGCCGTGTGGAGACACTGTCGCCCGGAGCTCATTCCAGACCGCGGTTGGGTCATCTGGTTCCAGCGAGGTAGCCACGAAATGGGGTGAAGCCGAGCCATCGATCCCCGCAGTGGGGATATGCGTCGTGGGGAGCGCGAGGAAAGACCGCAGCTCAGCGCCGAGGGAGCTGACTCAGCACCCGATTAGGCACACCCTAGGCTGATCGGCACAGCCCCTTCCCAGGGTCGGCTTGCTCTTAAACCCGCCCACCACCGCCCGTCGAGAGCAGCGCCATGTCTTGGAAACTCGGAAAGAGTGAGCACAAATGCCCAATTAATCCCAGTTTCTGACCCCCCTGTTGCAGAGGTCAAAGACGCGAAAGACCAGGTCTTCTCGCAAAACTCGCGTGCGAGCACCCCCGTCCAATCGCGCCCGACAACGCCCAAGCCGTCGCCGGACCGCGATGTGGTCATGAACCCGCCCCCGAACCAGGCCCAACGGCATGCCGGTGTCCTCGCAGTCAGGATCTACGCCGGCCGCAACTTTACGCTCCCGCCCAACGTCGAGCTCCCAGCGGCGATCGCACGTGCGATGGCGAGCGCTCCTCCGCCCCAGCCGCGTTCCTCCAACCGAGACAGCATGCAGCGCAAGCGGTCTTGGTGGCTTCCGTATGTCGTCGTCGAGTTTGACAAGAACGAGGTCTTGGTCGATGCACTCGGTGGCGAGCTCGCACATCCCAGCTGGATGTACAAGGCGCATTTGTATGTGTTCCCTCAGCCACCTGTCTTCTCATGCTAACGGATCCGTGACAGCGACGTTTCCCGCGCCTCCACACTCTCACTCTCTGCCTACCTTCGTACAGGCCCGTCATCCGGCTCAGACAATGACATGGGCAACGACATTCTCCTGGGCCGACTCGATGTCACGCCCGTCCTCGACGGTGTTCACTCCATAGACTCGTGGTTCCGCGCAACGACTGGCTCGGGCGAGTTCCACATGCAAGTCCAATTCAGGCCGAGCAAAGTGGGTCCATGGCAACAATTGTCCTGGAGTAACTGCTGATCGACTCATCTTTTCTCTCACGCTAGAACGAGCCCTTGACGATCGAGGCATTTGATCTGCTCAAGGTCATCGGCAAGGGGTCGTTTGGCAAAGTCATGCAGGTCCGAAAGCGGGACACCTCCCGGATTTACGCGCTCAAGACTATTCGCAAGGCTCACATCGCATCCCGCCCTGGAGAGATCACGCACATATTGGCTGAACGCACCGTTCTAGCCCTCGTAAATAATCCGTTTATTGTCCCATTAAAGTTTAGCTTCCAGAATCCGAAAAGCTATATCTGGTCATGTCGTTTGGTAAGATTATCTGCTTTCATATTTGGATCCGGAATGAATCGTGGCTTTGCAGTCAACGGTGGCGAATTATTCTACCATCTCCAGAGGGAAGGACGATTCGACATCAACAGGAGCAGGTTCTACGCCGCAGAACTCTTGCTCGCGCTTGAGCATCTACACAGCTTCGATGTTGTCTATCGTGATCTCAAGCCCGAAAACATTCTGCTCGATTACACAGGCCACATAGCGCTCTGCGACTTTGGATTATGCAAACTCAACATGAGCGAGACCAAAAAGACAAACACGTTCTGCGGAACGCCCGAGTACATCAGGTGCGTTGCTATTCCCTTGTCTCTTGATCGTTCGCCCCCTCTGGTCGTGAACTCCACCTGCTCCCTGGCAACGCACATTCCACGCGTTATGCAATCACGACCTAGGCCCATACGTGCCCCAGCCGAGCGCACGAGCTAGGTCTGGTCTTGAGCTCCACCCTCCGTGGCGTGGGACGCAAATGCGGGCGAAAGCGCTTCGGCCCGGTGGATTAGCCCACGACCGGCGCGCGATCTTGCTGGCTTCTTCGAGTGATCTACATAGCGATTATTATCCCCGTTGATTTACGTCCTCCTTTTTTGGGTCCCGGTGGCTTTGACGTTTATTGATGAAATTTGGTTAGCCCAGAACTCTTGCAGAATCAGGGATACACGAAGACGGTCGACTGGTGGACTTGGGTGTTCTGCTGTATGAGATGTTGGTGAGTCACTGTTTTTGTTATTTTTGGCGCCGTGTGGAGGTGGCGATGCCCTACGAACCGAGGTGGATTAAGACGGGAGGGTAAATTGTGCTGGGAGAAAGAATCAGTTAGGCGAGGGGAGTGCGGACTGAATGCTTGGATTGGACTGGACATGTGAAGGTGGGGGTGGTGTGAACATGACGTAGGCGAGGGCAGGACCGGATGAGGTCGCGTGCACGGTTCCCACATTATCCGAAATGGCCGCATTGGCCATCTCATCTCTGTCGCTCTTTCTTGTCTTGTCTTGCCTTGGGGCCGATCTCACGGAAAGAGGGTGTCTGTTGGATGGGGGTCTGGCCATGGCGGTCAGCTGGTCGTTGGTTGGCGCAACTGCAGGAACACACGTGCACTCTACACGTCAATTGCGCACTATTGGCTTACGTTTTCATCTCACCTCTAGACTGGCCTTCCTCCGTTCTATGACGAAAACGTGAACACGATGTACCAACGCATTTTGCGCGATCCCCTTCGCTTCCCCGAGGATATGCATCCTGAGGCCCGTGGGGTCATTACGGGCTTGCTCCAGCGTGATCCCAACAAGCGTCTGGGTAACGCCGGTGCGGAGGAGATCAAGAACCATCCGTTCTTTGCCAAGTACATTGATTGGTTTGCGTGAGTCTAGTCTCCTCACTATTCGATGGCGATGGAAAGATATTGATTGGACTGTAGACTGTCTAAGAAGAAGATCCAACCGCCATTCAAACCTTCGGTCCAGAGTGCGGCTGACACGAGCAACTTTGACTCCGAATTCACGAGCGAGATCCCACAAGACTCGGTTGTTGAGAATTCCCATTTGAGTGAGACCGTTCAGGGTACGTGATTTACGCCGAATTTGGAATAGCTTTATCGATCAAACAAAATATAGATCAATTCAAGGGGTTCACATACAACCCCGCAAACGAACACCTCAGCGAGAGTGTGGGGTATACCGGTGTCATGGGTTAGAGCGTCGCGATTTGATCTAGATGGGTCTTTTTTTTTTCTCCTCTTCGCTGGTGAGAAGATCTTTTGTGTTGTCGTATTCGCTCTAGCTGGCTTGTTGGTTTTACTTTTTTTTTTTCTTGCGTTGTGTGTTTGTTTTTGTCGCGTACATGTGTGTGTGAATGAACAATCGTAGGGTATTGCAGTGAAAGTGTATGTACAACAAGTGGCGTTATATCCTTCATCAAATAACTGAACCTGCCTGAGGATGACCCGGGAAGGGAATGAAAATATTGATCGACCTCGATGAATCCCCATTAAATAAATGCGTAGCTTTCATACAGTTTGCTGCTAGTGTCGTGTGTACGTAGTGATATTGAAAGGGGGTCTTCGGTTGTTCTATGGTTACAACTTTGCGAACAATTTTGGTTGTCGTTTGAATCGCGCTGAAAAAAAAAGCCACCCCATTGACTCGAAGAGCGAGGGAGCGGGCCACACACACTCACCATACAGAATACAGAGGGCACTAGTAAACTAGTAAACCGGATCAAGCGACTATATCTTGCTAAAATGTGCCAGTTGTGGTGGGTGCGATCGAAAATGAGGCCGCTGTTGGGGGGTCCTGCTAAGCCCCCTGGTAAACTTGCGAGGTTCAATAGCCCTGTGAGCGTTGATAGGTTATGGGTGCCGGACGAGGACACTGCGACGAGGGTAATCAGGCTGATGAAGCACGGTCCGCTCAGTCCAAAAGCGACGCTGGGAGAAAATGATCGAGTCAAGACCCGGACCTGCAGACCAATCATCGAAAGAGCCACGTACGAAAATGCCATGATACTCGCATACGTCCCGGTAGCCAAATTCCATAGAACCGGCTGGCTAAATGCGCTAATGAAACCTACCAAGATAAACGCGCTCAAGAAACCGATCCTGTCTGGGAATAGTCTAACGGCTGTCCTCCCGATAGCGCTGGTAAAATTCATGATTGAAATCGGCAAGCTCGCGAACCTGGGTGGACCAAGTTTGGGGTTTTTTCTCCCAAACGTACACGGATGTAAAGATAAAGGGGGTCATGTATCTGCTAGCTGGCGAATGTGAGTGATCGTGGAGATTAAGTTTATTAACCAGAATGGACCTACAACGTGATCAAACATAATGCAAACCAAAAACTCCAAAAGATCAAATCTTTAAGACCTTGAATATCCACCCGACCGATCATTTGGAACAGAGAGATAGAAAGAGACGGAGGGAGGCGAACTTCTACTAATAAAAAGCCAAGGAAGATATCCTTGGATAAACGAATAGATCAAGAGCGCCATGTGGAATCCCAATTGATTCAACATTTCCTACATGTTCGCGAGTATCTCACTCTCGGTTATTGCCAACAAACTCACTTGAATGGCCAACGATGCGATGACACCCCCCAAAGCCACGCCAGCGATTACGATTCCCGTAGTCGAACCACAATGCCCCCGGAACCACTGACAAGGTATTGCAAACGTCATTGGCAGGAGCAGACCAACCCCAATCCTCGTAAAACTCCCTGATTTGTGATAGCAATAAAAAAAACCCCCCGATGTGAGAATCATGCGTCGAAATACCATACCTGGGTTACATAGATTGACGAAAAGTCTGTGCACCATGATGCGGAGAATTGTCCGATAAACACAACTAAACAGCCGGCTCCGATGAAGGGCTAACCAAATGGGTGAGCATAACCTCCAAAATGCCATTTGAACACAATCTGTATGGTCACTAGATAATGCTAAAGAACTGGTTAAATTTCCAAAAATCTTCAGCCATAGAACTTAACGTACTATCGGTCGCCTAGTTGACCCACAATGAAAGGAACAGCCGCCATCAACTATAGCGGTACATAAGTCAGATCCAGTGATGAGTGACAGAGTAGTAAAGTTGTTTACAGCATTTTGAATAGCACCAACTGAGCTTAAAGTGGCGTCTGAGATACTACTTAGGAAATGCGTCGAATGATATGCCTGAAACACAACCCAAGACAAATTGTGTACGTAGAATGAGGCTATGCCTATCTCAAAAGAGCTCGAGCTGTTTCTTTGATCGAGTTAGCTGAGCTTGGGGACTCGTCTTCGATGGTGCCACATTAGATGGCAACAGGGTTTTCTACGTCCATCGCGTAACTCCAAGTGAGAAGAGGTAAGTGGTGCAACCAATCTGGTATCAAACCGACAAAGTTTATAACCGTCGTACATCCGCGAGTGATATCCCGTTTTCGAGATTCATATCCTTCCTGTGGGTCCCCGGGAAGATATGTGCAGCAGGGAAATCGGAATAACCGCCCACCCAAAGAAATAAGCTTTTAAGTCTGCCTTGGGTACTGCTCGTCATCTTCAACTGCCAATTATCTTACGAGACCAGTCGCTGGAAACAGGTTCTCCTCACCAAGCCGCTGTTCAATACTGCCACAAGCTCTAGAACAGTCCAACATCTATTGATCGTAAAATCACATTACGTATGACGCATTTCTTGAATCATTATCAAATCCTAGCAAATATCCTTGGCTCACGCTTGAACCGGGCTAAAGCACCAATCAATCGGCGTATCCAAAGTTAGCCAGTCTGAAAAATGCTTACCATACAGCATGCATAACACTCCAATAAACTGAACTAGCCCGCTATATGCTGCTAGGGCGTGCCAGTTACGCCCAGATCTGTCCAGAATAACACCGCCGATGGGCGGACCGCTCAAACTACCTGAAATAAGAGGTGCAAAAGTTAATCGAGAAGAGCTCCAACAGGATTACTCATACCCGGCATATTTGACAGATTCATCAGTCCCGCGAGCGTCGCGAGATTGTGGGTCCCGTACAAGGTGACCGCGACGGGTGTCACGAGGCTAATGAAACATGGGCCAATAGAGCCGAATAATACTCTAAAGCGCTCTCGTTCTAGACCTGAACCAACGGAGGCAGGGAAGACACTCACGAGAATACCATGATCCCAGCATACGTTTCGGTAGCGACGTTCCATAGCACGGCTTGGGTGAACGCGCTGAATAACACCACAAGTATAAATGCGTTCACAAATCCGATGCGATCTGCGGTAAGTCCCACAGTCGTGCGCCCAATAGCACTAGCAAATGTCATGACCGGGATCGGGAGATTCGCGAGCTGAGAAGAGATATGAGGTATTTTTTCAGAAGTGTAAACCGATATGAAAACAAATGGGGTCATATAGCCGCTGTATGATCCGATTAGAAACCGGGCAAAAATGGGTATATTGCACTTACAACACAGCAAAGAGCAACGCGGTCCAGAAACTCCAAAACACCGGATCTTTGAAGTAGTGCTTGTCTACCCACTTGATTTTCTCGTTCCTAGTTGCAATCTGAGATGCTGGGAATCGAGGTTTTATAAGAGAAAACCCGACAAGCATGGTTCCTCCTTGGACAAAAGAGTATATGAGAAGAGTTTTATGAAACCCCAGTCGTGTCAGCATGGCCTTTCAAATCATTTAGTACCAGCTAGCCTCGCACGCCTAAATAGCTCACCTGTACGACCAACGAAGGCACAGCACCCCCCAGCGAAGACCCGGCAATAACAATGCCAGTAGCCACACCTCGGTGTCTTCTGAACCACTGAGAAGGGATTGCAAATATCATCGGCAAGAGAAGCCCGCAGCCAAGTCCCTGCATTACTCCCTGTGTCCGGAATCGTGTCGTAAGATGACTACTGGGTCAGATGATAGTTGACAATAAAACATACCTGAGTCAGGAAGATAGACCAAAAATTATGGCAAAACGAGGCGCAAAATTGACCCAGAAAAACGATGACGCATCCTGCCGCAATGAAACGCTACACAAGCTGCAATTAGCAAATACGTGTGCGGATAACATCCTCCATACCTTGTAACCACTAAAAGGGGACGAGCGTTAGCTATCATATCGAACACTACTGGGCAAGAAACCGCTTACTATCGGTCGCCGAGTTTACCGGACAGAAACGCCAGCCCCGTCATGAGCTGTGTCGAGATCGTGTTATCTAGCATTCTAGACTGCAGACATGGGTGTACTGACCGCATTCTGTATTGACCCAACAGCACTCAATGTAGCAGTCGGTGTTCCAGCGAGAAAATGTCGAGAGTGGTATTCTTGAAACACTCCCCAGAGGAGGCTAGATATGAGCCGTAAGATACGGGATATCCTCGAGCCATATAGTACAACCCAAGACTTACTTCCAGCCTATACAGCAATCAGTGAAGAGTGCTGGATGCTCGAATGAATATACTTACCAACCGTGGGCGCTGCGATTAATGCACACCCAAAGATGACTTTCCATCCCT
Organism: Ceratorhiza oryzae-sativae; assembly: GCA_030998015.1. Lineage (NCBI taxonomy): Eukaryota > Fungi > Basidiomycota > Agaricomycetes > Cantharellales > Ceratobasidiaceae > Ceratorhiza > Ceratorhiza oryzae-sativae. Next base: position 712,323 of record JARWMV010000247.1, read on the forward strand.
CGAATCCCCCCTCGACGAAATCGTCGTCTCCAACCTGACCCACGGGGCAAGCAGTCGGCCCAGGGGCCTGCGCTGCCGTCGGCTCCTCGAGTTTTTCCTTTCCAGACCCGTCGTTCTCGATAAAAGAGCCTCGCAAGGTAGAGCGATCGACTTCTCTTTCGGACCCGTCCCGAGAAATTGTGACGGTTATATTTCGGGAAACTCCATGTTCGACTGAGCGTGTTTGACTCTCGACTTCCATCATACCAGAGCAACAAAAACGCGCCAGAAGCGAAGAGGTGGGTCGACTATATGAGGACAAAAAGCCTTGACGTGCTGAGTAATGCCCCCACGAACCCATGACTCGCTTGGACACGATCGCTGGGGGATGGAATCTGCTAATCGTGCCGAATCGGCGCGTGTCATGTGCAAATAACATGACATGAGATCAGCAAATAACGTGTTAGCCATGAAGAGGCTTGGAGCGGTCCTAATAGACCTCAGAGGGTTATAATGACCCTAGAATCATTGTGGAGAAATCGACTAAAATCACAAGCACATGGTGGTGAATGGCGGCCAGCTCATGGATTCATTGCGGGAGGGAACTATAGGCTTTGGAGTTGTTTGATACCTATGGACTTGAGACATGTACAGCCGCCGGATTTAACACAGTTTACGGGACCAAAAGACTAGTGATGGTGGTCAGGTTGAGAGCTCTGGACACAATTCGGGGCGCTTATGTCCAGAAGGCCGATTTTAAATTAGCTTCCAGCACGTCTGTTGGACTGATTGCATGCATGTCCTGGGTAGCCCATTGATAGGCAAATGAGTATGATAAAAGGTTAAACCCCCTAGGCTACTGGTTGGCTTCTCTGCATGTTAACAGTTCTCGCCTTAGCAACCTTGGGTGGTAAACTGAACCGCACCATGGAAACCTAATCGTTGCCAGACTGTGAAAGACCGAATAAAAGGTATTATTATGGTAAACCAGATAGTGAGAGTCTTGAATTTTTAATACTATTTTTTTTTTGAATCTAATCGGCTGACGACGGATGTGAGAAGCAACTGTGACGGAATCTTTTCTTCGTGGCGCTGGCCGACCTCCAGAATACATCGTTTTTAACCATTAATATAAATAAAATAGATCGATTGAAACATATTCTATTCTCCTTTATTTGTCTGAGGACTGGACATCGTATGTCTATGTGAGTGGGGGTGAGTATCGTGCCACTAGCCACATCAAGGGGTAAGCGCCGTGAGTCGAGGATTTGCAATGGGAGCCATGAGGGACACACCTGAACCACCGCAGCGAGATCAGCCGACAACACGCCTAACCATCCTTCACACGACTTGCCCAACAGACGGGACCCAGCCCAACGAATTTGCAGTCTAGTTCCTCCAATCTGGCCGATCTTGCCAGTTAGCTCTGTGCCATGTCGCTCTCGCACCTGACCGCGCTCTCGGCGCAGACACTCTCCCAAATACTCGAGCTGCAAAGGTTTTCGACACTACCCGGATCTCCCTCGCCTCCTTCATCGCTTCTTGGCCATATTGCGAGGAATATGGGTGCGCTGCGTACGGGCATTTTGGATATGGAGGCGGATGCCAAGGGGAGGGAGGAGGCTCGGCCGATGAGAGATCAGTGGGAGAGAATGCGAAACATGGTTGGCACTGATATGAGTATAGAGGCGTGAGTTTTTAATTATCGATTGTGGTGCATTTCTGCTTAACGGGTTCAATTATGCTATAATAGTTTGCCCCCAGTGCGCGCCCCTACGCCCCCACAAGCATCTCCGCCCCGATCTCCATCGCCTCAAAGGGAATTAATAGATGACGGTATATACAGGCCGTATAAAGATGAGCCAGCTGAAGAGGATGGCCTGACACACGACGGAATGTTGTTACAACAACGCCAAATGATGGATGGTGTGTTGGTAGCCTGGGAACGCGGAATCACCTTCTGATATATTGCTTGGCTGCTAGAACAAGACACCCATCTTGACAGACTCTCCCATTCAATCCGGAACCAACGTGACATCTCCATCCAAATAGGCGACGAACTCGATGTCCATACTGGGTTACTTGAGTCGTTGGACCACGAGCTGGATTCTACTCAAGACCGACTTGGTCGGGCAAGGAGACGGCTGGATCATGTTGCGAGAGGAGCAAAGGATAACGGTACGCCACGTTTGTTCTGAATCTGCTGGCCTGAGAGCGACGCCCCTTCATTCTCAGGTTCCGCAGTTGCGATTGGAGTGTTGATCCTAGTATTGCTGATACTAATCGTCGTATTTAAGACTTGATCGGAGAGGCGGTACGACTTTTTTTTGCTTTGTATATTTTATTATGATATTGGACGCATTTTCACTTGAAGCTCAAAGGTGTTGGGCACTGAATCTGAGTAAACAGCCAATTAATTTCCGTATTTACTGCACCATTTTCCAGTTCCCTCGCTCTCCGCTCTGCGACCATTGAGCTATTAGCCGCTTTTCATGACTGACTGCGGCGCATACGTACCGGGTTGATCCATCTCTCCTTCCGGCTCCTCATTCTAGGTCGCACCTTTTTATACCACTCCCACGCAAACCGCATAACCTCTCCATCCGCACCAAACGGGCTCGGGATCTCCGAATACCCCGGGCGTGCAGTTGGATGGCGGACATACACCGCCGAACAAGTGTTGAATGCGACCTCGATATAAGCGGGAATAAATAGCTGGGGCGAAGCGTAAGGCGGAAGCGAGAATGACGTTCCCTGATAGTTGATCACTGTCGCTTTTGTCTTTGGATGGATAAATGCCTTGGGGGCGTCGAGGCTGGATTTGGATCTGTATGGGGCTGGAGTGCTAGCTTCGGCTTTCGGAGCTGCTTCAGACGGGCTGGATTCAGAAGCTGGGTTTGTGGAGTCGGACTCTAGCCCGGACTCGGATTCAGCTGGCGGTTTGTCTTTGGCAGCTGTCTCTGCCTCCGACTCCTTTGGCGTTTCCTCCACAGGAGGTTTGACTATCTTTAACATGTCGATCGCCTCGGGATCCACGCAAACCATGTCCCCAGGATTTAGTAGTATGTTTGGGTTTGAGCACTACCCATTTACCATTAATAAGCCTAGACACCCAACAAAATTATGACCCTCACCTTCTTCCCATTCAATTGAACCTTTCCATGCACAACAAGCTGCCTCGCCTGCCAAGCACTCGTCGCAAAACAACACCTGAACAAAAATACGTCGATCCGCCGTTCAACCTCGATGAGCATCAGACTCGTCACTGGCGTCGGAGGGAGATGTTCACTTGGATACTTCGATTTCCTTCCGACATAGCTCTCGATAGCGGACAATGAAGCATTTGTGGACGCCGACGGTCGGGTATCAGGCAATGTTTCGGGGAGGAACCACCGTTGGAACCGTTTCTCGGTAATCCAGTCTCCGTGGTACGCTCGAATGAACCTTTTAGCTACCCATCGTTGCTGAAAGAGTGTCTTGGAGGATTTGGTGAATTTTGTTGCCGATACGCCGGGGCCAATAGAGCGATTCCAGATCGACCAGAGATTAACGGGCTTCCAGCTCTGAGTTGTTTCGAAGAATGAGAATCATTGTGTGTTATTATTAAATTCAAGTGCAACGCTTTACCATCCGTGGAAGGCTTCGTGCCAGGTTGAAGACATTTGCGTCCCGCATGGCGGAAGTCGAAAAGTGAGAGCCTACCCATAGATCACGTGACAATATCCCACATACATTTGTAGACAGGATAGATCGAACCATGCTAACTCTCCTCACTATACCGCATGTATGCGGCGTTATGGCCATGTAGCATGTATCTGTGTAAAGATTAAATATAATATTTGCTTAAAAACTCTCATGAAGCCGGCCCGCACATGGAACAAGCTCAGCAAACAGCCAAAACTCTGGCTATTCAGTCAAATCCGCTGGGGCTCTGAAGCACTCAAGAGCAAATTGGGCGATCAGTAGTTTCAAAACTGATCGCGAGTATGCCTCAAGACCAGTTTTGAGCCCACGGATCGTCCCAGAGACTTGTGACAGCCCTGGCTATTAGGCGGATTTGGCCGTGATATAGCACCTACTAATACCCTACTCTAACTAAGCTTTTTAGCGCCTACTGGATCACGGGTAGCACGGGCTAATGGCGCTGCCAGGGCCCGGCAGGCCCTAAAAGGCTTAGTTAGACGTGTCGAACTACTTCGCGCTGGCTAGACTCTCGACTTTTGGCTGAGACTCCCATGAAACTAGAATCTGACAAGATCCGTGTCTGAATTCCCAAAGTTCGCCATCAATCTCGGCAGTTAGTTTTTGGTAAGGCCATGCTTGTGGGGGCAGGTAGGTAGTGCTATCCCTCCATCAGGACATTGCATCAACAACCTTTCTGCAGCGAATCTTTCATCAGGGTATGCTGTAAGCCTTGATCGACGACCTTGTAAACTTAGATTTCCGCTACACAGTCACACCTGCTTACCAGACCTGCCAGGGGTCGGCCGGTGCAAAACACCCGAAGCGTCCTAGTAGTGTATTGTTGGCCTTATAGAACCACTCTCAGAATATCCACCATCCTGTGATTTTGAATGATGGTATTGGCATGTAGCCATTTGGTGTCAATTTTGCAGAGCTACAAGGAGGTAGATCTGTGAATATCCAGCCGTTCAACTACCACAAGCATCACTTTCAATGAATAGGCTGGATTTCCAGCCATCAATTGCCCACATAATCGCCAAAAACACATCACGCATAGCTACACAGTCGGCGTGAGCCAAACATCGAGTCACACACGTCCTTCGGCGGCCCAGACAGCCTCACCAACCCCCACGACCTTGTGAATCTCACCATTCACCCTGTGCGTGCGACAAAACGCCAGACTGAGAGCCTGTAGAAGTTTAAAAAACTGGGGCGATTCGTGAGTATCGTTTACTCTTGCCGCAGATCCTCCATCATGATTGGTCACTATTTACAGACGCTAGCTTCAGTCTTGGTCCCTTCCCTTACTAACTACGCTTTCAGTGTCGTAACCAGCAATCCCGCTGATGTTTCAAACAAAACCTATGATTACATCATTGTGGGCGGTGGCCTTACCGGACCAGCTGTAGCGGCACGGATTTCAGAGGTATCAAGCAATTCTGTGCTAACTATTGAAGCTGGTGGAGACGGTCGTAGAGACACCAGGGTATACGATATCTACAAGTGCGTTGCGCCTTTTACTTGGTCAATAGCCTGACTGAGCCGCCACTTGCAATAGGTATACTAAGGCCTTCAAGACGAGCATGAACTGGGGATTCCCTGCTGACCAGGGCAAAACCATTAATGCTGGCAAAACTCTTGGTGATTCTTCCTCGATCAATGGAGGTGATTCACCAGAAAGCAATGTCGACTACAATATCTGATGGTTTGATAGTGCACTATACGCGGGGACTTACTGCTCAGTATGACGCATGGTCTTCCCTTCTGACATTGCCTGAGCAAAGCTTGAACTGGAACTAGGATAGCATGTTTGCCTATATGAAGAAGGTGAGGCTTTGTATAACCTAACGCATTTTGTGCCGTATTTGAGCCTCTATAGTCCGAGGGGTTTTCTCCAGCCGATCCTGGACAAGCTGCGAAAGGTGCACAATCTAATCCTGACTATCATGGGACAGCCGGTCCAGTTCAGGTTACTTTTCCGTAAGCTCACTTCACTTCCATTTTTTACAGGATACAATGCTGAGTGAATTGCGGGAATCGGATGTATGGAGGACCACAACAACGAAACTTTGTCGAGACGATCAAAAAGACGCACGACGTCGACGCTTGCGCCGACCTCAACGGCGGATCTCCGAATTGCGTATCATAAACCCCTCTAACCCTCGACAGGCACCGAGATGACTCTCGCTCTTCCTCGGCTGAGGCCTATCTCACACCCATTGAAGTTGTTCGTGAGAATTGGACCGTGCTGATTCAACAGCAGGCAACCAAGGTTCTGTTCCAGAGGGGGGGTAGCCTGCTGTAGCGACTGGAGTCGAATTCGGTTGGAGCTCGGGCGAACGATACATAGCTTATGCACGAAAACAGGACATTCTAGCCGCAGGTGCCATCAACGCAAGTGTAATATTCTTCATAATAAGCGCAAAGATTGAATCGACCTACAGACCCCCGCCTTACTTCAACTTTCGGGTGTCGACGACAAGTCTAAATTATCACCTCTTGGAATTGAACCGATTGTTGATCTACCAACTGTCGGGAAAAACTTACGAGAACGAACCATGAACGCGCTCGGCGCTGTGGGGAATGGCTTTGATGTCGGAGGATCTGGCCCGTCAGACTGTATTGCGTTTCCCAATTTATACCAGGTATTTTGTTGTCGCCTCGCAGATCCAGGTAAGCCACCGGTTCACTCAATGCGGCCCTGGCTAACACCGTATAAAGTCTAATATTTCAACTTGGCAAACGCGCAAGCGGCGAATGGTGCCAGTGCGGCTGCTCTCTAAAAGATCTTCCAAATTCAGGCTGACCTCATTACCAGGGCTACTGGTAAGGGGGGTTTTAATAATAATAAAATTCTTGGGGTAGATCCCAAATGACCGAATGGTCAGCTCCCATGGTAGAGCTCTTCTACGATACCGGTTACCCAGCGACTCTCGGGATTGATATGTGGTCTCTTCTTCCATTTTCACGTGCAGCGTTCAGATCAATGTATGTCAATTTCGACTAGAGTCACTTGAAACCACTTACATGTCTTACTCAGTCCGCAGACCCGTTGACCAAGCCCGTCACAACCGTGAATTACTTTTCCGTAGATTTTGATCTCCAATGCCAGATTGCGGGTGCGCGCATGGCTCGAGAGATCTTAACCACCACCCCACTCAGGTGAGCTCTTTTCAATAACCTCAACTTCACGCATATACCCATACATTCTCTTGTTTTGGGGTTGTTAACGCTTTAGCTCTTTGTCTATTGAACAACTGGTCCCAGATGAATCTGTTCTCCCTGATAACGCAACGGATGCTGCCTACTCTAGGTGGATAAAAAATAATTTTCGCTCCGTTTTTCACCCCATTGCAACATGCGCGATGATATCTCGTGGCCTCGGGGGCGTGGTCGATGGCCGGCTGCGAGTCTATGGCACTAAGAATGTCCGGGTTGTGGATGCGAGTGCTATGCCGATGCAAGTTAGCGGTCATCTATCGGCAACTTAGTATGGATTTGCTGAGAAGGTGAAGCTCTGACACTTTGATGGAGCACAGGTCTAACCGCGCCTTGAATTGTTGCAGGCTGCCGATATTATTAAGAACAATCTATGAACTATTCTAGAAGTATTTATGGTTTCAGTTGTATCGCAGAATCCGGCCACAATTGGTTGGCATCCGCTCACGCTAGCCCCTTTGTGTGCAGCAGTTGGCTCCCGTAGCTGCCTGGCTTTATTCACCCCCTGTTGACCAAGCAGGTTTGGTCTTAAACAAATCGTGTGGCTGCGTTTGATATAATTTCTGGTTACATTCGTTCTATTGTAAGGCGAATAGAAACACGTTACATGAGAAGAGTCAAAGCACGCTCAAAAATGCAGCGCATGGAACGATAAGAGTAAAGTACGGGCGCGAAAAAGCGGGACGTGAGGCTACGATTTGGGAGGTACGGACAGCGCTTCTGGTACGTTCACGTGAGTGCCTACCGATCCTACTCGTGCAATGATGAGACTCCGCGTCTATGATCGGCACTGACCGACTGACCAGCCCCACTTGTCCAACACAGTCGTCGCCCCCAAGCTCGAATAAACCAGTCCCACAACACCGACCATACCGACCTAATCGGTCAATAGGATCGCGATTCTGTTCCCCCTTGATTTGGAATGTTGGCTTGAGCATGTTGGATTGCGTCAACCCGGGTCACTGTTCGAGGTTGCGACTTTGGCGTTTTTGGTTCATCGTCTCGCGAGATTTTACCGGGTGTCGATACTGCTTTGTGGCTACTGATTGACTAATTGAGGCGGTGGCTTTTCGAAAGGGTGTTGATTTACAGATTCAATATATCCTGCGATCCACAAGAGTTGACGATGAAACATAAAAACTCCAAGTGGCGAAGTATATTTCCCGCTCCCCGTTTCCATGGCGAAACCAATTCAAAGGCCTTGACGAATATACCTCATTCGCTGGCCAAGATCCCTCAAGACTTGCGTCGGAATGGGTGATATTTTGTGCCAGATATCATCTTTCGTAAACGACAAAAGAATATGCCAGTCATATAGACTTAACCAAAGGCACGCATGCGGGCGGGTGAATCATTTGGGGCCTCGGCACGTTGATCGGGGTGCGTCGATGCCCTCTTACCTCAGCCCCACAGCCCACTTGTTTAGGCAAAAAGCGTGACTATATGCATACACCCCCTAGGGTTCACGGTCCAACATATAATGCACCTCCCCCATAGACCACAAAAACGTGTTGCTGATAGGGGGAAAAGGTGTAGTAAAAAGGTGGGATGGGGGCCTCAGGCTTCTCCCGACCGCGATCTTTGTTAAATCCCCCTCGAAATATTTAGCAAATTTCGCATTATGATGTCGTATAGCGCTATTCCCGCCGCCGCTCACTTTGCCCTCTTGTCTATGGTTCCTCGTTACGGCTATATAGTGGAACGAGCCTTGGGGTAAGTCTTGTCTCCTCCACGCGTGGTATTCAGCTCATCCCACCCTACAGGCCTGCCAAGTACCCCGCCTATGCCTACCTTGCATTCCGATATGCCCGACCCATACTTCCCCCTCTCTTGTCCAATCCCATCGCCCACCATGTCGTCCAGCAGCCAAGGGCCTACTTTGACCGCCGTCTTGTCGGACCGCGCGCTCTGCTCTCTGCAACGTTCAGTTTCGGTCTCTGGCTCGCCTGCTGGGTCGCTCACAGCTTAGGTATCGCTAGCCCACTGTACCGAGGCTACGCAAACTTGGTTGGCCGCTTGCGAGAGTAAGTAAAATAAATTTATACACCAATGTCTATAGTTAACGATTTCCATGTTTGCCCTTTAGCGTATCAAGATTCCCAGGTTTCGTCTGGTCGGGCGTTTGGAACCTTGTGGACTTGGTCTTTCTGCACGTCATAACCCTAGTTCGACGTGCATTGGGGACTTGGCACCGTATACTCGACTACACCGACCACCTGTTCGCCGAGGCTTGCTCAGAACTCGCCCGGGCATTGTGGCCATGCACAATGGTCTATGCTATGGCCCTCCTATTCTCTGGCCACGAATTTGCGATCCTGGTCTACGATTCATCCATGTAAGTGCCCAGTAGAATATGCTTGTATTTGTTGTCGTTGAATTATCGATTTCTAGGGTTTCAAAATATCCGCTCGCCTGTTTGAATGGGATCGTGACTCTCGTCGTTCTTCGAGATGTCTTACTGAAGGCGCTTCGGCTCGCTGGACTGGCTTTCAGCTCGGCCACCCATGCCTATGCCGTGGCAATCTCACGTCTGATCCTCGTTGTGCCTGGATCTATGCTTTGGATGGTCGGGCTTCTTTTCGGCTTGCTGGTGCCCTCAATCGGGTTGTTACCACGGGTTGGTTCTGTAAGTCTCGCGAATCTATCACGTTTTTGGCGGAGAGTTTAATCATTCCGAAATAGTTGTGCGAAGTATACTATCCTCACATTCCTTATCCACGGGGATGTGTTGGCGTGCCAATTTATCCGGCCTCGCACTTCGCTTCGAAGGGTGCTCAAATGCACCTTTCGACTACTTCGTTTTTGCTTCGCTCGCGTGTGTGTGGCGCCGGTTCGATTGCTGGTTCGGCTCGGCATTTCTACTGCGTGTAGGACTACGCGCCTCCTTTTCATCGGAATCTTAATGCCCCTTGCTCGACTTGTTTTATCCAAGGCTTTTTGTTGGGCATCGAGTAAGTGCCACTTATTACCTGTGAAATAAACTGACTGGAACATTATGGCAGGATTTTGCATTGCTGGAGGCGTAGTGGCTGCCACGGTCGGCCTAGTAGCTCTGGCGGTGATCGCGTTCACCTTGGTGACTTGTTTGAACCTGTTGATCCAACCGAAGGTGATTTAACCACTTATGATCATCAGAGTGTTATCATTAATCAGACGATTTGTAGATCCACTGGGAAGCAACCAAGAATAGTCTTGTGTTGCCAGAGTTGGGAGCCAAACCATCGACCAGCCTGCTCGAACAGCCCCTCTCCGACTCCCCCTCCTCCATCAGCTCTCCAAAACCGGAGCCGTCCGAGGGCATGCGCCGACTAGCGCTCCTCATCAATGTGTACCTGGATGGTTCCGCGCCGGTCGAGGCAATCGAAGAGCTGGAAGCCGGATTCGGGGAGAGCTCATCGATCCATGCCCCGCCTATTCCTGAGGTGGTATCCCCCCAACCCCGTTCTTTTCGGCCCCGACAACCCCGATCCTGGCCCCTTCACTGTTCCTCACCCCGGTCCCCACGTCACAGCCGATCCTAGCCCCTGAGTGCACCAAGAAGACGAGGACGAGGACATCCTGTCCCTCGTCAGCCGGCTGTCGAACTTCAGCCTTGCACTAGACTCGACACAGGGCCTGTAGAGATGCAGCGGCAGTCCGGCGGTCCCCCATCACCTTCGAGGCGTACCGGCCGCTTTCGAACCCAGGGCCGGTGACTCCTCCCCGAAAGCAGTGGACGTATCTGGAGTGGGAGAGGGGCGCGATAGCCTCGTTCTGCTTGGGGTTGGTTGCCCCGGTGAACGAGGGGTTGCAGGAACGGAACCTGGCGAGGGTCAATGCCGGGTACGTGGTGGATATGTTGATGAGGAAGTAGGGCGGGCGATGGTCGTTGGGTGGTGGGTGGTCGGCGGTGAGTGTGGTCGGCGGACTTGTGTCGTTCTTGTTTTTCTTTTCGGTTTTTATCTCTCTATTCTTGATTCTTCATCTTATTTTATTTCGTTTTTGTTTTTAATTTTCCATCCTCCTGGTTGGAAGCTACGAGGCTGGGTACGGACTGATGGCCGGGTCATCCGAGGCAGATAGTGTTCGCAAGCGACGAGGCGGATTGTTGATGAGTCGAACAGAGGTCGGATGGATGGAGAGACGAGTTCGTTGATGCACCATGCGGGCAGAAACAGCTCCGGCATAAAGGTGTGGACCTAGGGTGCGGCCATATTCGCCTAGAGGCCCGCATATCTCAGCCTATCGCATCCGTGCGAGTGGCCCTCGAGTACCCACCGTGTCGTCAAGCTGGCCCTGGTTTGGCATCGGTGCGTCTAGCCTGAAGTCAGGTCGAAGGGAGTACTCTGGTATGGTTTGCCGGATTGTTTGTTTGCTCTATCCAGTTCTGGTTTTGGTTTGTACCGCGTCCATCCTGGCTGACATGTAGTTTATGATCGACATCTTGTTGTGTAACAGCCTTGATTTTGTTTTGTACTCATATACAATCAGTTTATTTCCGGCTGGACCGGCTTATATTTTATGCAGAGTTACCTGAGTGCGGGATATATGGCAAGCCCTCCGAGTTCTGTTTTGCTACTCAAAGTGTTCGATCATATACGGTTTAAGTTGTCGCTTTTCTCACTTGTAGCAGCTTAACTTTTCCGCGCTTGCTGTAAAATTTGCGCTCTAGTTGCGGACTCTCTTCGTAACCCTCCCCCTAATTTTTACTTCATGTCCACAGCCCCACTTGTATGCGCAGTTTGACCCTGCTGCTCACTTGTAGCGTCATAAAAGTAATTACGAACAGGGTGGGTCACGTGTAGTCTCGAAAGTTTGAGGCAGGAGCTGGGCGCTTGCAGCGATCATCCTTTACCCAACTATTTCGACAGAGTGGCTAGTGTCATGCTAAGGAATACTCTAAGACAGACTACAGGAATATCTTCGGCCCTGAATAGGCAAAAAAACCTTCAATCTTCATTTGTTATTCAGCGTTATAATGGGAGTGCTCAACAGTTTCTAGACTGGATTCGATCGTACGAAACATCCTCAGAAGCTAGACTCTCTGAGCCTGAACCAGAGGGTCAGAAAGACTTCAGGAAAAGACCTTATCTACGCCGTTCGCCTGGAGACTTTTCATTTGACCATCGTACTGAGTCAAAATCTCGAGATACTCGAAATACTTTTGACGGTGGTGACCGACGAAGGGGTTCATTTCGCAATAACGAGGACACCAAGGACAGCTATCGAAAATATGATAAACAAAAATACAACATGCCTTTGAGACTCGAGCGAAGAGTTTGGAGTACGAAGCCAGCTGTCAACGCTCCAACTCCACTTGCGGACCCGGAGACCTTGATTCGAGCTATTCGGAATGCGTTTCCGCACGTCAAGAATCCTACGGCGATCCAGGCCGAACTTATTCCGGCTATACATAGCGGACAGGATGTCATACTTATGGACGAAACAGGAAGCGGAAAGTAAGTGTGTGCGCCGGTACCTACGAGTGAGACCTGACGTTCGCCATTGGAGCTTAGAACCTTTGGAAGTGTGCTTGCGCTTTTATCGGAAGCCCAGAGATCACATCTCGGTGTTACTACACTCTTCATTGTCCCCCATCGCGACCTGGCCTACCAGATTGAACACTGGTGTCAGAAGCTTTTGGCTGGACATTCTTCTGGAAAGCCATTCACCTCACACGTTCAGGTCCTCGCACGGCCACACGTTGATGATGTCCTCGCCCACATGAAGAAATCTCCCCCTCGGGTTTTGATCGCAACTCCTGGGGCTCTGATCGACGGCATAATGCACTCAAAGAACCCCCTTAAGCTTCATCTCTCTCTCCAGCGTATTATCGTTGACGAAGTTGACGTCACTATGAAGCTTTGGGATCGATACCAACAACCCCGTCAATCCAGAAGGCATATCCCCGAAGCAGCTCAAGCTATCGACCGCGTACTAGAGGATATCTGGCGCATAAAACGACCAAAACCGCAGATGGTTATGATGAGCGCCACGCTTTGGGTCCATGTCCGAACATGGCTGTTCGCGCAAAACGGGTGGATGGCCGAGAGAGTTGTGCGATTAAACGGAGTCAAGAATCCACGAGACGAGGAAGACGATTTTGCGTCGAGCAGTAACGATCGATTTGTTCATTCGGCGGTGGTGGTAGAGCCGGATGGGAGTTTACGGAACATGGTCCCTGCAGGTGAGGAGCAAGACGCTGAATCTGGAACGGAGCGTGGAATTCTGTCGCAGAGTCCTGCGCGTATACTGGAGGCGCTTGAAGATGACGCTACTAGTTCTGCTCCCGATACGCCTCGCCAAGAAACGCCATCCCAATCCACTCCTGAGCGAACCTTTTCCGAGATTACGGCCCCGCCGAGTGTCTTCGAAGCCATTGCTACATCTGTTGCCCTCGATGTTACCAACCGAGCCATGTGCGTTTTTCCTGCTGGGTCCCCCGTGATACCTATCGTCCAAGAATTCCGGAAACTCGGGGTGAATGCTCGGTTGTTAGACCTCCGTCGCCAGATTTGGCATATCTCGAGACCTGGCGATTCTGAGACAGCATCTCCGGCAAGCACCTCAGAGCCTAAAGCTCTCGAAAAAGCCAAATCAACTCTTGGGTCCCAGGAAGTTGCAGGACGATCAAACAATTCATCATCCGATCCTACTCTACTCATCACAACCACCAATTCTGTCCGGGGCTTGGACATCCCGACTCTCTCGCACATCTACATTGTCGGGGGAGTCGATTCCGTGGCGGTATACCGTCACGTTGCTGGCCGCGTGGGGCGGTTTGGCATGCATGGAACGGTAATCTCGTTTGTCGATGCCGTTGGTTCCAGACAGGTGGGCGGATTCAGCGGAGAGAAGAGGCTGCAGAACTACCTGAAGCGGATGGGTGCAAATGTTGTTCCGTTTAAACATATACAGTAAATTTTTGGCGTCCTGACATCTCATTGTATCGATGCCCCCCACTCTTTGTTGTACTTTTGGACCTCTGTCAATAATCCCAAAGAGGAAGAACCTACACGTGACGAAGTGTTTGCCACTTTCGACCACGACTGGCCGGGTGTTCGAACGAAACAAAAAGTGGATTACCAACAATTTCGCTTGAAAATCCTGAAGGGGGTAAGTAGTGATGCACGCAATCATGGCGTGCTCATCCGACTTGGATGTTTTCCTCCCACCCTCGCAATCACGCCTGGACATGACGACCACACGCCGAGTACCACACCAGTCGGCGCTGGAGACCCAAGGCGTACTCGCTCGCTATATGCGCAACTTCTGCTGCGATGATGTTTAAATAGCGTGCTGGTTGGATTCTGCTCTCCCTTCCGTCTGATTCCCCCGGACCACATCCCTTATCGCCAGATGACGACTCAATGTGCCTTCATTCTCCACCTGTTTACACCCATCTATCAGTATTTTTCATTTCATTTCTCGACAGGAGGGCCAGCTTCGATGCCATTTCGGGCCCTTCTTGAACACTTTTGACGACTATGCGGATTCACGACCACCAACGCTGGTGGCCAACATTTTCACAGCACTCATTATTCAGCGGGGGTGAGGCGCTCCGACCTACTGGATAATCAACCATATGCTACCGATTTACAGTACGATGGATGTTAGCGCTAGTGTTTGCGGGCGTCGCCATTTCTCCAACCGCCTCCGCAAGCCGGGCAAGTCGACACTCCCCGCTATCCGCCCCCAACCCTATCAGGCTTATGGCCCTCGACCACGTTTCTCGCACATCGCTCACCATCGGAATTCTATCGCAGCCATATCACCATTATTTCAGCACGCTCCATTCTGTTCACTCGTCACCTGGGCAAAGCTCTGTGAAGGGGTGAAGGGTTACCAAGCCATGCGATCTTCTCTCGGATATCATCGGTCTTAACTTTGAAGTATATCAGCATTGCGTTACTTCGCGGGCGCCAATGATTAGCTGACTGCCAAAACCCACTCAGCACGGATATGGGCAAACCTGTTCCTGGAATATCGTCACTTGGCCTTTCAACATAGTTGCCGGATGTCACTTGCCCCCGCTTTGTGGTCCGTTCTTGCGCACAGCCGAGGTCACCAGATTTACATCAACGCAGATGGCAAAACGCTGGACCGCTATCGACGACAATCACCCCTATTCTCCACTCCGCAACTCGCCTAGCGCGCGAAAGCAGCTCTCCTGGCCCCTCATGTTTATCGCAGCACACAGTTCCCAGAGAGACTCTCCCGAAATTCTGGGTAACCTCGATCGGTGGACGGGGGACGGGGGTGCCACACCTGGCCGCGTTGGGCCAGATGCTTGCTTCTCATTCTCGGCACTTCGGCAGTCACCACATGAGTCAATAGTGCGTGAATAAACGAGGCAATAGTGCGTGAATAAATGGATTGGTGGATGCTGGCCATCTGGGAGCGTGCGCCGCTTGTGGCGGTCGGATCATGTCCGACGATCTACGCGTTGGTTGGAGTTGGTCGATGGTGAGACTAGGCAGCTCCTGCGAGGATGGGCTATAAAAATCGCTGGACTTGGGGCTTAGTCCAGCATCGAGTTCTACCACGCACATACTCTCTACCCACTCTACATACACTCAAAGTTCGATATGATTGCTGTGAGCGTTCCTTGAGCTCTGCCACTTGAGAAGCACTAACATTGTACTTAGGCCATTGAGATCGTCAACTACTGCGGTGTATGTCCCCAGACCCCTTTGTTTCGTCCTAATTCTGCGCACTAACAAACAACCGACCTTCGTGCAATAGGAGAACTGCAACTGCGCGTGAGTATCATTTTTCTGAGCCCCTCCTCGTGCTTTTGCTCATAGCTGTTGGTTAGTCCCGACACCTGCAAGTGCGACGGCTGCCCCAAGCATGCCAAGTAATTGACGAGCTCAAACCATTGATGGGCGTTTATGGCTGCAACCGTGACCGTGATAGCCTTGACTGTATTTTGAATCTTGCAAGCGTATGAAATGGCTCGTTTTAAAAATTAAGAGGAGGCCTATTGTAAGATATTGCTCAAGAAGACATATATGCAAAGAGATCCTGGGTTGGAGCCGCCAACTGGGGCAATGCAGATCTAATAAGCTTAGCTTGGCCACGTATGGCGTTCCCCTCGCGATCCAGGCACGTTTGATAAATCGTGTGTATAAAGAGTGACGTCTGTGAGCGATGGGTTATGCTTACTCGGTCAAAAGCTGAAAATCTAACTGGCGCGAGCTGGCCCCATGCGTGTAAGTAAGCCGTGGAGCACGCACTAGACCCAGAGTAGCACCGGCTTCTGGCGCTATTGGGGTCTGCTGAGCGCTCCAATGTCTACTTGGACAGCCACGCACTACTGCAGGCTAGGTATAAATCGGCCGTTTGCAGAGATACGGGAAAGAGGTGCAGAGCCGCGAGAGCATTGCATGGGATACTGTACTTGCATTAATACTATCCTGAAGTTCGCATCGATACAAGAGGCTGAATCAGGCCAAGAACAAATGAGAGGGATCATCGTAGTACTGACGAACCCTAACCAGAGCATACCGTCAATTTGCTCGCAATGGTCGGCTTAGCTCTGTTTAGTCTTTGAGATTCACTCTTGCCAAAATCCCCGAAGAAACGGACACCGAGCGATGCAAACATCCCAGCTGATTGAGCACCTGCAATACGCATACTAGTTTGTTTTTCACTAACGATGTCAAGTATATTTCTTCGGGATTATATTATACAGAAGCTGAATTTGGGACTCGGAAACAAGTATCTCACCCCCACGTGACTAATTTTTTTTTTTGGCATACATATTTAACGAGCTACATGAACACGAGGTCAAACCGCTCGGGACAAGAAAAATACATCAAAGCGAGAAGGGGTACAGGAAAAAGAGGACGATAGGCGGGAAGGGGACGGGCATGACAATAAAACCGGGGAGAGTGCAGAAGAACACCAAAGACGAGAACACACAAAAGGCCACGTGACTAAGTTTCGACCACTGTTGACCACGACTGCCCGGGTGCTCGACAGCGACGGGATTCGGATTCTCGCCAGCTACACTCAGGGATTTTGAAGCAAGGATTATGCTATGTTCATCTCGTACTAGTCAATCATCAAGTATTCTCCAATCTTCGAACCTTGCATTCTACCCTCGCAATCGTGACTGAATGGACGACCGTGACGGTGGGTACCTCATCAGTCGGCGCTGGAGACTCGGGGCGTTGCCTGATCACTATATGCGTTGTATTCGCTGCGATCTTGTTTAAATATTGTTGCGGTCGAGTTCTACCATGTTTTCCCGACTGGACGCCCACAGCCGTGCCCTTTATCGCGAAACTCGCCGGCCGTAAACTCGCCTCAGGCCATTTTGCTCGCTAGCCATGCCCTCATACCTCTTTTCTGCTGTTTACAAAATAATGAGAACCTCTCTAGAATGGTAAAATTCATTTTAGATACTTTTTAGGGTCGAGTGGCGCCATCTCCAACACCTCTGTTTTCGGTGTGGCGGCCTTCCGTGTGGCTAAATATATTCATTCAAAATATAGACCAAAATCAAGCAGCCCAATGTATTTGAACGGGTCGCCGTTCATCCAGCCTGTTTAGCAAGCCCGGTGAGCCAGCGTCCTGATTACGGCTCGACTTTACGCAGCTCTAGCGTCCCCCTACACCCTTGCTTAAACCCTCACCTTCACAGATGAGCATCCCGCTTTTATTTGAGCCCGTATCCAGGACGCCAACTGTCCTCGTTTTCTCAACCAGACATCATACAAGCCTCGTAGAGTGTTGAGCGGCCGAGTCGCACAATGTTCCATCAGGTATCATCGGGCCCCATCCAGGGATATGTCGGCGCTCGCTTATCGGATGATGTTAAACGGCTAGCTTACCCTCCAAACTCGATGTGCAAGTAAACTTGCTCCCAGGAAATCGACACCCCGATCTTTCAAGGCCATGCAGTGGTGAAATGGTATTCTCTGAGCCTTGCAGCTCATTTTCGCATAGTCAATCCCCAACTCGCCACATTTGCCGGGGCGCCGAAGCATTGTTGGTCATAATTGCCCTTACACAACCCCATCCCCCCAACCAGGCTAGGGCATTTCAGCAGCTCCCTCGGCGTAAACAACACCCAGAAAAACTCTTCCGATGTCCTGGCTATTCTTCATCGGTGAGAGGTGGACAGCTCATTCTAAGCCACATTGAGCGCGGCACTTGGTTCTTACACTCGGCAAGTCGGCAGTCGTCACATGGAGAGTGCGTGAATAAATGGATTGGTGGGAGCTAGTGATCCGACAACATGTGTCGACTTTTTGGATGTCGGATCATGTCCGAAAATTAGCGCAAGTCAGTGGAGGGGTTAGGTGTCCCCTGAGAAAACTGGGTATAAAGCGTCCCGCTTGCGCAGCCCAAGCTAGCATCGAACTCTTCGATACACAGACCCTCTGCAAGTACTCTCTCTATCTACTCAAACTCAATATGATCGCTGTGAGTCTGGGTTGGTTTTTGCTGCTCCAGAGGCGCTAACACTGCATTTAGACCGTTGAGATCGTCAACCACTGCGGTGTATGTCGGCAAACCCCTTTGTTTTTGTTTTAACTCTGCGTACTGACGAATATCTGACTCCCTCATTATAGGAGAACTGCGACTGCGCGTGAGTACCGTCTGTCTGGACTTCTGCCTGCTTTTGCTGACTGCTGTTTAGTCCCAACACCTGCAAATGCGAGGGCTGCCCCAAGCATGCCAAGTAATGGACAAACTTGGACCACTGGCGGGCGTTTATAGTTGCAATCTTCACCGCGATAGCCTTGAATTTATTTGACTCTTATATGCGTATGACATGGCTAGTCTGGAATGTTAAGATGACCATAAGATTCTTGATAAATGTGTTCTGAAAGAAACTAGACAGTAGAGAAACGGCCAATGTGCTATGAGATCGGTTGCCTATCCAAAGGGTTGATTATGGCCAATTGCTAAGTCGAAGTGACCATCTAAGCCTCCCGAACCCCTACTTTGCGAGCATTCGATTCCGTAGCTCCGACTCATCAGCGTAGATCGGTTTAGTATGCACACAATCCACCCGTTGAAACTCTCGACTCGAGGAACCCCGGAGGTCCGAGTCAAATACAGAGATAGCAGGATTTGTCGAATAAACCAATGCGAATGGCGCGCAATGTATTTGCGTTTAGCAACTTTATACGGTATTCCGTCGTATGCATTGTGGTTATGTGTGATCGAAAGCAACGATTATATTGAGAAGTTATGGCAACAATGCTCTCATCCACCAAACGATGCGCAATAAGGATATGAAAGAGGCACACAGGCCGGACATGATGGGAACGAAGTCTCGCGCACGTGACCGCATGATTTTGCCAGAAATCGTATTACGCAATCACTCTTCCACACTTTCCCCCCACCCTCGCAATCACCGCTCGACCGGACGACAACGAACAAGTACCGCACCGGTCAGCGCTGACTGCTCAACTCGCACTTGCGCACTATATGCGCAACTTCTACTGGGATCTCGTCTAAATAGCACAACAGCTGGACTCTCCTTCGCCTTCCGGCTCGACTGCCCTCAGTTGCACCCCCATTGCGGGACCCGTAGAGAATGGAGCAGTCTTAACACCTCTCAGATCTTGTTATTACCATCCCCTCTCGCTTTTTTCCTTCATTGGCACAACTAGCATTCGTCGAAGCAATTTTGCAGCATTTTAGTATTTTGGGGGCTGCAGGGCTTTGCGACTCTTTGACGCCTATATTTTCCACTATTTCCAGCTGGAGGCGCTACGACCTCCTACACTATCCGATACACTTTAAGGAGAACAGGGCCAGTCCCGGCTGCTCTAGACGGAGTATCCGGACTAGCCACTGCCCGCCCGACTTTGTTTGCAAGCCCAGTCAGTTGATGTCCTGTTAGAGACCCCAACAACCTTTGTTTCCCGCTCGGCATCGCCCTCACTGCTGGTCATCACACTCCTATCCCATTCCATATCAATCCGACACGTAGCACTACGCTCACTCGTCGCCAGACATGGTTTGTATTGGGGCGAAGGGTTACTGGGCCATCCAGCGGCCTATCGGATATCATCGGGCCTAATTCCGAGGTATGCCAGCATTCCCTTATTCGTTCATGTCCGACAAGCCGCTCAATCTCGAAATTCAACATATAGATGGGCCTTTTCCTGCCATATTGATACTCCGCTCATTCGCGGCTGTCCAATGCGTTCGCCACCATTCTATGAGCTTCTGGCCTATTTCTGCACGACTGTGCCCATGAGGAGACGAACGCTGAGCGGCCAAACCATTGTTAGCCATGACCATCCCTATCTCTTCCTTCCACACCCGGCTTAGCGCGTGGTAACAGCTCCTCCCGGCCCATTCTCGCAGCACACAACGCCCAACGAAACTCTCCCGAAATGCTGGGTTAATCTGGATAGGTGGACGGGGGGCGGATATTACACCCGGCGACCTGGGACACGATACTCGGTTCTCGCGCTTGGCAAGCGGGAGCCACCATATGGACCTATGAACCCGGCGACGCGTAAACACACTGATTCGAGGAAGAGCCTATCTACACCAGCGATTTGGCCATCGGATCACGTCCGGCGGTCTGTGCACAACTGGGAGTCGCCCGACAGTGCAACTGGACAGCCCTGCGCGAATAGCCTATAAAAACCCCTCGAAATGCAGCTCAACCCAGCATCGAGCTCTACCTCCCTCAACGCATCCACATACTCTCTAAACCTATTCTCTGAAGTTCAATATGATCGCTGTGAGTTCCTCATGACTACCGCTTTAAAGGCATTAACGTTGTAATTAGTCTGTCGAGATCGTGAACTACTGCGCTGTATGTCGAGCGACCCCTTTATTTTATCCTTCCTCCGTGTGGTGATCTAACTTTATTGGTTTCCTATAGGGCAACTGCGAATGCGCGTGAGTAATCATTTTGCTTGATCCCTCTCTCTTGCGCTTCATACTCACCGCTTGCTGTTCAGTCCCGAGACCTGCAAGTGCGAGGGCTGCAGCCACAGCAAGTGATTGAAAACCTCGATCACACTGCTGGTGGGGATTTGCCATTGTAACCGTGATAACCTTCTTGTATTGTGATTGTTGTAAGCGTATGAAATAGCTGGTCGGAAACATTATTCTAAGGCGAAACGGATTGTGAGGGTCCGCCTAAAACCGTGTGCATCCAAAGAAAGCAGGGAGACCAATCCTTCGAATGTCCAATTTGTTTAATTTTAATACGAACTCGGAGGTATGCACGCGCTATTTTCTATAAACACTTTAGAGTAATTACTTAACGATAGAAGCTACCATCATTCCGAATCCTGGGCGTTAACCACACCGTCACACTCTGAATAGCGCACCGCCATGGTTTCTTATCTTTCAGAGTCTCACGGGCCATGTCATCTAACTGGGATGGAGCCCTCTCAGCTAATCCAAAAGATAAGAGACAAGCACGACCACGGGACACGCCCAAACGTGGACGTGCTGCGTGTCAAGTGCAGCGACTATGGATTCGAACAATGGTGGATACAGAATGCAAGCGGACGCAACCCCAATCTGATTTTGAGAACAGTAACACCGCTTAGAGACGACGACCGCGGCGACCACCCTAACAGGCTCTGAGCATACAACAAACTCGAATGGGCGAAACGACATACCTTTCGGCGAGTGGAGTCGGTGGGCACCGGAGTCACATCCTCGATGCGTCCAATGCGCATACCGGCACGAGCGAGAGCGCGGAGCGCAGACTGAGCACCAGGTCCTGAAGTATATTACGTAAGCTCGTATCTCAGTTTGCTTCGAAAGGTTAAACTCACCAGGAGTCTTGGTGCCAGTTCCACCGGTAGCGCGAAGCTTGACATGGAGAGCCGTGATTCCAACCTCCTTGCAACGGGTGGCGACATCCTGAGCTGCCAACATGGCCGCATAGGGAGAGGACTCGTCACGATCAGCCTTGACCTTCATACCACCTGGATAGGGCATATGCGTTCATATTAGCTCGGGATGAGGGCAAAATGCACCCACCGGTGACACGGGTGATGGTTTCCTTGCCCGAAAGATCGGTAACGTGGACAAAAGTGTCGTTGAAGCTGGCGTAGATGTGGGCAACGCCAAAGACGAGCTCGCCCTCTGCGACCTGGGGACCGAGCGAGACGGTGGCCTCTTCCTTTGGTGCCTTTCCTTTCTTTGGGGCCTGTATTCCATGTTGTGAGTATTGTGGGCAATTGTATCTTAGGCCTCAAAATTGGGTATTTCATCCATCCAATTCATTAGCCTCCATCCAGCGTTATGCCGGCCGTATTCTTCCAACTCAAGCGTGATTCCACCTTCATATATTCTCAAACAAATATATGATTGTTCTTCTACTCACCATTACTGAGGTTTGCTCGCTGTAAACGTTGAAGGAGAAAGCTGCGTCAAGACCAGGACAGATTTACATCCGGACCTTCCGCTCCGAGTGCTTATGTCATTCAATACTCATTCCGGGCGGCTCGGCTTTGCCACCACCACATCTCAAGATCCCCCCCATGTTAGTTATTGACTCTGCGGCTTCGCATTGCGATATATGTTTGGAACCATACTCGCAAATATGCTCGCCCCACGCCCTTCCCTGTGGTGTGCTGCTCGTCCTTTTTGTCTCAACTAGACACCTTACTCTATGATTCCAAGGCCACGTGTTCTGCAAGTCGTGTATAGAAAACGTACAAATTTCTCAGGGGACTATTGCCCACGACGAGGTAGACTGGGTGGCGGTCGCCAATAATCCATTTGTATCGGCCAACGACTTGCCAAAAATGGCTCCTTGTCCTCTATGTCGATCTTCTTTTTCAACGAAAAAGGTACATAGACTCCAAGCTATGTATTCGGCAAGCTCGGCCCAGGAAAATCCTGCCCAAATTCTAACCCAAGCTCCGTACCAGACAACCTCGAGAGGTCACAACTCTGGTGACGCGGACGATTTTGACTTGTCTACTAGAAAAGCAATCAAGATGAATCTGGAAATGCAGATCTCTGATATTGTATTCGAAGGCATGGGATCCGCTAGCCGCAATGATATTACAGCTCTCAATCACCAAGTCCAAGAGTGGTTAGCGAATGAAGCATTGGAAGGCCGGGTTGAAGAGGTGAGGATTCGGCCTCCCTAAAATTTCAATGTATTCATCCCACCTGTTCCGTAAGCACGTTCTACTACGGGCCAGCGTCCAAATGTTGATGCGAAGCCTTCGGACACGATAAACGAGAATCAATCGTCGTTCGTAAGTGACCTATAAACTGTTGCATCCTTTTTGCTGGTGGCCGCTGATAACTTCTTCAGTCATACTTGCTTTCGAGCCCACATTTTACCATACGTATCCGGCCCTTGCATCTATTGTTACCGAAATAAGGCTATTGATATAATTTTATATACTATATTGTTATTGCATATACAATGATCGAATGAACCGCTTTGGTAGATGAATAAAGCAATCGGTCGGCAACGATGATCCGAACGCGGACTGGCCTCTTCCGGGCGGTTATTTAGATCCCTGTTCCTGGTAGATAATGGCTCCCAAACTGGCCGCCCTCTTTCAACTAGCTTCCACTCGCATTGAACTGCTGTATAGCGTACACGATGTTCATCATCGACTCAAATTCATCATGTGACCTGTGTTCTGAGCATTACTCTCAAGGGCGATCTCCCGGGGTGATTTCGGGTTGTGGTCAGTCCCGTTTTTTCATTCAGTCGAGACGTCTAATATCTAAAACATGAGCACAAAACAAGGTCACGTCTACTGCCAAAAGTGTTTAGAGTACATGCTACAATTAGCTGAAGAGAAGATGTCAGAAGACGGACAGTTCGACGACCGAATTGTCATAGCCACTTGCCCCGAATGTAGGTGCCCTTACACTCAAGAAAAGATTTGTGGGATGAGGAGTGAATACTTGGCTAACATGGCATCAATGTCCACACCCAACGACATACCCGTCGTTGTGAACCCTCCTGCCACTACGAATCTGGAGCCAAGTCATGGCAATTCCACCCGCAGCCTAACCGATGTCGACCCAGCTCCAGTCGCAAACACATCTCAACCAATACTCAACACTCACCAGGAACAAAGCTCCCTTTCCGATCGCGCACCGACTCTCGAGGAGCATCCCGTTAGACCCACAAGCCCCGAGGCAGACCAAGCGCCGACTGCGAACTCGGGGATCAATGAGAGGCTGGCAACCAAGTTAAATCTTGAGGAGCGAGTATCAGAAATATTCGCGGAAGGTTTGGAATCTATGGATCTCGACAAATTCATGCAGGTCTATGACGAGGTCGATGACTGGTTGCGTGCTGAGCTTATGGAGGGTCGAGTCAAGGAGGTGAGTTAGTCTTGTGGAGCAAACGAATCATAGGATAATTGAATCAATTGAATCACAAAGCATATTTTACTACGATCTAGCGTGGATCTTGTGATGAACCGCCTCACGTATGGAGAGTAAGGAATTTCCGTTTGCCCTCAAAGCCACAACTTATCCAACGTTATTACTATTAGATTATCCTAGTGTACTTAAATTGAACGAAAGAAACAGTCGCTGAAGTGACGGATTTAATTCAAATAACAATCAGCGATCATATCTATAGTTCAAGTTGACCAAAACGGCGTGAATGAGATGCGAGGGTTACGCTCTTTATAAACAACTTCGCATACAACCGGAATCAAACAGAGAACATTGATTATAAGAGTCGTAGGCTGAGTGTGCATATCCTCGCGTGCTAAACAAGACACGATATCAGTTGTGAAGATAAGTAGCAAGGAGTGAGATGTGAAACAATAACGAGAGGAAGGCCCAAGCGAGAGAGCAAACCCCATAAACGCACATCCTTGATACCAAGGTCATAAATTACATGCCTCGCACATTTAAGGTCCTTCAGCGAGGATCAAGTGCGGTGCAATGACTGGTGGGACAAAGGTACCAAGTAACTATAAACAGCTTTCAGCGCCTCTTGCTTACACAAAAGCGATGATTGGGGGCCAGTGCTCTGAGAGCCTCCAGAGCCTCCATGATGGAATTGCTTGTGGCCAGAGCAACTCCAGAGCATGATTATTTTAGCTCAGGAGCCAATCATGAACATATCGATATAGCTGGGCACCGCATCCATGATTATGCTATCCTTGATTCCAGCGGCGTCCCCTATTTAACCTCACGCAAGGCCACCTTATATGCGGGCAACTACCCCTGTGGGTGAGGTTAGTTATCATACCTGTCTCAATCATGAGGACGCTTAGTTCCACCGCACGATTGAACTCCGTTCGTTTAAGAATGAAAGGCTTAGTTCACCGCCCAAGCTTCGTGTAAGCAATATTAAGCGAATGTATCGTGATTAGCATTAGTACTCAGTCAACGTTGGTTCTTCTGAGTCCAAGAGCTGCAAATACGTATCCATCGTACAATTCAGGCCATGCATATGCGGAGAAAACCGAAAAAAAAACACGAGCGACCGAGTCAACAGCGGGAGTACGCAGTTTGTCCCTACCTTGGATAACCCCTAGACCAGAAACAAGAGCTCCAAACGCGCTCTGGAGGCTCTCAGAGCACCTCCAAAGCATAGCACTAACCCCGAGGCTCGCGAGTACTTAATACGCATTGCCCAGCTTTCACGCTTCTACTAAGACTTTGGTATAGATATGTGCTTATTGCGCGGTCTTTGGCTTCCGTCCCTTTCGTCGTCGATCCTGGGCTTCAGGCTGATTGAATCCTGCGGTTTCTATCAGCATGACAATCTGGATTCGCTAAATTTCTTGCGGTTCGTTGAATCCGAGTTCGGCGACTAAAACCTGACCCACTGGCAGTGGCGTTCCCAGCCCTTACCCTTCCGAGCAACCCACTCCATACCCCAACCCGAAGTGTCAATGAACCCTCTTAACCATTTCTATGAGATGATTTCTTTCGAAACCCGGATAAACAGCGGGCGACGGCTAGTCCTGCTGACCTACAAGATGCAGTAGTTACCCATTCCACCTTCTATTCCTGTCATTAATCTACCGCTAGCATCGATCTCATGCAGCACGCGGAATCAGATGAGCAAATTAAGTGTTCTTGCATCGGAACAGATGGGCTGTCTTTGCGCGTGATAATTAGTCTGACACGTCGGCTAACACCCCTATTGGTTGCGCCTGACATGCTGCCTGACAACCGTGTTGCTCTACCCAGAGGCCTTTCGACTCTAGACAATGCTTTGCTGCTATGAGAGGTAATTAAAATAGCGAGAATGTTCCGTTGAAGAGTATAAAACATAGCTTGTAGCACTAACATCATTAACACATTGCTTTCAAGTATGAAGTCGACTCTCAGATCCGCAGTACTCGCCTCGTCTATTGCATCAGGGCTCGCTGTCTCAGAATGGGGGCAGTGCGGAGGCCTTCAATATACAGGTAGCACCGTGTGCGATGCTGGACTATCATGCATGTATCAGAATCCTTGTGAGTATAACCGGAGCCCGGTTACTTTTAAGACAACTGCTCAATGACCCAAGACTATTCCCAATGCTTGAGGTCTACTGCCACCACGACCTCGCAGCCCGGTGGCACTCCCACGACGTCCTCAACGCCGCCTGCCAGTACTGGGTACGTCAAGACTTCTGGCCAGAAATTTACTTTGAATGGTTCGACGTATACTGTTGTTGGAGTAAGTACACTTTTCCGATTTGTCAAAATTCTTCAGATGACAGGGCACCCCTAGTCCAATGCGTACTGGATGGCCCAGCTGGCTACAGATGCCGATATAACCAAGGCTTTCAATGATCTCAAGAATTCGTGAGATGTTTTCGACAATCACATCGGTTATTACTAAACTAGCTATCAAGCGGCCTCACTACTCTCCGCACATGGGGATTCAATGACGTTACGAGCCCTGGCGGTACTTACTACCAACTCTGGTCTGGGTCCACGGGAACCCTGAATACCGGTTCCAACGGCCTTGGTCGATTTGGTATGTGTGAAGCACTTGTTGAGAGCATGCGCGAGGCTGATATCGACTTAGATACTGTTGTCGCAGCAGCCAAAGCGTTAGTTCCACCTCCCCCGTTTTTCTTATCATGAATCCTACGACAAGTTTTATAGATCTGGCATTCGTCTTATCGTTGCCTTGACAAATAACTGGGGCGGTTAGTATTTTCGTTTATTCCTTGAATCCTAGTACTCAAGCCCTACTATAGACTATGGCGGAATGGGTCAGTTGGATTTCTGAATAGCCCCGGAGAAGGCTGATTCCAGATTCCAGACGTTTATGTCAAACAAATCCTCGGTTCCTCCAACCATGATCTTTTCTATACCGGTAACTAAATCACCAGTATCCCAGACTATGATTCTCATAACACTTGTTTTCAGATGCCAGTGTCAAGGCCGCATACAAGAAATACATCAATGGATTCGTCAGCCGTTATAAGAACGAACCCACCATCATGGCTTGGTACGTAAAACGTCCCTGGTCAGAGCATCACACTTACGGCGACTAAACAAAAGGGAGCTTGCGAATGAGCCTCGCTGCAAGGGTGCCACTGGCGCCTGGACTGGAAACTGTAACACTGGTGTAAGCATGTGGGCTCTGTTCGAAGAACTCGGCTGATCATCGATTACCAGACTATCACTAATTGGGCTAGTGAGTGGAGATAACAAATCTAGCAGAAATTGGCCAAACTTGATATTTTTTCCTAGCTGAAATATCTGCATACATCAAGTCGATTGACCCGTACGTGAAAACGAACAGTCTGAGGAACTTTTCTTTAAATAAAATTCCCTATTTTCCCTTTTAGGAACCACCTCGTTGGCCTCGGGGATGAAGGTTTCTATAATTGGTGTAAGTGGATGACGTATCCCAACTTGTTGGGGTTATCTGAGCTGTACACCTTTAGCCAACGGTCCCAATTATCCTTACCAGGGCAGTGAAGGCATCGACTTCGACGCTAACCTAAGTAAGCTTTCGTCTACATCCTGCCAACCCAATCACCCCCCCTCCCCCCACGATATCGCCCTTGGCACTCAAATTTGATTCCTCGCCGCTCTGCAGGAATATCTAGCATCGATTTTGGCACATTCCATTCATACCCCAGTAGCTGGGGACAGTCCAGCAGCGCTACGTCTTGGGGAGTCCAATGGATCAAAGGCATGTCAGCAGTGATCAGAAAGAGGTCGATATATTAACCTTAATATTGCCCAGACCACGCCGCTTCTCAAAAATCCATAAATAAGGTTTGGCTCAATCCTTTCTATCGTGAGGAAGCAATGTTGATTCTTAAACAATATCCTCGGATTAGCCTGTCATCTTAGAGGAGTTTGGTGTCACTAGCGACAAGGTGGTAAGTGGCAGTCTGTGTTGGCAAGCGGTTTAATAAGGCTCATGACGCTATCCTATCGTAGAATACGTACACCCAGTGGTACAGTACGATCATCTCCAGTGGACTCACCGGCGATCTTGTCTGGTAGACCCCCATACTACTGCGTGATTGGGCTCTTGTCTAATGTAACATTTGTAGGCAAGCAGGCAGCACAGTCTCAACCGGTCAAACTGCCAACGATGGGTTTACCATTTACACAGGCACTGTGAGTAAAGCATACAGGAGAAGCAACAAAATAACTGAGTTTAAAATAATAGCCTGAATATTCGCTACAAACTCAGCATGCTGCTGCGCTCAAGAGCCGCGGGTAGGCAGGCTTGCGAAGGGAGGCATAGGCACCTTCGGGCGTACACCATCTATAAATCATTCATTAGTTGCCGCCCATTTCAATATGATCATACGTTAACCCAGACATCATCATAGTAGAGATTCTTTCCTCTCATCGCTGCTGTCCAGAAGCCAAACGCTCCCTTGCGTTACAGAGCCTTCCCATACCTAGGATCCTGGAACCCTGGGGTTCATAAATTGAATGGCTCAAAGTCGGAAGCGACCCATCCCTGGCCATTGGCGGAGGGCGGTTGGTAAAGCCTGGTCACTTAAACGACGCACTGTCCTGGGATTTAGCTCAATTCTGACATATTTCCAACTTCCAGAAGGGAATTGTGCCCCAAGGATGCTAGCCACTTGAAGCCAAGACGGTTGAGTTCTATATACGAAACTAGATACCTGACGGTTGAATTTTTACATTTCTAATCAAAACGGCCATGGCCATATAAACTACTAGCCGGGGCGAGCAGAACAAAATCGAGGCCGCAAGGCGTAAGGGTCGGAGGTCGCTTTTCGTTGTTTGTTTCGGGGTCGATCAACCTGGGACTATGACAAGCTAGTTGTACGTACAGATTTAGTGTGTTTATCTCTAACTACTTGGGTTTGGCCACGGTCGATACATTGGGACAGGGGAAAATGACGGCCCGAAACTGAAGTTGAGGTAGCTATCCGCTGCTAGACCCACGTGCGGCTTGCCAGTGCTTGCTAATACTCCCAAACTACATTCACGTAGCGATCGCACCCTTATACCGACGGTGCCATTTACTTCTGCGACTCATTCGTTTCGGCACCGCACCATTGAGTCACAAATGGCACGAATAAGCCAAATAAAATATCGTGCTTAATCTTTTCTAGAAGTAAGCAACGTATAAAAGATAAACCTTCAAGGCGGTAAGCATATAGTTATAAGCAAAGTGATACCAAATACTACCCGACAT
Source organism: Ceratorhiza oryzae-sativae (assembly GCA_030998015.1). Taxonomy (NCBI): domain Eukaryota; kingdom Fungi; phylum Basidiomycota; class Agaricomycetes; order Cantharellales; family Ceratobasidiaceae; genus Ceratorhiza; species Ceratorhiza oryzae-sativae. Next base: position 741,774 of record JARWMV010000247.1, read on the forward strand.
CGAAGTCTATGAATCACGTGAGCAACACCGTCTTGACATCACCCACGACTTCTACCCAAACTCTCCTTGCGTCGCAACGCTGACTGATACAAACCCCAGAAAGTTTCTTTCCAGGAATCTCAAGGCGAAAGCCGAACATTCTTACGTTGTGCTCCATGCGCTCAAGTCGTTACCAGTGCTGAGAAAGATATGCGGAGAAACGCCACCAAACTTTGCAGACCGGGAATGTAAAACCAGAATGTGCGGGGTCGCTTGAGAGTCAGGCCATCTTGCTAAGCTAGTTGCAGAAAGCCCTCCGATCATCGACACTACAACCTCCACCTGCTGACTGATGGTTCAACGGAGTCACACCAGCGCCGGAGACCTCCACAAGAACGCTCTCAAACGTGTGGAAGATGGAGAATGGTCGATCTTCAACCGCCAAGTCTACTGTGTTCTATTCGGTTCTAGCATTATGGGGGGCTCGATCTCTCGCACCGCAAAGAATACTGATGGCATCGCACGGAAACAGCAGCTTTGCGCAACCCTAACGTCATACGGGTGATATCACCTCTCAGATATATAAAGGCCGCTCTCCACCACTTTTATCAAGCACCTATCCCCGATAACTACAAGGCTATCAATGAGCGCTCCTGAAAGCATCTTCATCCTCGGGTACGTGTTTCATTCCGACTCATCCCCGTTCATTCTTCTCACTTTGTGCCAGCGTGACGGGCTATATCGGCGGCGCAATCTTCTCCGCCATCCGTAAGACCTACCCAAAGGTCCCGATCGCCGCACTTGTTCGCAATCCGGCCCACAACGACGCAGTCAAGGCCCAGGGTGCCCGTATTGTCCAAGGCAGTCATTCTGATCATGATGTCATCATAAAAGAATCAAGTCAGGCGGACATGGTCGTAAATTGCGGTGACGCGGACGACCTCCCCCTGACCAAGGCGATCCTGAAAGGGATAAAACAGAGGAAAGATTCTGGAGCCAAGATACCCATTTTGATTCATACAAGGTAAGCGTGATTATATGCGATCCACTTGAGGATGGATTTTGATGCGTAGATAAGTGGGACGAGCGTAGTTGGAGATCCAGCAGCTGGGGAACCTACAGAATGGAGCAAGAAAGTCTGGAACGTAAGCTATTCGGCTTCTGGCCTCAGTGACTTCTATTGACGCGCAAACCGGTAGGACGCCAGCCCCGACGATATCCGATCCATTGGGATCGACCAACCTCATCGCACAATCGACGATGAGTAAGCCCAACTTTTGTGTAGCTGTCCTAGATGCTCGCTAATCGACACTCGGGCAGGATTTTCCAAGCGCACGATAGGCGTGAAGTCGATGCGTATATCGTTTGCCCATCCTGCATCTACGGTATCGGTGATGGCCCAGTGAAGCGTATCACTCAACAGATCCCAAATGTCATAAGGTTTGTTTAGACCACCACATCGAACGTGTGTATACCAACCGGATTTCCAGGGCCGCGCTCAAGCAAAAGGAAGTTCCATATGTTGGCAAGGGCACGAACACCTGGAACCACGTCCATATCGCAGATCTTGCAGATCTCTACATCCTCGTCATCAAACATGCCCTCAAGACCCGAGAAGAAGGCAAGACCGCAAGCGCATACGAAAACTTTTACTTTGGCTCCGCCGGAACACATGAATGGGGTTCTGTATCCAAGACGCTCGCCCCGTTGTTGTACGAAAGGAGTGAGCCTCGTTTGCCGCTCGTCCTCGCGGGATCGGAGCTGACTGTCTTCTGTTCGATCAGAGCTCGTCGATAAACCCGAGGCTGTATCTGTCCCGCTCGGTTCAGAACTCGACTTTAACGTTGGAAACAACTCGGTGAGCACCGCCGACCGCGGGCGCGCACTTGGGTGGAAGCCGTCCCACACGCCGCTTGAGACGAGCTTGAAGAGGATCTGGACTACATCCTCAAGAACCTGTAATGTCCGATCCGCTGCGTGTGCCTGGTTGTAATCGAGAAGTCTTGGTCACGACACCAGAAGAAAACGTGTACTATCAATTCTGAACAATGAAATCGATGGCTGTTCAACATGCGATGTGGCGGACGCGTGAGGTGTGCGGACAACACCAGAACGCGGCAGCAACTCGCGGAATTTCCAATTTCATTATCAGAGTCGCGTCCAACACGCCCATACAAAGTCGATCAAACATCCAACTCGCCACGCGAGGCTCGCTCAAGACCAAAATAAATGCAATAGCGATTGACAACGAACCGAGACTCGACAAGGCTTGATCGAAACACAGGGTGTGTAGTAAGAAAAAGAAAATAGAGAGGAAAAAAACACAAGCGGGACAAGAACAAAGGGAGGCAGCGTAGAAGCGCGAGCTAGATCCAGACTACAGGTTGGGAGAGTGAGCTAGTCACAAGGCGGAGTAAATGTGAAGATAGGGAGGTCCCAATGGTAGATGAGGTTGTGAGTGAATTACAATTGACCGCAAATAGATGGGTGGAGATATAAGTAACGGGAGCACAGCAACCATGGATGGAACAGATGATGGAGGAGAGGGTTAAACGTCTACGTAGAGTAATATCGGCTCGCCTACGCCCTCGATCTCTGGTATCACGCATTTCAGGTCAAACGCCTGTTTGCAGATCACTCAGTGTTTGCTTCTCGTCATTTTACCTCGGACGTACCTTAGCAAGCACAATCTTGAATATCTTTTGGACATTGATACTCGCGCTCGTGCTGGAAAAGATGAGGCTGGCGTGCATTGCCTTGGCGAATCGCTTTGCCTGTTTGGTGATCTCTTCTTGCTCGTCTCGGGGGAAGTTCGAAAAGCTGTCGTATTTGGTGCCGACCAGAAAGGGGATTGCCGTCTGTTGTTGTGAAAACATGTATAATCATAGATGGAAGTGATGTCAATCGGCCAGTGCAAATTGCATGATTGGGTAGGATAGGTATGAGCTGATGAGCCGCAATCTAATGGTACGCAACGAGTCTACTCGCCTTGTTGAACCCTCTCGCTTGTCGATACCACTCTTTCACTGAGTTGAGTGTTGATTTTCTGGTAAGATCGAACATGAACAGGATGGCAACAGCATCGTTGCACACCAGTGGTAACATGTTGACAAACTCTCTTTGGCCTGGAATCAAACACGGAAGCACCGGATTGAATTAAGCGAAGAGTGATGGAGACGAATATGGCGAAAACGCACCTCCCAAGTCCCATATAGAAAAAGTAATGGTTGTCCTCCGTACCGATATCGTCTTCTCCATAAAATTAACGCCTAGGATGTTGTGAGACACCAGGCACCCACACGACACTGGACACCAGACGTACCCAGCGTCTGAATGTAATCCTCATCGAAGCTGCCCTCTACGTACTTGACCATCAAGCTGGTCTTGCCAATCTGCGAATCGCCGACCATGCCAACCTTGATCACGACGCTATCGAACACAAGGGTTTCGTGATCATATCGAAATTCGACGGGGCGGACAACATACCTGTTCTTCTCATCTCCGGTTCCGACGGGGAGCGTGCCGTTCTCGTCGGACTGGCCCGCTGGTGCGTTGGAAGCCATTTTGGGGGTGTTGTTTTTGGGTCGAGTCGGATGTGGATGTTGTTCTGTTAGGAGCCAAGCTGGGGGCAAGTAGAGTATAGAGACGAAAGGAGTGACTGGAGAGAGAAGAGAGAAGAAAGAATTGGGCGCAACGAGTCGCGCGGCAAATCAGTGTGACTGCAGCGGATGAGCAAACCGCACAACAAATCAACAACGACAACACCCACAAAGTGATGCAATCCACCCGAGCGTGCGATGTCTGGCGCTCAGCACGATAGCTCGTGAGAAGTACGTGAAGTGAAAAGAGGTGTGTTGGCCAACGCAGCAAGTGTCCTCGTCGCCGTCGTCGCCGTCGAGTACAAGGGCATATCCGTCACCTTCCCCGAGCTTACCAAGCAAAGGGTCTGCGGGATTTCCACTGGATTGTTCGGCTTGATTTCGACCACCACAATGCCCCTGCCTGACGGCTTCTTTGTCGACAACGTACGGGCTGACGAGGTAGATGCGGCTTACAAACTGGAGGCGGAGGGTGAGACTGTGGTGGCAACGCTGACGGAATAACTGACGATGGGCAGGATATCCGGCCGACGAGGCCGCTTCGCTCGAAGCGCTGAGGTATGTCGACCATTCAGCCTCCCAATATATGTTTATCTCTATACAGGTATCGCCAGTCTGTCGCTCCGGACTTGTTCCTCGGTGCATATGTCCCGACTCCCGCGCCTCGGACCTTGGTCGGCTTTATAGTCGCGACGCTGTCTCCCTCGCCCACTCTCACTCATCATTCCATGTCAACCCACGAGCCGACTCCGACGCCCTCCTCGGTCTGCATACATTCGGTCTGCGTCTCCAAGTCCTATCTTCGCCGTGGTGTCGCTCTTGAACTGCTCAAAGAATACCTTAAACGACTCGAGGGAATGCCGACTATTGCTCGGGCGCTATTGATCTGTAAAGAACAACTCAAGCCGTTGTATGCACGTGCTGGATTTGTCGAGGTCGGTCCGAGCGCTGTGGTACATGGTCAAGATCAGTGGTACGAGTTCAAAAAGGATATCGAGCACCCCTCTGCACAGCCCTCGCAGGCATCTATCCTGGCCGCACTCCAATCCCGGTCCTCACGACCCAACCGTTCCCAAGCACCCTACACATCATTCTCCTCCCCCACTTCAGAACTCACATACACGGACACTGGGAAATCCACCCAGTACAATACCCATAAATTGACTTGTCCACGGGACGCATGCGGCAGCCTCATCCTCTCTCGCGGAGTTGGGGTGTGGTATCCCTCCGCTCCTCCATCCACACCCCCGATCTTTTCCACACCCGAGCCCGATTTTCCTGCTCCTCTTCCTCCAACCGATCAGCCTTCCGGATGGTGGTTGATCACGCCTAACCCGATGCAGTTTGAGAATGTTGGGTTCTCGAGAGCTGTCGAGGGAGGAATCAAGTATTTGAGTTGTGCGGAATGTGATTTGGGTCCGCTTGGATGGTGTGTTGAACAAGGCCCGACAGAATTTTGGTTGAGTGCTGCGAGAGTGGGGTACCGCGTTGCGTAAACTAGATCAAACTGAAACTATATGCTCAGGATTCTGAATTTCTCCAAGCTAGTGAGGGATTTTGCCGTTGATTTCTGCCTAGTGACAAGAGATCAGTTGGTTCACCGTTGAGCCTGCATATACCTGGTTTATTCCAACCAAATACATGACCATGCGTACCTAAACCGGCAGTATGACACATCTGATCAAATGCAGCGACGATCTCGTAGTTCTCACAGGGCTCGGAGCTCCACATTGGCATCGGTTTGCGCGGACTTTTGGCCGGCCTCGGGTCAACATATTCTAGGGAACGCTAGCGATAGTGTGCCCTCTAGTTATACAGCCGGGTTTTGTGAGTAGTCACAAGGTTTACACAAAGGTTAGCGGGCGGAACGGGATAATTCAACAGGCGATGACGGGTGCTGCTTTGCAAGGGCTATAGCAAAATGCATGCAACAACGAAAAATCGCGCGCATATGTGCCTTTTTCTCCTCTAGGTGCGTCTTGAATGAGTATGGACGATAGGACACTATAATCTGGCGTCCGCCAGATTCGACATGGAACTGAACTTTCCCCGACCGTTTTGGGTGCCCATTGGCATCCAGCAGGAGTATACCCTGATCAGATACTTTTAACACATCAAAAACTTTCTTAGTGGGTCTTGAATGAAGGTGATTGGAGGTAGAATCGGAGTTTCTTTCATCCTGAGTTGTTTATCTGGACTCGATCGAACCACGTCACATACCTATTTGCAATCAAGAATGCTTGCATTCCTTGCGCAAGTCGAACAGGTTGCTGGATCATCCGCTTGCTCCTTGTGCTTACAGTTTGTATCATCTCGGCTACACATGTGCTGGTGGTGGTTATTCAATCTCGTTCAGTGTACGATCGCGAGCCAAGGTCTCGTGAAGGCGCATACAGCCAGCCTATTCAGGATCATGAGGCTTAGGGCGAAACGGGTTTGAGTTCGGTCGAGTGTTGATCTAACTGAACATTCTTCGCAGTACCTTTTACGCTTTTGGTTTATGTCGGGAGGATACTGGTGGTGGGCTTGGCATATGGCGGGTGCTGGTGCAAATCGGATAACATTCTTCCGATCGCGGTGCATTCCGATCTGCTCCCTTGTAGAGTGAAATTATACCAAAGCAAGACTTGATTAGCTGAGATGACGACACGAGCGGTCGAGGCTGCCCTTCTGGCAACGACCATGGCACCGTCGCGGGACCGGATCCGCAGTTTCGCCCTTGTCGACTTTCTCGACTCGTATCCGGAGCCCGCTTTTATCCTTAGCACAAATTCCCTGCCCCACCTTTCTCTCGAACTCCTCTATGGAAACTCGGCACTTTCCGACCTGGTGCTGGGTGACCGTTCTCGAGCACTGGAAAACGACAACTTCTTTCCCGCCCTCACCAATGGAGAAGATCTCATTTGGCTGTCCGATCCGATTCGTGCTCGGCCCACCACCACCAACTCTAGGACCGTTAGTATTCGCCCAGCATGGCTACCGCGGGACCACACGCCGTTCGATCTCGAGCTTACCCCGACGCTCATCGATCTCTCAGTCACGATCGCCGGGGTCGGCTCGTCCGGAAAGTCCTATGTGTTCATCGCTAGCCCACGGGAAACGGCCATGGACCTCCTGCGCTCCGGCTCAAGCCGTAGAACCGAGTCTAGAAAGCGGCGAAATTCCGAACTTCAAACGTCTGGCTCTCCATCGTTGGTACCGTCCATCGGCCAACGAAAATCCAGGAGAAGCATGACGGAGACCTCGTCCAAGTCCCGACTGTCCATGCGGCCGATGCCACGCTTATGCCGACCAGCTTGATTCATACCTTTCCTTGGGAAAAGTCACCGTTGGGACCGAAAGAGTCATGGTCGCCTATTCTTAAGACCATGATAAAGTACTTGCTGGATGTACCTATATCTGTGGGTTTAAAATATACCACCCTTTTATTCCAGAATTGGCCTGACTGTCGTCTAGAGCGCGATATACTGGGGTTGGCCGCAGTAAGCCCCACATCTTGAACGCATAGACAAACACTCACCGTGGATTAGTCTGGTCATAATTTACAATGACGCATACGCTCGAATGATTGGTACAAAGCACCCGGAGGCCTTCGGCCAGCCTGCGCATATTGCGGTTAGTGCAATTGTCTGAAGTTTTGCTGATATTTACATGGCCTAGTGGGGAGAGTTGTGGGGCTTGCTATCGCCGGTGTCTACGCTTTGCCGCGAGGGTAAACCTGTATTCAAGATTGATGGTACGCTGGAGCATGTAACACATACACCTTCGGCCTACATCTTATTTTAGACGTATTGTTCTTCAACACTCTTACGGAGCTCCACCTTCCTGAGGAATTCTACCAGTAAGCTGAGCTCGCAAGAGTCGATCATGTCGAAGCGGCTCACTGTACTCTATCTAGTACTTGGCATTGGACGCCTGTTTATGTAGAAGACGGTACCGTGGGGGGCGTCTTCAACAGTACATACGAAACTACGCAGAAAGTGATTGCTGAAAGACGACTGGCGGGCATGTCTGAACTCTCAGCTAGTTTAGCAAATGCTCGAGGCAGAGAAGACTACGCCGAGCGGACACTTGCAGTTTTGGAGAAGAACCCTCTAGAGTGAGCACATACAAGCTCACGTCACTCAGTATTAACGATTAATAGTATACCCTTTGTTGCAATGTACTGGTGCAACATAGAGAACGCGCGGAAAGAGCCTTCAGATACCAAACGAATCGCTCCTGACTATCTTCGACCGTTTTATTCGATGACACCTGTGAGCGCTACGTTTACCCTCGCCGGATCTATTGGAATACCAGAAGGACACCCCGCCCGACAAAGCACGATCAAATACGTACTCGATCCTACAACATATCAACCACTATATACCACAGGATCTAACTTTGATCCACCTTCACCGACACTCTCTGACAGCACATTACGTATCCGAGCAAATCTACATTCGACTGGTCTCGGTCTCAATGATTCTGACTATTCGATTGGTTCTCTCACTCCTCCCGGAGTGGATTTCGCAGCTGTCCTTGCATCTGGTCACATTGAAGTTGTCGATCCCTTGCCGTCCAACTTTGCCTCTGGACTCGAGAATCGCGGGTTCGGGGATGTCCCAAGGGCGGCGTTTCTCATTCCAATTATCCCTAGTTCTGGTCAAATGGTGACGAGGGGAGGAAAGCCACTCCCGCAAGCTGTCCTTCTAGTCGGCCAAAATTCTCGTCGTGCTTATGATGCAGATTACGCCGCCTGGCTAGAAAGTCTTTGTGGATCCTTGAGTAATCAGTTGACGATCATGTTACAAAGAGAGGCCGATGCAAGGATGATCGAAGAGCGGGAGAAGATGGATAAAGCGAAAACGTTGTTCTTTACAAACACCTCCCATGGTGCGTGGGTCATGCTTTACAATCCAGCTGGGCTTGCGAATCTAACTCCCACATCGAACAGAGCTTCGAACTCCCCTCACCTTGATCCAGGCACCACTGGAACAGCTGCTGTCGTCAAAAAACCTCCCAGAATCTCTGCGTTACAAGGTCCAGCTTGCGGTACGGAACGCTACTCGATTGCGAAAACTCGTCGACGTGCGTGTATCAATCCAATCATCTCGTTTTGTGTACATATTCTTACGCTCCATCCAAAGTCCGTTCTTGATATGAGCAAACTCGAGGCTGGCCGGCTGCAAGGGGCTTTTCGCCCGGTCAATCTCGGTCGGGTAACGTCGGATCTCGCAGCATTATTTAGGAGTATGGCGGAGAAAAAGGGGATAGAATTTGAAGTGATAGATGGAAATGATGATCCCCCTTTAGTATATGTCGACGTCGGTAGGTTTACACCTTTGTGCGGCTTGGGTGGTTGTTGTGCTTATCCCGAATCGTTCAGACCTTTGGGAAAAGATCACTTGCAATTTGTCGGAATGTTTACCGAAACGCAAGCTATAGGATACTAATTGTAATTCGGCAGGCTTTCAAATGCTTTCAAGTATACGAACCAGGGCAGGGTTACAGTCCGGGTCAAGTATGATATGGATTTCGCATATATGCTCATAGAAGACACAGGTGCTATTCTCCTTATGTAAATCGGCTAATATTTGCCCTAATCTGACGATTATATCCAGGCGTAGGAATTCCAGAAGAGCATGTGGATCATGTATTCGAGCGGTTTCATCGAGTCGGAAATAATGTATGTCGCCCTGGCTGTTTACCTTGCTAAACCTAACACAGGAGTCAGATATCCGAGGGTACGGGAATCGGACTCTCCTTGACTAAGGCTAGTGCTAGTCTTTTCCGTTACAAGCATCAGGCTCAATTTATATTAAACAGGAGTTGGTGGTCCTTCACGGAGGAGAATTGACTGTTGCTTCTCGTTCAAATCTGGATTGTCCCGACAATTCCGGCAGCGAGTTTACGGTGAGGGTTCCCCTAGGTCATAGTCATCTTCCCGATGGCTTGGTTCATGAAGCCTACGAGCATAAGACTCGAGATATTTCTTCCAACGAGATGGAATAGTGAGTGTTAGCGAGACGTGCGGGCTCGAATCCGTGTTCTGACGGCGGACTCTCAGTTGGATGGGAGCCGACGCAGGACAGACGACTCCTTCTTTGGCATCCACCGACGACGAAGGAGAAAGTACAACATCCTCTACGTTGTTTTTCCAAAAGGATGATACGATACTCGTCGTGGACGATGTGAGTCGTTTGAAATTTCTTGGCCAAACGAGCACTCATTATGATGGCGGTTCAAGAATGAAGATATGCGGGGCTACGTTCGGAAAATATTCTCTCCATACCTTACGGTTTTAGAAGCGAGGAACGGGCTGGAGGCGTTGAGCATTGTGAAATTACAAAAGCTCAATGCGATTCTTTGGTGAGCATAGGCGTTGTAGTTTCGATATATACTCATGTCTCCTGTAGTGATGTGATGATGCCCGGAATGAGCGGTCTAGAGCTATTGGCCAGGCTCCGGGAAGAGAAGAAGACGAAACTGGTCCCAATCGTTTTCGTCACGGCATCCGACGATGGTCCGTCTCGGATTTTCTCATTGTGTGCGTTGCTGATCCCAAAGATACAAACAGACAACCTGATCACTGGCAAGGTGGAAGGAGTCGTCGACTGCATCACCAAACCATTCCGCGTCAAAGATCTACTGGCTCGAGTGCATCTCCAGGTCCAACTCGGCAAACGACGCATCAATCTTGAAGAAGAGTTCGAGGTTCGATCGCGCGAATTGCAAGTTTTGACCGATTTGTCTCCTGTGCGTTTTTCTTTGTTCTACGATTACAAGTGGGTTCTCATTGTTCTGTCAGGTTGGAATTTTCCGAACAGACGTGAAGAGCCGGTGAGATTATCGTCGGTTTATGAGATATTAAACATAATGGTTTTGCTCTTAGATTAACCTACGTCAACCCTACATGGTATCAAATAATCAACTTCCCCGCTGGAGGGAATCGTGACGAATGGTTCGATTAGTACGTTCCTCTGAAATTTGTTTTTATTTTGCCCTTTCTCAGCCATGGCTAGTGTACATCCTACGAGCACGCAAGACGCATTGCGTATGTGGCGCACCGTCTTCAAGGAATTCAAGACGACGAGTGGGGTGAGATAAGTCTGTGTTGACAGCATTAATTGATTATGCCTGACCAAAACTGTGTTAATAGCGGCTACGATGGAAAAACGATGCTTGGACGCATGTATGCATCTCACCAATGTTCGCACCTGACGATGCATTTGCTGGTGCATTTGGTGCTGTCACAGATATAACGGATCAGCACCGAGCTGAAGTAGCACGAATTGCTCTTGCCGAGGAGAAAGAGCATATCGCGGCGCTGAAAGCAAATGATGCGGAGGAGCAACGCCAACTTGAAGTAGAAAGGCGGCGAGCTCAAGGTCAGCGGTTCCATAGTTGGCCCTTCACGATAAATAATTTTATCAATACACAGAACTCCTGATCGACGTTACATCTCACGAGCTAAGGTGAGCAAGTGCAGACCCCTCTCTTGATACGAATCCAACGTAGCTTGACCCGGAGGCAACCTGTATCAGCCATCATTCAGAACGCGGTACGCGATTCTTTCATATTGATTTTTGGACAGACTAAATCAAACCAATAGGAAGTTGTCCGGACGAATATGAAAGGGATGCGAGATCTCCTGCAAGACTGCCGTAAACGAAATATCGGCTATATGCCCACCGAAAGAATACTCATGGAATTGGAAGAGGATCTGCAATCCATGGAGAGTATCACACAGTGAGTTCTGCGCTCTATGTGTCGTACAAATTCGAGCTCATTAATATATAGGTGTGGGCTGGCCCAGGGTAAACCGTACAGTTAACCTCGCAACCGGAGCGCAAACTAATTCATATGCTACCCTAGCTCGTATTGCAAACGATGTGCTAAGCCTGTCACGCATACAACTCAATGTGGGCCACTACGCCGTCGATATCGGATAATAAATGACGTGTCCCTTGCTAGGTTCTTCCTATAATACCCACCGAATTCGACATTAGGCGCGAGACAGGCCAAATTCTGATGGTGTTCCGTAATGAACTCGTGTCGTGAGCATTGCCTTCATTCCGTCCCACTTTCCATTCATATATGCGCACTTGCAGTAAAGATATCAACCTCACGCTGGACTTGGGTCGAGGTGCTGATATACTCGGGTGCAAAACCGTCAGCACAGATCGAAGTCGTTTTGCGCAAATCATCACCAACGTGGGTACTTGCTTGGGAGGATGCAGGGACTGGCTAACGAATCTAAACAGCTCATGTCCAATGCTATCCGATTCACTGATATGAGTACCGGCATAAAAGAGATCCAGGTTGCTCTGGAGATAGCGCTTGACCCCCCTGCAGACGATACGTGTGCACCCCCTCCAATCTCACCAAGGCCTACTTCGCGTGACCAGTTATCTGACCCTGACTCGGGCGACACCCCTGTCTTTATCTATGTGTCTGTAAAGGACTCTGGTCCTGGCTTGAAAAAGGAGGATCTAGCATTGCTATTCCAGAGGTAATGATGTCGCTTTCTCACAACTCATCGCATGTTCTCTAACTATATGTATCAGATTTCAACAAGGATCAGTAAGTGCAAGCGCTATTAGACTACGATTTAGGCTAACCTACTACGATTAGAATGCACATCACGTCTTTGGTGGATCTGGCCTCGGGCTCTTTGTGTGCAGACAGCTGTGTGGTGCGTGTTTCGAAGACTCGTTTGGTGTAATATCAAACACCCTGTTTTGAAGGTTTGATGGGAGGTAGAATCGAAGTGGAAAGCGAAGTCGGTAGGTTCCTCCATCAGGTTAGAGTGAAAACCTTCCATCGCCATCCTCCAGGAAAGGGCGCAATGTTCCGGTTTTTCATCAAGGCTTCCTTGCCAGGCACCGGCCGTGCGGCTCCAGAGTCCCAGGCTGCTGACCGAATGAGAAGGTCACCTTCTGTCCATTCGCGGACGAGTAGAATATCTAGAACTTCCGCAAACTCTGGGTCGCGTCCGTTACCTGAAACTCCCAATCTCCGCCTTCGGCACCCTCTCCATGTGCTAATCACTGAAGACAATAAAATCAACCGGGTAGGTGCCAACTATTTATTCACTCGTGCAGCGAAGCGCTAAGGTTGAATTGCCCAGACCGTCTTGGCGTAAGTGTCTCTATCCTATAGATAATGAACGTGACTAACACACGTCTCAGCCGCCAAATGAAACATGCCGGCTTTACATATTCGCTTGCTTCGAATGGTCTAGAGGCTGTGCAAACGATTGAATCAGTTAACGCGGCGCAGAGTAAAGGTGCAATTTGCGCGATGTTCGACGTGGTGCTGGTGAGCTAGTCATATACCGATAAGGGCACAGTGCTAACGTACCAGCGCATAGATGGACATGGAAATGCCAGTTATGTATGTAGATTTCCTAATTCACGCTTCCTCTGGTAAAACCTTTCTTCTAGGGATGGTTTCACAGCAATGCGCGAAATTCGAAAGAGAGAATTTGAGGGGTCACTCAAGTCACGAAGTTTTATTATTGCTTTGACAGGAAACGCGCGTTCGGAACAGGTACAAGCAGCACGCGATGCGGGTGCCGATGATGTTATGATAAAGGTGAATAATGACCGCATTACCTCTTGAAAATGCCTAACCACACCCTAGCCTTATCAAATAGAGGCGCTGATAGCCAAGATGCAAGCAGGGCATCAAATACCAAGTAAAGTTTCGGTGTCTGCTTCATAAGATGTTTTGATTTTCGGAAACGCTTGATGCTCGGCGGTGGCCGCTTGATATCTAGTTTGGTGTTTGTGTGATGCTCTTCTCGCCATCCTGTAACAGTCTCAACAATTGATCACTCAACAATATTAATGTATTATCGACTCTGTTGCAAACAAAGTCGTTCTCACCGAGCCCGTATCCTGCCGAATGCGACTGTACATTTGAAGCATAAAGTCTTGGTCTCACCATAGCCGATGCCTTGGCACGACCCATATATCAGCTGACAGGAAGGGGTCGGATAATTTGGCAAAACACGTACTACGAAAGGTACTTATCTATTAAAACCATCGATTGAGTGACAATCAGCAGAGTGCACCTCTGTGCATCTACCAGTCCCTATGAATCACTGCGGCTCGGAATCATCTTTCGCGGACCTTTTCCTTTTCGGGTTCGCATTCATGCTTCTTTCGCAGTCGCTATTTTATCCTTATTCCTATCTATTCATTTGTCCCAGCTCTCTTCGCCGAGGCGTTCTCGTTATTCCTTTATTATTGGCTCGAGTCCCCCCAATGCACGGGATTGATTTATCCCTCAAGTAGTTTTATATGCTGAGCCCCGCCTACTCTTTGCCTTTTAATCCCGGCCGCCCTGTCTAACGTCAACTCAAATTCGCCTTCACTCACAATGTATCCAGATGATATTACCTGAGAAATACAAATACGTGATGACAAGGATTAAGCTAGGGATCTTCAAAGAAGCATCATCTCTCGCTCATAGTAGCTACACCGAGATCATGCACAGTGCGGGTCGAGACATCAGAGAGTCGTGAATAGCCCGCCAAGAAGCCAAAACTGGGGACATGATAAATGAGCGCGAGAACCATAGCAATGGTAGCGGCGCCGATGAGTCCACAGGCTGCCTTTACCAACACCCCAGCCCTGGGAGATCTAGTAACAGTAGAGGTGGAGCTAGTGGAGGAAACAGACGACACGTGCCATCCACAAGATCGTACGTTCCAACTGGATACCCTGCATCAGCGCAAGACGTCGTGTAGGCTACGAGAGAAAGGGGAGGTCAGTCTACAACACTCTACGAACAAGATACGTCAGGCTCACACTTTACATACGCCTGAAAATGAGCCTTGTACTCGTTAATGGTAGGATCAACCATGTGGTGCTTGATGCTGCACATCCCACAATCACCCATACCCTGGGCTTTTTGATGGGTGCATATGCAGTCGAGATTGGCTTTACAAGACTATCGACTCGAGTCGTTAGCAGAGATCGCCCCGCGCACGCGAAGAAACGCGCTAACCAGGATCTCGCCAAAGACATGACAAACTCCATTGCATTCTGTGGCGATATTGGGTGCTAAAACTCCTTGACGTGCAAAGATGGCCATGGGAGATCCCAACACACTTGCCACTAAATTAATTATCACTCTATTGAACACCATCGTTACCCTGATGGCAGCTTACCGACAGCAACCAAGATCGTAAAGACAGTGAAAGCTCGCATACCAAGCGAGCAACCAAGAAATAGCAAAGGGGAGAGGGGAAATAGTCGAGGGCGAGTTGAACACTCGTTACATCAGTATGATTCCAACGCAAGCCGAAAAACATGTTCGCGTTCCGCGGGGGGCGGTAAAGCTGATAGGCACGTGGATGGCCAGGTACAAGGGGGAACGCCCAGGGGGTGAACGGAATATTTTTGGCATGTGTAGAGACAAAGGTCGATCAAGTGGAACTAGACAGTCTCAGGTTACGTTACATCAAGCCTAGCGCCCAACACTTGCGCGGTCGTCTTTGACGTTATTCCCATGCGGTCAAAGCCACGATGACAAGGCTGCTCTTTACAACACCTTTCACACGGATGACGTACTTGGTATTTCGGAACCGAGGTTGCACCACGGGCACCTCGGCCCATTCTTGAATTCACCCCTTGCAGCAACTCGAATCTTTAGAGAGAAGATAACCCCCACAGCGCGAATCAAGCCAGCTCCGTGAGAGTTCCGAGATAGAGCTGGCAAAAGGTACAGCCCTATGACGCCTCCTATGCCTATACTTCTCGGCGTCAAGCGTGTCAGCTTTGTGCCCTCTCCCCCTGCTGCCGGAAACCTCGAGTGACCATACTCGGTCGAGCCCTGGCGTTTTTTCCCCCGAGATCGGCCGCGATGGAAATCGTGAATCTCAGGCAAGCACGAGGTGGGGCCGAGACCCACCGGCCCCACCCCAACCGAAAAGTCTATCAGGGCTTGGAAAATAAATAATACACTGAATGATTCATCGACGTACAACGTCTTGCTCCAATTTATAAAACACATCGGGGGGAAGAATCCGTACGAGAGGAATAGCGAGCGAGATAGCAAGAATGTGTGTAGAGGCTGTTAATATAATCGTGTTTGTGTGAGAATAGAATACGAGTGACCACCTCGACGCCTCCAACTGATGGCCGAAAGTAGCACGCTTTCGACGTGGCAACAGGGGGGAAGAAGAAACACAGAGAGGGAGCTTGAGCTGCCGATTTTGGTGTGAATCCGCTCGAGTCGGTCCGCGCCACTTTGCCCCTCCTCTTGTCTCTTCCCACCTCGCTCAGGGCCTGATCCGTCCGTTTTCCGCCTCCCCCCTCCCTCGTTTACGTCCGCCGCCCATCTCCACTCCCCCGTCCTCGGCTGATCTCTCTCTCTCTCTCTCTCTTCCCGGGCCAGGTGACCACCTTCTCTGGCCCCGCGTTGCCTCCCCCGAAAATCCCTAGTCCCGCTTCTCATCCCTCGGAGGCTGCACCCATTGCCCCGTCACCGGATCTCGGTCGAAATCACCGTCTTTGTAGTTGTACCGCCATTCGAGGAGCTTGAGCAACGGCGTGCGCAGCGCAGGATCCATACTAGCAACGTGTTGACGTTAGTTCCAAGACGGCATGAGCACGGCCACGTATGATGAAAGACAGGAGCGAAACATCAAGGTTCGAGGGTGCAGAGTGGCGTCACGATCGGATATGTCGTGAGAACCGATGGGGGTTGGGGTGTGTGTCTCGAGGCGCAATCGACGAATGTGGGGTGGCCGGGTGGAGCGAATGGCAACGGCGGAAAAAAAAATAAAGGATGGAAGACACCTACCGAACGGATTCGCCGGGATAGTATGATCCCACACCGTGTGCGGCTAGAGCCTGCTCGAAGAGCGCCTCGTTGAATGTGCATCCGCAGTTCAAGTCTATCGGCCGGGGGATGAGTGGGGAAATGGCGTAGGGCGAATCATCGACAGTTAGGGGGCGTTGTTCGGATGACGGAGCAGATAGCCGATGCAGATAGAAAATGCAACACGCGATATGGATTAGCCAAGAAGAGCAAAGGCGATAGCAAAGAGTTAGTTTTTCCACCCAGCACGCGGCAAGGTTAGACTCACGGTTCGGCGGAGCCATGCGTGCCGGGAACGCACGCCGTTCGCGGCGGGAATCGTGCCATGCACAGACTGGCGATGAGGAAAAAAAATTCAGTAAATTGCAAATTTAATGGCCAGGGGTGGAGCGGATAGGGGGGGCGGGGTGGGGTCGGGTGGGGCGGTGGGGCTCGGCTGGAAACTCACGGGCGTTGCCTGCACGGTTGGGAGAGCAGTACTGTCGCTTGCGGGCCTCTGTACGAGCCTCCCACTCTGCGAGAAACTCGGGGTTGGGGATGGGGGCGCCGCCCTCGGGGAGCTGCTTCTGGCGCATGGCGCGCTCCTTTTCGAGCTCCTCGACGCGCGACGTTGCAAACTGGTTGATGATCTCGAGCTCGCGGGCGCGCTGGCGCAGCTGCTCGAGCTCCTGGGTCGGGCTCTGGGCGCTGGAGCCCGGGGTGGGGGGGTTCGAGAGCGAGAGCGAGAGGGTGTCGAAGGAGGGGGCCGAGCGCGGGTGGGTGAATACGTTGGATGGCGAGACTGCGTGCATATTGTGGTGAGTGAGAGAGGAGCAGGGGGCGGGGATATATGTACTTACCGAGCCACGCTGCGCTCGATCCCGAGCCGGAGGCACCCTGGGACTGCTCCCACTGGGCCCAGGGGCCGGAATTATTCATGTCCGCGCTGGCTCCGCGCGCCTGCTGCTCGGGGTACGCGAGCGCATAGTTGGCCGTGGTGGGCGGCTGGTACGAGCGCTGCATCGGGGGGCTCCTATGAGGTCGCCTCAGTCTGAGCTCGCCTTTTGACTGGCTCTCGCTGCGTCGGGATCGCCGTTTGCTCGCGATCGGATGTCTTGCCGTCCGCGTGTGTTGCCAGCTGTCCGGCCACAAAATGGATCCCCGGCTCAGGCAGGCAACTCGGCCCCACTCTGTGGGGCCCATCACCTCCCTGCAATTTGACACAGGGTACTGCCGCCCCCCCGCAAGTGAGCTGCGAGCCCAAACTCTGTCCGCCCCCGTCGGGCTCACCTCGAGTCCGCTCTCGCCGCCGTCGCCCGCCCGCCCCCCGCCGTCGTGCCTGTCGTCCCAGCGCGCGCGCCCCCCGGCCGGACCCTGCCCCGGGCCATTGGTACCCGCACCGCCTGGTGATGTCGGTTGACCAGCAAAAGGCATCTGTCCGACGATTCCCGCATTTGTCACCCCAAGCGAATCGGCCGTCCTCCCCTCGATGGTCTGGTTCTCCCAGCAGGGGCATATCGCGATCAGCCCGCGTATGGTCATCGCGCTTCAACGTCAGTCGTCCAATCTGCGGAGTGCTATCCGACACAGAAGACACCTTGCGTCGCGGCCCTGCCTGGCCTCCGGCGGCAGATGCATATGACGCACCTCGCTGCGGACACACACTCATTATCTCCGAACACACCGCCCCAGGCCGACATAACAAGCCACATACATTCCTCGTGAATAAAAAAAACACCATGTGCGCCTCTGTACACCGGTCCTGGGTTCCCCCGAGGCCCACCCAGCCTGAAAGTCAACTGTGCAGCGTACCCCCTGAAATAATTCTATGATTGGCGCTGCCAACAACACTGATCCAACTCCCGCCGGCGGTACAGATCGGATGAATTTCTCCGGCACAATACACGTTTTCGGACCCAGCAGGGCGCTCCTTCCCCTCGATGTAAAAAAAATGGGACGAGGTCGATCCTCTGGTACCGATCCCCTCACCTCACTCGATCTCTGGCCGTCGTGCGAAGCACCCACACCGGCTACTCAGCGGGTTTCGGCTGCGATCTGGGTTGGGTAAGCCCCAGAACAAAGATAAACCATCCTGCAATTCGAGCGAGAACTTGCGCCCGTTCGAGTCTAATTCTAAATCGATACGTCGTGCGCTTTGGATCTCCGCCTGTGTTAATGCTCTGACGTGGATGCTCCTATTTTTTTTTTAATTTCCAAATTCTAGCGCTTCCATGTGTACTGGGGTTGAAATACCATGGAAAACGTGCCAAGCATCGGGCGGCATTTGTATTATGCAATCTCCGTATACAGTCATACATCAGAATAAATGCTCGCTTCTAATCATTCGCCCAGCACACCTCATCCCATGTGTTTCAAGGACAAAGCGGCCAATTCCAGTTCAGTGCATAGGTCTGGGCACTGACCCAAAACGGTTGCTGCGCTCACATGGACTTGGCCATCACGGTGATCCAAATCACTATCTGCATCAGGAAGAAAAAGAAAAAAAGTTGCCAGTGGCCGAGTGGCATACTGCTACGAACCCGTCGATGCGCAGACCGCCATCTTGCATGGATCGGAATCTGGCTATACTCGTGCTTTGAAGATCGACCCAATTGAGCAAACGCGGATCACAAAAACGAAGCGACACGGTGGCCTTTGGACCCCAGCGGCTAATTCGTCGTGTCTTCCGACCGATATGCACAAGGGGTTGCCGTTGGTCTAGGGCTATCTGTTTTCTCGAGATGTCAACTCGAGTTCTTTTTTTTTTCGATAGCTCTAGTCTCGCCAGGGGGGCATCGGGGCAAGCATAGATCTTTCGACGGTTGCATCAACTTCATCGCACGCGCGTCATGGACAGGAACGTCCAAAGTTAAAAAAAAGATCAACACATGATGCTCACTTTGGTCGAGAGAATAACGGTCCAAGACATGTCGTCCCCCCCTATGTAGGATTAATCACCGGGCGACTGACAGATCTGCACACATCCGAGATGAAAAAATTTGACCGAGTGATACCGGCCACTAATTGAGCGTTATCCGGGTCGCTATATTCGTCGCACACGACGTCATTTACACTTTTCTCTCATCCTTGGCCATCGGAATCGACTCAGCCTCTGCTTGTGTAGCCAAAACGGCAACAAACATCTTTCCCCAAATGGTATATTTATTACCGAATCTGTCCTATTTCCAATTTGGGTAATGACACAACTCAAGCAGCACATCGGCCCAGTCACATCGTACAAGATCGAGACCAGCAACTCTCCGAAAGGCTTCACGGGTTCAAGCCACGCAGCTCCGTAAACAAATAATGCGGAACCTAACAATAAGCGTAAATCCAGACCAGATCATGGGGTAGCCAGATGGTCAGTCGACTGAGATCCACGCTCGGTTCTGTCGTCTAGGGTTCACCACGCCCCAGGGGGGGAGCAAACGTAGTCACGGTGCGCCCGATGTCGATAGAGTAACCAGCCACGCGTATCGGCGCTATTCATCTCAGGATTCATAAAATCCCCGCGGCCCGCTCGATTTACTCAGACGATGAATCAGGCTAGACCGAATGCCCGAGTCCAAACGAGCGTGAGAGAGAGACAGTGCGTAATTTGGCTGGCCACGACACGCCCAATCTTCTCGCCGATGTCGCTCGATACACGTCTTTCACGCGTGTGGCGTATACATTTCAGAGTGTGTAGACTGTGCGAGGAAAATGTGACCGGAAAATTCAAGTGAGGCCAGAGGTGGTACCTGGGAGATCCGGTCATCAAATGCGAGCACGCGAAATCCATGTCTTTGGGGCTTTTGCGTGTCCGTTTGACAGGGCACGTATGGACTAATTACGCTCGACGAGGCAAGATGGAACCCTTGGGCTTTCGGAGGGCGTGCCGAATTCTGAGTTCAACGGGCTTCTAGAGCCATGTGCCGGCCAACAGGGGGTGGGAGGGGGTGGGAATCATGTCGAGTCTGAGGTAATGAAAAAGTTCATTTTGGGACAAGTCCGTCAGGCGAGCATTCGGTGATTGGGCTCGATAGATATACATAAAATCAGATATCATTTTGCGACTCACCTAGAATGTAAATAGCGGACCAAAACTACCCTGAATCGCTGTCAGAGGTCGACGCAGTTGAGCCAACCGAGGCCCGCTGGCTGTGCAACATTCGATAGCTCAATTCGCTCCGTAATCCGAGGCATTTGAACGACAAGCGCACGCTCAACGTCATCGGGCCGTGAGGTCACACAACCTTGAGGACACGTAAGAAACGGCGTAAATTTCACTCCGCTCATGCTGAGACAGGAGACACATAGTTTACGCTCGGCGAAATAACATTTTTTTTTCTCCGGTCAGCTCGAGGAATGGAGATCATGTCGACAGACACGAGCAACTAGACGGTCTAACGGCCCGTATCAAGCCCGGGGACTCCATGTTGAGACCGAGCGAGATTGGCGAGATTAGAGAGCCAATGGTTAGAGCGCATGTTGCTCAAGAAGCTCGGCTACAGTGATTGAGACAGTTACTCGTCCTAGGTCATTGAGCCGTTGTCATTCGATATCCCACACGGGAATGAGGCCTATTGCAGGCGCCGAGTCCGGCTTTTTAGACTAGCAAAGGAACCGGAAATTCCAATTGGTTTGGTGTGCTGGCAGCATCAACGCTCATGGGAGGCGTTCTAGTGGTCAGAGTGACAATGCACGGGAACGCGATTGCATCCGCCAGGATCGGAATGGGCCGAGCCAGGCGCCTAGCCCCCATTTCCCAGCACACGTTTGGCGAATGCAGCGCACACACGTGAACTCTACCCTACGCCACTAGCTTGCTTCTGCCCAGTTGCTTGACCCGACTCCAGGACGCCTGCAGCCATGGCTCGACAGCTTTGCATATCCCCACATGAATGGCATCTCACAGTTCTGGCTTCAGTCTGGTAGTCTAGTAAGACATCCATGTGGTTCTTGGTTTCCGGTATTTTTGCCTGGGAAGGGGATCCAAGCCTGAAGGACGGATAACTCATCCGGAAGGAGCCGAGTGAGGCAAGTAATGTCGAGGGTTCCACCACCGAGGAACGCCTGTATGATCGGTGCCCTGTGTGTTTTCCCTCTCAATCCCCGCTCGTTTCGAGCCTAATTTATTTTAGACCATAGATAGATTCTAACAAATAAAGCCAAACCGAGTGATGCCTGGGATGTGTTCGTGAGCGCACTTCCTGCGGTCGCACTCCGGGCCGGCCGCCCAGCTTGTCGGCCCGCATATAGGAGGCCACATACTATCAACTCACTGCGTATGTCATGTTTGCTCATAATACCCTGCGAGCTTTGGCACGCAAAGGAGCTACAAACATCCTGGGCGAGTTATTGGCGATTTACGAAAAGCTTGATCCTTGGATCTTTCGTTTGAACAAGAATGAGAGATTATCTTAAAAAGATTCACTCAGGTGATGACCGGCATTTATAGTGTTCGTTTTTCCATTTGGTTATGTTATTATAGCACGGCTGGACGCAGTTAACGACACAACTCGTAACCACACATGGAGCTTGCAACATCAATGCGATTTGACCCAACAATACATTTTATGGAATTTCTGCATTGGGGTTTATAGTTGGCTTCACATTTGTTACATCCACCTGCGCAACACCAAAACAAATGTCTGGTATCGTTTCTTCTGCGTCATCACCATGACCCTCTTTGGTAGAAAGCGAAGGCATAGATATAAAGACGCTGAGCGCGATACGACTGATCTCTGGGGCAACGGGTATAAGCGAATCACCGTTACTTGCACTGGGATCATCTGGTCGCGGTGGGGGTACTTCGGCATTCGAGCTGATATTCTGGCAATCTTTCTGTGTCGGTAGCGTTAGTTTAGAAACGCCAATAGGCTATAGTAGAGATGAGTCGTAGGATTAGACTGAAGGTCGTTGATTGGGGCTTACAGTAATGGTATTCCAGTCCACCTTCCCTTTCTCAATCCGATCAGCCCCCTCATCTTTGGAAGACGACTTGTGCCCTCCGGCGCCACCTAGCTGCACTTCATACATTTTGGGTTTCACCTTGTGCTTGCGCGGCTTCTTTGGCCGACCAAAGTAAAGAGCTCCGCTGGGTAGCCTTATTATCTCATCCACGACACTAGGATCCAGTCTACCCGAGTCTAGCGCCTGTTGCACACGAAGAGCAAAGCGACTTGCGATAGAGCATGTCAATTGATGGCTTGTAGTAAAAGTATTCATAAACTCACCGCCTCCGCCTGTAAGCCCTTGCCATGAAGAATAATACAATCGCTGTCAAGAAGCCGATAGCAGCAAGAAACGAGTACGTGTATACGTTCCTATGTCATTACGATGAGCTCGAGCGACTGTAGCTAGCAAAATACTAACCTGTTTCCACTAAGTGGTGCCCACGGCCCCGCCAAGGGTGATGTGGGGGCGGGAGCAGGTGAAGTCGACATCGGTTGCGGTGGTCGGCTGCCGAGTGATCGTCACAACTGGCTCGAGGCTGAGCGCTTGACAAGTTGATGCTTATGTGAGAGTGAAAACCCCGACATTGCGCCACGCAGCTGCCTCATCGCATCATATAATATTCCTAGTACTACAGCTGCGAGCAATGATCATCTGTGGGTTTCACATTAGCCATCATCACTCAGAAATAGGAGAGCAGGAAACCATGTTTGTACAGCCAGCCTCAACAAGAGATACAATACATCGACAAACATTATCGCCAATGAACCCACCCAAAGAGTTTAAATACTATATTCAACAAGGCCCCACTCACAAATTGCATGCTCTAATTGTTGTCTCAAGCTCTGGCTACAAAGCTCACAACTCAAGTTCTCGGCAAACAACGAAACAACCTCATCCAGTCCAACAAAATTACCCTGGACCAAGGCGTAGCCGGCGGCGACCGCCCAAGTTTGACCAACCGAAACTTGAAGTTTCTCGCTGCATTTGATTCCTAGGGGAACTCCCACTGGGTGAAGGTTCAGCGGCCTTCGTACCAATTGTCTGAATGCTTGCTGCCGCTTAAAATGGAGTACTGCAAGTTCGGACACAATTAGTACAAGTGGTGCGGTAGCCATAAATTAAGCGCACAGAAAAGCCGCTTCAAGTATATCGGTCCCATTTCCTTTGCAAGATCATCCGTTACACCATATAGCATATCCGAGGATATCACCCGGCTAACAGCTATAGCCACCGGTTCTATCGAGTGCTTCGCCGCAATTGTAAAGACCGCCAAAGGATCTAATCCTGCGGCTCGCATGAAACATTGAAAAAGTATCGACCCAGGCACGACCATGTCGCCAGTATCGTACCCCAGTGTACGCAAAGCCTCGATTGCCTCTTGTAGATCCGTTAACGGGGGACTCAGTGGCTTAGAATCAGCCTCGTAAATGCTGCTCAAGACAATTTCCAAGACACCCGATGGATAGTCAGAAATGATAAGCCTGGGCTCTGGAACGTTGTCGGTGTGGCCCGCCGGACTCTTGACGGAGTCTTGATGACCCTCTGGAGTAGCGGATTGTGGAATCTTGTTGCCAAACCCATTGCAGGATTGTCGCAGAAGCACATTTGTATGCGCGTGGAAGAACACTGAATCGGTGGATAAAAGTACGAGGTCGGCGTTTTGAAATTGTGGTACTTGGGCATGAAAGTGCGAGGATATTGAAGCGACGGGTTCTTCGTCCATTTTGTTAGTATTTAAAGGTACACCCTTGTTTTTGGATCGTAACAAGAGGTGATAGATCTCATCTCCGCGAGAGGGGGGCAGGTTATAAAGAGAAGTTGGGTGCATGCCCGTGGTGCTCCCAGTACTGAGACGCCGCTGTTGATGTGGATCGATCGACGCATAATATCTCCCTTGTCAATCCCGGTGTTACATTTTCGGTCCACAGAGGTGGCGATCCCGGAACATTCGCTGCTGTAATCCGGGAATCCAACGGAGCGCCAAACCCTTGAGGAAATTGATGAAAGCCCACAGGTCCTTCATTAGGCGCCCTCAATTATAAGATATTTTCGTAAATTTGGCCTTTTTCGACTCCGGACTAGAGTCTGACATGGGATAGCCTCAACCTAGCGATATCCGCGAGTGGAAACTGGGAAAGAATATGGATAATTGAAATCATACCAGCTGGGTGCTGGAGAGCCCCAGCGTTGCAGTGACTAAGCAGTCGGGTAACAGCTAACAAAATCCCGCCGTTGCGTGCATCGGTGCCCAGGCTTCAGAGAAATTCGCAGAGCTTCGCTTGGTGCGTGTATAAAACGCTGGGCAGAACAGTCGTCTTTCGGATGAGTATATGCGCGACTGCCTGTAGCGGGGAGAACACGTGCCTGGTGCAAGGACTAGTCTGTCACGCCCCAGCAGCTTTGTATCCCTCGTCCATTTTCTAGCTCATGGCTCAATTAAGTACTTGCTTCAACCATACATTCAGATGTATCTAATGGTTTGAAATCTAAGTTATTGGAGCAAAGCAGCGTGATGCGAGGGAGGGAGGGGACAAACAAAATTAGCTAGTGCAAGGAGCCGTGAAACACTGCAGTGCATACTTTGAATGGCTGGAGTCAACACGGCTAAACTAGAATTTATCCGAGGTCTTTCTGATAGACATTCTAGCGGGATGATACCGACAGTACGAAGCATAAAGGTCTATATGAGACGAAATCGTCGAACACTGAATTCCTAAACATTGACGCCAAAGATTTATTGCGCGCCCACTACTTTGAGAGGGGAAAAGATAAACTGTATTTTTTTTGTACCCAAAACCCCACTTATTCTTTTACAAAACCACTAGTCATCAAAGGTACATGCAATAAAACTCAAGCAAAAGCGAAAAATCGAGTGGAGAGATAATTACACACTAGTAGGGCTTGCCACCTCCACAGGCTTGTCTTGCTGGGGCAATTGTGCTATGCTCTCCGTAGGACCGACTGCTTGCTGTTGTTGACCGTAAGGCATGAATCCTAGTGGTTGCCCTTGGGGGGAGTACGGGGATGGCGCGACATACGGAGGTTGAGGATATCCGAACGACTGTTGAAGTGCAGGGGGCGATTGTGGCGAGTAGCCATATGGTACCGCTACCGGTTGGTAACCCGGAGATAGCGAAGGGCTTCGGCTCATCATGCTTCCCTGGCGACTACAAAAAGGCTGGCGAGTCAGAGAGTGTATCTATCAGGCAAACTGGAGTGCCTACCTAAGATCCTTCTTTATGATAGGAATTTGTGCACAGCCGAGTTCAACGGCGCGCTGAAGGTTTTGTATGGCTGTTTCGGTTGCGAGGTACGTCGCGGTCGACGCTGCGATCTGTGGCATCTTCTCATAGTCATCTAAGCGCACCTTGTCGATCGAATTTTCAACCGACAAGCGCACGTATGGGGAGTGTCCGGGCTCATGGGTTTGGTTGAACGACCGCGCTACTGCTTCGTGCACTTGCACCGTGTTGGCCGATAACCCAATGAAGCCAATCAGTTTCGAAGAAGCCGTCCCCGACAGAGATATCTCAGTTGGCGATCCTGTTCCTAGCGAAAGCAAAAGGCCAATATCTCGACCTGGCCACATGTGCTCGGCCTCCTCTCGAGCAAGAGCTGCAGGATTGCAATGACCGCTAACTGCCCCATCGACGTATACGACTCCCAAGTCACCAACAGAGACGGGTGCAAAGAACGCTGGGGCAGCACTAGTGGCTCGAGCGGCTTCCCATATTTTGATCTTGTCAGCACAGGGTTGATCTTTGCGAAGATAGGACCGCATAAGATGGGGTGCAGCGGCGTTATTTTGCCGTGCAGTAACGATCGCAGTGTAGCAGTTGTCCTGGTTTTTCTCTTCAAGGAGCTCATCTTCACTGTCCCAAGTGTGAGGCTGGTGTTTGATAGTACGCTTGACGTGTTTTTCGAGTTTGCCTGCGTCATACATTGCCGGTTCGCCAAGGACGGCTTGGGACATCGCCATGTTCAAGAACTGATCAATTTCGCGGCCTTTCACAATGCCCATACCAAACCCGAGGCCGCGACCCTTCCCGAGTAAGCCTCCGCTGAGCACAGTAGTAGCCACTCCACCACTAAATATCTTGCTAGAAAGAAGCTGATAGGACTTGATAGCGTCGTCGACACTCATTCGCAGGCGCCCCAGCATAAGTGCCATGATACCTCCGGTACTTGTTCCGATAATCAGGTCAAAGTAGTCAGCAGGGAGAATGTCCTTTTCGGAGTTGAGATAGATTTTAAGGCGAAGCATGAAAGCCTGAAGGATAATTAGAGCAGAGTAACCACGCACTCCTCCCCCGTCGAGAGAGAGAATACGGGCTGGGCGAGCATCGGGAGGGTCACGGGGAGGGATAGGGTCAACTTCTGGTTTCGGGCCAATGTCCTCGGCAGGGAGTTGTTTACCAATCACTCCGCCAGTGAGAGTGTTAGCTATTTTGACGCCTCCGGTGCCAATTGAAGCCACGGTGCTGGTCATATTTCCCGCTTGGGTAGTGAGATGTTTGAACATGGTGCTAGGTCTATGCGGGTCTATTCAGCCAATAGCAGAGCCGGATCGTTGTCAATCTGGAGGTATTCAGGAGGTGTATCAACGGCACGTACAAAATGAATAACTAGAGTCGTCCGGGGACGCAAGGTGATATGTGCTTGTTGTGCGTCCGAGCAAGATTATATAGCCATAGCAAAGCCCAGCACCCTGCCCTATTTCCACTATCCTGGCACCGTTCGATCGATGATAAGTATAGCAGGCTTCCCTTGTGGTTCTCGTACACCAGGACAGAAGTTCTAGCTGATTGGTTCGGGAGTATCCTTCACCGTGACTCCTCGAATCCAAAGGCGGCAAGGTACGCCGCGTCGATCAAACCCGGCGCCTCATGGATATACGCTTGCACCACTCGCCGTTGGCAGTGAATATGGCATACAGGAAAGCTCTATCAGATTGCATTTTTCAACCACACCCCAGCTTGTTGTTGAATCGTCACTCGCAGCATTGCGTTTTCAAAATGTCATTCTTCAAGCTTAAAACAGTCAAAATTGTATTGCAAGAGCGCTTCCTACGAAATATAGGGGTCAACACGTGTTCAACAGCCAGCGAGGGTCATGGCCAATACTCCATCACCAGCGTTAATACACTGAATTAGACGTGGATGTTTTTCTCGCCACTCTGGACGTTCTGCGAGAGGGGTTTTGTATGAGGAGAACATCCCGGCCTAGACATAAATAACGACTGAAGGCCTGGGTCTTGCGTCAGAGGAAAGGCTCGCTGATTCAGAGTGTGAACGCCATGCTATTGGGCGTTTTTCTCATATCCATAAATAGACTAGCAAACAATATCTCCGACTTGCTCCACCCTTCTAGATCTTAAAAACCAGGACAGAAGCCCGAGAGGCTTCTCGGGCCTGATTGCCGCACTGATTTTTAACGTTTACCGGTTGTTCGGCGCCTACCGCGCTGGTGTGGGTGCTGAGTCTAAATACCTACGCGCTTAATTACTCATCTGCCTATGCAAAGTATACTTGTTCAAAAACTTTCTAAAATGACACTCCAAGCTTGTATTAAAGAAAGGGCAGAGCCCAGCTAAACCCAGCGACAGAAGGCAGCTGAACACGTCGGTGCTTTAGAGGCACTGGTAATAATACGGAGGGCTGACTGCCTTGCAGGTGTAAGGAGAGGCGCAAGTCTATAAAGTTTTTGTTAGGGTGGTATCGTTGGAAGTTGTAAGAAACTCACAGTAGGTCCAGTCCATCCAGTACCACCGCACTGGCCGTAATGCGGGGCAGTCCCTCCACCACCGGACGAAGTAGTCGTGGTCGGCTAGTTTAGAGGGGACACATTAGTAAACCGCTTTATTTTACGTTTAGGGCAGAACTACCTTTGCGCTCGTGGTTGTAGTTGGGCCAGTAGGGGGTGTAGTAGTAACCGAGCCGGAGTTGCTGTAGGTCGAGCCAATATCACCAAAGCGGATGTTGGAGTAGGTAACCGACGCGTTAGGGCTGTTGGTCTCGACATCGGTGGGCGTACCGGAGCTGGTGGAGCAAGTCCCACGAGTGATGCCCGGCTTGGAAGGATCCTGGTCGGTGGGGTAGCTGCTATCGAGCCAGAGCATGTTCACCGCATGGTCGTCCCAGACAGACAGGACGAGCACAACGCCATTGCCGAAGGACTTATCCATTGTCTTCAAGCCACCCATGGTCGCAAAAGTGTTTGTATCGCCGAAAGCGGCCTTTTGATCAGCGCAAAACTGGTCGGTGATCGAGTCGTAGCTAGCCATACCCGGAATGTTGGTCTTCGAGTTTTGGATAACCTTGCCATCCTGGATATAAAGGCGGCGAATTTCGGTGAGAGTACCACTAGCAGTGTTATCAGAAGTGATGAACTGAGTGACGACGGTGAACTTCTTCGTGGTGTCGATGGTAAAGCCGGAACCTGGGCCATAGTAGTCTTTGACACCCATTCGGTACGAGTTAAAGTCGCATCCAGCCTGGTCGCAGGTGGTGGAACACTCCGTCCCGGAACAGCGGGTCTGGCCGGTGACGGAGCAAGGATGGGGGGTGTATGCGGTCGATATGGAGTTGGCCTCCCAGACGTCCATCTCGTTGCAGCAAGTACCATAGGTGCCAGATCCTGAGTTGGGGTCATTCGGCGAACCAGTCCAGTTGCCGCTGTTGGCCTAGTCAAATAAGTGTTAACTATGGGCCAGAAGAACTCGAAAAGAATAAAACTCACTTCACCGTTGATGAATTTGATATCCTTAGGGCACTGAGCATCGCAATAGCCAGTTCCGTACTTGGCGCCAGCCTTGTTGTTGGGGTACTTGGACATGCCACCGTCGGCATCCATCTCAGAGAAGTAGAGAGCGCCGTTCAGGCCGCAAGGGAGTTTCGAGACGTCGACATCAAACGTAAACTCTTGGTTCTTGAGCTTGAACATCTGATAATGACTTTCGTCTGCCAGGAGGTAGACACGTGAACCGACGTTATTGCCACTCGAGTTCTTGGTGACAAACTTGAGAGTCAGAGCGTTGCCGCTAGTCGAAATGCCATAGGTGCCGCTATAATCGGCGCCATCGAGTGCACAGTTCTTGGCGCAGGTGACCGGGTCGGGGCAGATAGTTGAGTCCCACTTTTGGCCCGTATAGCAATTGGTGTAGCCTGAGGTGGTGTGAACCCAGCGCCAGTTGGCGTCGAGCACAATCTTGCCAAATGACGCATTGGTGCAACCGCCCGATTTGGTGCACTTTTGCCAGGAGAGCGAAGGGTGGGTTTCGGCGGTCTGTGTGCCAACTTGCTGGCCACGAACGGCGGCGACGTAGAGGGAAGCGAGAGCTAGGGCACACCACATTGTAGGTGAGTGTCGAACACCGAGTTGATAGTGTCGCCGAGTCAAATGCCTAAGTATTTATACGGAAATCATTCGGATAAAGTACGGTAGTTTCTCCTTGTAGAGATTATATTATCACACAAGGGGTCCTTGAGTCGGCGCATACACCCAGCCGAAAAAAGATAATTTGATGGGATTATATTGATGAACATGATATTTATGGGATCTGCGATAAAAATGGCTTTCACGAGACTTGGCAAGCGAGGCGCCGACGAGGTGCCGAGCATAGGTCGCAGATGGACGCTGCATTGGAGAGCATCCTTCGTGTTAGCCCAGGGGCACGGCACTTCGCTTCTGTACATTCATAAACTCTCTCGGTTTATCCGACTGGAAGTAAGGATCATGTGAGGCCGGAAGGCCACCCAGAATAACCGGACCCGACTTCTGCGCATGTTGGGATCAGAGCGAAGAGTCAAGCCGAAGTACATTGACAAATGGGGGTACAGCCAAATGGGCTGCGTTCCTCGTGACTACGACATAACCCACCAGGTAGTCGTTCGGCCCAAGTTAATTAGGTGGGAAAGGGAATGGCATTCATACTAATGGAGCTTACTCTGCGAAAGCTCGCTATGTCTCTCGGGAACTATACCACAGATAACACACCTATACCCTTGTTTCGTTTTGGCTCATCCAGAATCGGCACCGCTCCTGTTCATATGTCGGTACAACCTCCACCATGCTAGCCGTGCGAGTACC
Source organism: Ceratorhiza oryzae-sativae (assembly GCA_030998015.1). Lineage (NCBI taxonomy): Eukaryota > Fungi > Basidiomycota > Agaricomycetes > Cantharellales > Ceratobasidiaceae > Ceratorhiza > Ceratorhiza oryzae-sativae. Next base: position 772,175 of record JARWMV010000247.1, read on the forward strand.
GTTGCCTCCCACATCTTCGCTCATCACCACCCGTCTGTTGCCCGTAAAATTAGGCCACGTCGGAGAATATGCGAGTCTAAATTTGGAAGGATCTCCCGAGCGAGTGAAGGACGTCCAGTACTGGATTATTTCGTGGGATACGGGGGCTTGAGTGATATTGAAAGGGTTAAAAGAAGGTGTTCGTCCACTAAATGTAGCTATCTCAGCAGCCGTATGGGGAAAATTTGGGCTGTGTTGCACCTACTTTGCACCATCGAACAGATAGTACACGTCCGACGCGTGCATGACTCCTTGCCAAGGGCTTGCTGCTAAAGCGACCGGGTTGGGGACATTGAAGCTGAGCCGCACATCAGCCTAGACAAGATTATACGAAAGTCCTTTCTACCCACCGGAACGAATATACATCCTTACGCCCTCTCGCCAGGGTCGCATTAGCCCAATGTTGACCCCTGCGCGTGATAGAAGTAAGCTAGCCGGATCAAATAGAGGAAAGCGCGTCACTTACATGCACCCGAGTATAATATCCTGCATGATAGCACCTGCACGACTATAATTGTCGGCAAACTGGGACCCTGGAGTGTTCGGCGCTGGGTACAACCGAAGTGCCTTCTCCAGCGTTGCATTGGTCTAAACATCCGACGTTTAGCACGTCCAACTACCGCAGATCGATGATGCGACGAACCACATGACGATACCTGTTCAAGATTGCAGTCACCACGTCCGCATCTGTCTGGACGGTCTTTGGGCTCCCGGCGAAACCTGCGCCATCGTTTGTCATGTGTCCGGCGATGAGGTCGATTCCGCGACGGAATTTGCCTTGAGCAATTAGGCGTGAGGGGAGGTCGGGTAGAAAACCATTGGGGCCGTCTATCGTTGGAGCGAGGAAGTTGGTACGGACGTTGTTCATAGATTTGATTAGGACTGATAGTGAAGCTGAGCGCAAGCACGACATTGCCGCTGCCCCAGAGCTGGGACAACCCGCTGCAGTCGTCACGTTATCTAAAGAGTGGTGATAAGAGAAGAGAAGATAACGGAATCAAACACAACATACTGAATACACCCTCGATCTCGCTATCCAACGGGAGTGGGTACAATCCAATGGATTGTGCTATAGCCCTCTTGAAAGGCACCGGCCGATTTCCACCCCAAGCTGTTGCCTGTAACACAACAGACGCGCCGCCTATGGTAATATGAATAACTTGAAATATGATTTACCATCGAACGCACCAGCTGATTCTCCAGCAATAGTAACATCGTTCGGATCCCCTCCAAACTTGCTGATATGACGCTGAATCCATAACAACGCAGCACGCTGGTCCAACAGCCCTGCATTTGGTGAACCATCTGCACGAACAGCCACTCCATCGAGGAAACCAAACAAGCCCAACCTATAATTCTACGTACCAACATGAGCAAGTTCTCCACAAGGTGAGAGAAGGCCTACCATCGAGACTGCAACAACGCTTCGATCCTGTGCGACCCAATCGTACATGGGAAATTGAGAAGAGCTCTGTTTTATAGATTTCGGCTAAGATTGGGTCCTTGTGAGAAGGAAAGGCCTACTCACCCCAAAGAAGAATCCTCCACCATGGATATACGCGACCACTGGAAGCTTGGATCCAGATTTAGCGGACGTAGGCTTCCAGATGTTCAAAGTCAAGCAGTCTACCAACAGGCAGGTGTTAAGAAGGGTCAAATGGGCATATCCTTCCGAGGGTGCTCACCTTCGACACCTGCGCCCTCCGTAGCAGGTTGCGGCATACAAACTGCTCCCCACCCTCGTGCATCCACAACCGTCCTATTTGGCTTGACGCGTTCGTCTAGATTCTTTGGCGCTCGGAATCTAAGGTCGCCGAGAGGAGGTTGGACGTATGGAATCCCGCCGAAAAACGTCACGCTCGAGTTGAGCTGACCCGCCGGAGATGTCGAGTTTCCAACATAGGCTGCATACCCCAAATCAACCACAGGTCCGAGTGGAGAAGTAAGACTAGCTGCTCGAGCAAGAGCACACAAGCCAAACACAATAGAGTATATCCTCATGACTTAGGCCAGAAGAAGACGATGGGTACATCGCTTGGGGGCTATATAGTAACCAGGCTGAAAGGTTGATGCGCGAAATGGAGAGAAGTAGTGGCGGCAAGCAACGGCCCGCCAGGATGTTGTTTTAGGTGTCACTTCTTGTATATTTATTCCGCAGACACATTCTACATGTAGCTAATACGAGTCGCTTAGAAGAAGGAAGTTGATGGTGTCATAGTCAAGTGAGCAACCAGGAGATTCTTGGCGCCACGGCTCGCCGGCCCGGCAATGATAAAGTGGCTGTGTCATATCACGTGCTTCGACGCCGTTTCGAGCTAACCGTATTCAATGAAATCTGGGACAAAAAGCGGCAGCGGGATTTGAACCATGACAATATTGTCTCAAAAGGGTTCAAGTTCAAAATTACCCCAGTCGAAAAGATCTTCAAACTTGTGCAGTCGCCTGGAAGGAGCTCTCGGTCCTCGCGTTGAAGCTCCACGACACCACGAGCCATTCGGACTCGTCAAAACGCGGGCGGCGCACAGGCCCTTTCTTCTGAGAAAAAGCGTGAACTAGGCGATTTTTTGATTACTGGATTCGTCTCGGCTAAGTCGAGCAATTGGCGATTATGGCACCAACGGTACTTGGATCGAGTCACATCTCACTTGCACTTGATTCCCCTAGTTATATAACTTACACACTCGCACGGTGTAATTAAAGTAGCCCAACTCTTTCAGCCCCTCAGTAACCTCAAGTTAAATCCATTGCCATGTCCGAGTCCTACAAACTTGCTACGAAACTGATACACGCCGATGATGGAGTTCGTGGCGAGGCCAATATCGCACCATCCATCTAAGTCTCAACGAGTATGTAACTCCATTCCCTACAGTTTGTGAACGCTTGTTTACTCGCTTGCTCGAAGACTTCCGCGAGCCTGCCCCTGTCAAGCTCGAATATGGTCCCGAGCCCGACATTGCAACTCCCGACAGGCACATATACAGCCGGTACACAACACCAGTGGGAACCAGTGTAGAAAGCGTTCTGACATCTCTGCTTGTAAATATTATAACAGATAAAGCAGTCATAATTTGTTGATCGATGCAGGGAGCACATGCTTTGACCTATGCGTCCGGCCTCTCTGCGACATATGCGGTAAGAATATATGCAAACCCATCTCATATGACTAATCGGTGGCGCTAGGCCCTGGTTCATGCCAACCCCAGGCGACTTGCAATCAAGGACGGATATCATGGAGTGCATGCCGCGATCGACATTTACAAAAAGACCAAGCCTGAGCTGGTAGGACGATTTTTATATCTGATTAATCGTACTTTGGCCCATCCACCAATTCACAGAAATTGATTGATGTCGACGAAAATTTCGAAGAAGGGGATGTATGCTGGATCAAGACTCCAATTAATCCCCTAGGCGAGGCCCGCAATCTCAAACACTACGCCGACAAGGTAAGCGTGAATTTCCGCCCAAAAGTGCCACTCATTCATTCACCCTTAGGTTCACGCCGCAGGTGGTCGACTTATAGTTGATTCGACCTTCGCCCCTCCCCCTATCCAAGATCCGTTTGAGTGGGGGGCTGATATTGTTTTACACAGCGGTAAGCGTGTTGATGCATTGCTCACACGACTCTATTGTTGATGTGCCATGAAATCAGCAACGAAATACTTGGGAGGTCATTCAGACCTTCTCTGTGGAGTGCTCGCCGTCAAAGACCTCGAAGAATGGAGGGTGTTGTGGAACAATCGAACATTTATGAGAAACACTCTGGCGCGTCGCCCTGTATTTTTTTCATTCTGTCCACTCACCTCCGTAACTACAGGGATCTCTGGAAGCCTTCCTCCTTTTGCGCTCGTTGCGGACATTGGAGCTACGAGTTACACGACAGATGGCCATTGGATCAACACTAGCCCAATGGCTCCACAAAGTCTCTCAGACTCCGTCCGGTCAATCATGGGATGGGGTTCCAGGGGGTATCATCAAGCGTGTTTGGCACGCGACCCTGCAGGACGAAGAGCAAGAATGGATCAAGAGGCAGATGCCTGGTGGGGGCCCAGCTTGCTTTACGATCATGGTGAGTAGCCCATTCACAAGCTCACGTCGATTTCACCGCTCATAAACCATCAATAGCTTGAGGACGAGAATGAAGCTAGACTGTTACCCCATATACTGAAAATATTCGCGGTAAGGCCCCTTTACGCGCGAGGTCGTGAACGTGCTGACGTATTCCGTACAAACAAGCCTGCAACTTCGCTGGGTGGAGTAGAATCGCTTATGGAGCAGAGGTTTCTCTCTGATCCTTCTGTGGATAAGCGGTTACTCCGTATAAGTGTTGGACTCGAGGACGTTGAGGTAAAGTGATGGGTTTGAATATCACGTTGAATCGTAAACGCTAATTTCCCAATCGCAGGACTTGAAAAACGATCTTCGGAAGGGGCTCAATGAAATTGGAGCAAAGGTCAAGGATAGGTTTTGATTTATGATCCAAGCTTAGCTCGACTTTTGAATTGGACAGAGAATTATTTCTGTAGCGCCAATTTGTATGACGTCTACAATGGATGCGATCCGTAACACCAGGCTCCTTGCACGCTCGAGTTTAGATTGAATAAAACAATCCGAAAGTTATTTATATTGAGAAAATTTACTAATAATGATCGCCCGCATTCTGCAAGGGTACTCGAAGGCTTTTCCAACAAACAGTCAAATTCAATTGCGGGGTAACAATGAAGTTAAGTACGATGACATAGTTGAGAAAGTAGCATATAGAGCTCCAAGTGATTAAATACAATGATATTACGCTGATATTTTGTAGAAGGATGCGCTGTAACAAGAGTGAACCTTTTTGAGGGACGCTAGTGTGGACGTGAGCAAATAGGAGTCGCGAGCGGAAAGGAAAGCAAGGGGCTCACGGTGGGCAGGCCACTACGGCAGACAGGATACATCGCGCTAAGTGCGGAAAAGCAGCGCGGGGTACAGCAGCTTGGAGCCACGCGACATCTAACGCAGCATATGGGGTTACCTCGGCACAGTCCCTATGGGCGAGCAGCCGATGTCCCTAACTCGCGCGGACGCCGTAGCGTCAGGACCAAGCGCTCAACCCGGCGGACACACGTGCTTCTCGAGGGTTTGACAAAGCCGACCGCTCGCAAGAGAGGGAATCTAGAGGGCGAGAAATAAGGTCCAGATACGAAAGATAGGAGAAAGTGGAAGATGGGCTTACCTCCCCAGCAGCTGCTGGATGTTAGGAGATCAGTGGGGATAGTGTGTTTGATAGGGCGACAGTCGCTCGTCTAGGACATGCCCAGCTATCAAAGGCGGTCACCTTCCGAGCTCGTGGAACAGGAGAGCGGCATACATATGTGCGGCGGCTTGCAGTGGGTGATGCAAGTGTGGGTAGAGGATAGAGAGCAGGGCCGCGGCCACTTAGAGTGAGAGGCAAGCAGGCAAGCAAGCGGGCGGGTGGTGGTGGTGGTTGAGGATGAGTAGCCCGGTCGGGGGATGGGCCATTTTATGTCCCTATGGTCTACGTGAATCCAAGCAAGTGCATACAGTGGACTCACATGAGCGCGGCCAAGCACTATGAGCGGCCAGCCTCGCTAACCGAAGCAGGATCCTAGTAGTAGCTAGCCCAGGCCGGTCTTTTCAAGCGCATATATGCGCACTGTGACTCTCATGCAAGTCGTCAGTACTGGTTCTGGCGCAGGCACATGGTTTGATCAGGCCTTTTATTTGGATTTTTCTCATAGTGGGGAGCCGAAATAGCGTTTTAAGCGACAAGCATGAGAACTAAGGCAGCATATTATCGGTCATATTATGCATCTCGTGGAGTGTGGAATGAAGAACCCGGCCCAATCGTGGGACGACGCAAAATGGATGCACTTCTCTTTGCGCGGATACGCGCCAATTCCCATAAAGGGTAACCGTTACGCCGTGGCCACATCGGCCGAGTTGTGGGGTTACGCGCGTTGGGCTCAGATATAAGAACGATAGGCGAGGCGGTCATATCGTCTATTCGTGCTGCGATTCATATTACTGCCATGCCTAGCGTCACACCCGAATCACTCTCGTCGACCACGCCCTCTGCTGGGTGGCTCACGCTCGGCGCTTGTATCGCCTGGGCACTCTATCGCCTGGGCACTCTATCGCCTGAACCGATCCAAAGGCCAATTGGCCAAACTCCCCGGGCCTACCCCACCAAGCTGGATATTCGGTAATCTAGTTCTATGCGTTTTAGAAAGCGGCTCAATTCAATATGTCTAGGTCATTTCAAGACTCTTTTCGGGTTCAACGCAGCCTCGTATTGTGAAGATCTAACCGCAAATTATGGATCTACCGTCAAAGTTTACGGGCATTCGGGGTAAAAGCATGGCTCGTTGAAGAGTTTAGATGATGCCTAATGGTTGTCCCTTAGGGCGAGTTGATTTGGACCTTTGACCCGGCTGCTATGCATTCTATATTGGTGAAGGATCGCGCAAACTTTGAACGCTTCGAAGAGACGAGAATGTGGGTTTTTTTCTTATGACTCAAATAGATGAGCTAACAATGTTACTCTCAGATTTGTTCGCTCCACTCTTGGAAGTGGGCTACTTGCCCTAAAAGGTAAATAGACGGACTAATAGGCGATATGAACTGACCTCCTATATATCGTTAAAGGAGATGAGCATCGCATTCACCGAAAGGTAAATCATAAATATAGCATGATCAGCTGTCCTGAAATCTGATCCAGCCGGTAGATTCTCACCCCAGTTTTTACCATGAGATTTTTGCGTGAATGTGAGTATGGTTTCAAAACTGTTGAATTCAACGTACTCTAACTTGTCGGTAGTGGTCAGCAGGGTATATGATCTTTGAATATCAGTGCGATTGACAAGTGCAATAGATGCCGATCTTTATGAACGTCGCTGAACGAGTGAGTTTCCTCTGAGACCCTATCAACAACCCCAGCCTGAGGCTCTCCAAGACATGCGAGGCCATCAACCAGGAAATTGACTCTACCACCGACGCTCCAAAGGATATCGACATATTTCCATGGATGACAGCAGCGCTCTGGAGCTCGTCGGCGAAGCAGGTCTCGGATACTCATTCGACTCGCTAACCGGAAAACGAAACCAGTATTCGCTCGCAATCAAGGATCTAGTGTTCGTCCCACACATCCATATCCTCATTCCGGTACCTCGCTCACACTCAACCAGGCGATTCTTTGTCAAGTTCTCCCCATTCGCGATGGTCCTTCCTTATGTTTCAAACATCGGCACCCCCACTTTCGTCGCTGGTTCGTGCGACAGCTGCCTATTCCAGGTCTAGCGGGGCTCTTTCGTGCGACGCATATCCAGAATACGCAAGCAGAAGAAGTACTCCAGGCTCGTCGGACGCTACTCGCCTCGGGTTGCGACTTGCGTCGGAGGCGGGCCGCGGTAGAGACATCTTGACGCTTTTGAGTAAGTGTATTCGTAACGGACCTACCTTGGGAGCTGAACACTTGGGTTCACAGTGAAAGCCAACGAGACCGAGGGGGCCGAAGGCCACATAGATCATGAATCAATGATTGGACATATGAAGTAAGTTTTTTCCACTTGGAGTGACATCTTCCTGACTCGGGCAAGTACTTTTATATTCGCGGACATGAGACGACAAGGCAAGTGTCACCAGCCAATACATATATTGTGATGCTTATGCAGCCCATAGCAACGCAATGTCACGGATCATTCAAATACTAGGCGAGAAAGAAGAAGTTCAAACCAAGCTCCGCGAAGAGATATGCCACTACTTTGCCGAACACCCAAACGATACGCACCACGATACCTTGCTCGAGCTTCCGTATTTGGATGCAGTCGTTCGCGAAACATTGCGGCTATACGGACCAGTAACAAATATCTTCAGGCAGTAGGTTATCTTTGGTTGAAGAGATTGTGCGTTTATGGGATCTGAATTGGAAACAGGAGTCAAGTCGACACCGTCCTCCCACTCGAATACCCCATCCACACGCCCAACGGCAAGATTACGAGCATTCCAATCAAGAAGGGACAACGAATCCTGATGAGCGTATTTGAAGCGAATCGGCACGAGAAAATTTGGGGAGACCGCGCGGCCGAATTCTGGCCCGAGAGATGGATTGGGAGCAAACTCGAAGAAGTGACTCAGCCTGGTGCTCACCTTCCGGGCGTTTATTCGTCCACGTAAGTTCGGAGGTTATGCTTGACTAGAGCTAATGCCACGTTCTGTAGGATGGCTTTTGGTGGAGGGCCGACATCTTGCATGTGAGTGTTATCAGGGTCTGTGGATATATGTTGATGACGCATATAATCATGCAGTGGTTTCAAGGTATGTAGAGACTTGAGTCAGTATCCGAGAGTCATAAATGGCGCAATTTCAATAGTTTGCTGTTATGGAAATCAGTTGCGTAGAATCATCTGTTACTGAATGCGATGGCTATTGACCGACATCGTCTACAGAAGTCATGATCTCCACATTGGTAAAGACATTTAGGTTTGAACAATCAGACCGTAGGATTCGTTGGGAGGTAAATTAATTGGATTGTATGCACAATCGTAAATGCTGAGCCGCGCCCTAATCACTAGATGCTGGGAATCCAAGCTCCATATCTTGAGTCTGAAATGACCGAGCGGAACAAACGTGCCAAGTTGCCAATCCGAGTGGCCAAGCTCAAATAGGGGGAGCAATCTACTTTGGTTTGCGTGATGTACTGCTGTCTTAGAAACGTAGAGATTTTTCAGAAGATGAGAGGATGATATCGCAACTACGTACGATGGAATGAGTTGTCGACAATTTGTTGCCTCTACTTCAGCCTTTTATGTTCTCTCGTGCCTTGAGCAACGGGGTTTATTCGTTTCCGTTGCCTCTTCTAGTCGAATAATTCACGATGGACGTAAGCGTGACGCAAGGCCATGAAAAAACTACTCTATCTGAGAATAGTGCCAGATATGGCTGGACAGGACGAATGAGCCACCAAGCCACCTGACGGATCATGTGACTTTCGCCTGCCCAATCGCCATCCTCAGCACTTTCTGTCTTTAGGCAAGTATCAATCTAGAAGCAGCTAGGGGAAATTTGATCGATTATATAGCAGCGATATGTACGAGTGGGAGTAAGTCAAACACAACGAAAGCCAAAAACGAGCGTTTACGACGAAGGAGCGGACGCAGCCTGTTGGGCCATCAACCGCCTGGAAATTATTGCCCCATGTTAGCAGTCTGTTGGACATGGATAGCATGATACATGTACGTACTGTCTCGCGGCAAGAATCATCTGGGCCTTTCGCTCCTTCAAGCTGGCTTCTCGCTTGGCGGCTGAATCCTCCCATGCTGCCTTGTCGTTGTACTCTCCGGTGCTGGCTTCGGTGCTGGCTCGAGTTTCAAGGCCGTATCGGGAAATAAGGTTAGTTTTGGCGGAGCTGGAGGCTGTAGGGGCTGGGGTGGGTGCTGGGGTATCTGTGGTCGTTACGTCGGCGGCTGGGGTAGCTGGGTACAGTGTAAAATACGCTGGGGGAGGCTAGGGTAGGGCGGGTTAGCGTTGGGGATGTGAGCTAGGAAAAACGGGCCGTACTCGGTCGAGATACCCTCGCTCGAGGATTTTGTTCGAGGTGACTTCAACGCTGCCAGAACGTAAGAGGTCGTAGCGGATGTTATCGCTGCCGTGGAAAGGATTGAGATGGATGACCGAGGATAGGATGAAAAGTGACGCACATGGACTCCTGAGGGAATGCGCTTCGAACCGAGGCAATCTGCAGGCCACGCGTTCGGTGACTGTCCAGTGGAGTTAGGTTGACGACTGACCATTTCAGGTGTGACGTTTTTGGGCGTAAAGCCGAGGACAGCAGACGGCCGGGGGGTGGCCGATGGCGCCTGGGTGTCGCCTGAGACGGTCTGGTGAGCTGGGGCAGCTCGGGGACAGACATGGGACTCACCCCGGGAAAACCACTTGAATGCAAAATAAATGACGGCGACGGCGACCAGCACATTGAGCGTGTCCTCCATGGCGGCGGTGAGGGGAGAGCACAGGGGAGAGAGCCGGCGCTTGTCGTGGCACACCGCGCGCTGACATAAGCCCGCCTGTGTTGCTCTGCTCCTCGACACGAAGCATGTCGCGGGACACACACGCCAAGGCCGTCCTCGGCGACCAGCTCTACAGCAAGCTCCACGCCGCAAAGGTCCTCGTCGTCGGCGCCGGCGGCATCGGATGTGAACTACGTATGTCGCCACCTGAACCGCTTGCCCAGCGACTAATCTCGGAGCGACCAGTAAAGAACCTCGTCCTGTCCGGCTTTAGCGACATGACCCTACTCGACCTCGACACCATCGACCTCAGCAACCTCAACCGCCAGTTTCTGTTCCGCAAAAAGGACGTAAAACAGTCCAAGGCGCTTGTACGGCCCCTCTTCTCCATCTTCGATCGACGGATACCGCACTGAGACGCCGCTGTGTAGGTCGCGGCAGCAGCCGCCAAGCTGTTCAATCCCTCCGTCAACGTCATCCCATCCACGGCAACATCAAGGAGCCCCAGTTTGACGTCCAATGGTTCCGCCAGTTTGATATTGTTTTAAACGCGTTGGATAACCTTGGTATGTAGATCACCGTCCCGCCATCCCAGCCGATGATCAACTAGGCGTGTTCCAGATGCCCGACGACACGTGAACAAGATGTGTCTTGCGGCCGCCGTCCCGCTCGTCGAGTCTGGTACGGCTGGATACCTGGGTGAGCATCCGAGCGCGCTAGCCCTCTGTGCGCCATGAATTCCTAAATAGATACCAGGCCAGGTTCAGCCTCTGCCCCACCACCTGTCGCACTCTCCCAACCCGATCGAATGCTTCGAATGCGTGGACAAGCCTGTGCCCAAGAGCTTCCCCGTATGCACGATTCGAAGCACGCCCTCGACGCCTATTCATTGTATCGTCTGGGCCAAGAGCTATCTGCTCCCGTACGTTTCTAATCCCTAGCCGCAAGTCGTATTCTCACGCCAACTATACAGCCAACTATTTGGCGAAGAAGAGGACGAGGGCGAACTAGACAAGGCTGCAGCCGCCGGCGAAAACGGTCCGCTTCCATCAGCCATTCTCACAAACCACCCCCTAATCCTTCCCCACTCGCAGCCTCTGAAATCGAGTCTCTTCGAAAAGAAGCACAAGCGTTTAAATCCGTCCGAGCTCTGCTCCATGGCTCATCCACAACCGCGGACTCGACCGACCTCCCCACACCGCTGAACCCAAAACTCAACCCCGCAGCAGATGCAGCAGCCTCGACCGTCTTTGCCAAGGTGTACGACCAAGACATCCGTCGACTCTTGGCCATGTCGGATATGTGGGCGCATCGCGTGCCGCCGGTTCCGTTGGATCGGGCTGCGATTCTCAAGGACGAGTTTGTGGATTCGCGAAAGGGAGTGCCCGCGGCGAGGTTCAGAGCCGCAATGGAGCTGCCGATGCTGGCCGAGACCAGAACGGCAAGGGGTCGGCGAATGCTGGATCGGGATTGAAGGACCAAAAGGCGCTTTCGTTGAAGGATAATGTCGAGCTGCTGGACGACAGGTGCGTGGGTGTCGTCCCCCCGATGAGTGATGCTGACAGCCTATGCAGCCTGCGTCGTCTGTCAGAACGAGCACCAAACGAGAAAATAATCTCGTTTGACAAGGATGACGACGACACGCTGGACTTTGTCACCGCGGCCGCCAACCTCCGAGCATACGCTTACGGGATCGAAGGAAAGACTCGCTGGGAGGTCAAGGGTGAATAATTCTGTTAATATCTCCACACATTCGCCTAATCCGCCTGCTCCAAAACAGAAATGGCGGGAAATATTATTCCCGCAATCGCAACAACCAACGCAATCATCGCCGGTCTAATTGTCATACAAGCCACCAACGTTCTCAAATCCCTTCTTCCTCCGTCCAACAACTTGGGTGGAGCATTTGCCCGCTCAGCGCCGAAAAACGTCCTGATCCAAGCCAAACCAAGAGCTCCGCTCGGAGTCCAAAGCCTCTCGGCACCAAATCCACACTGCGCCGTCTGCCGGCCAGTCTACGTCGCCGTGGCATGTGATCCGAGCAAAACGACACTCGGAGACGTGATCAAGGGTCTACTCAAGCTCGAGGCTGGAGAAGACGGCGATCCACGCGAAGTGAGCGTATTCGAAACCGGCCGAGTGTTGAGCGAACCAGATTGGGAAGACAACTTTGAGCGAACGTTGGAGAGTTTGGCGTGTATACAAAATACGATGTTGATGCTTGTCGACGATGCGGAAGAGGTCGTGGATCTGGCGGTGTGTTTGACCGCGCTTCCGTGAGTTTTTTTTTGCTATTGCAGTTATTTTTGAACGGATGACTGATTCAGAGGGACGTGTTCTAGGCCAGACCACCCGGCGGACGCTCCCCAGTTTGTCCTCCCGACTCAACTCGCCCCACTGCCCAAACGCGCGCCCAAACCACGAGACCCAACTCCCCCACCCCCTCCCAAGCCCCAACCGACCAACGGGCTGAAGCGATCGGCGATCGAGCTCGAGGACGAAGAGGACGAGATTCAGATCATCGAACCCGGCTCTGGGTCTGGATCTGGATCTGGATCTGGCTCCGAGGAGCCACCCGCCAAGCACCCCCGGCTGTCTGGCCCAAACATGGTCAAGCGTGCACCAGACGATGATTCTACGTTGGAGCGAAACGCGAAACGGTTGAGGTTGGTGAGCGCCGAGTTGGACGAAGACGACGAAGTTGAGATTTTAGAGTAACGAGGACGAGGTTGCGTGCGTGTGTGTTTTTATGTATTTAAAACGGTCGCCAGTTTATATTACCGTGTTTATTGCTTTACTGCTCCCAAACTTCAAGTCGGTACCAAGACGCCAGGACGTGGCCAAGCGAAAGCAGGATGGCTCGCTCAACTCTTGGGCGTCTCAAACACAGTATAGATCCGTGTAGATATATGCGTCTACCTGGGCCATGATTTGACGCAACAAAAACAAGCTGCAGTACAATGGCACCAGGGGAAGATGGTTGATACAAAAGAGTATTTGAACATTTCCAATCCTTCATCGACTAGTCATTTTGATTAATCAAAACAAATGAATATTAAGGAGCACAAGCTACAGTCATAAACAGCAAAAGATATCTATGAAAAGGCATCGTCTATGACAAATGGAATCCATAACGGTATCTATTCACGGCTCACATCGCTGTAAATGTCACGTCAGAGATCGGCTTCGCATACAACTGCTCAACACTCACCGTCCAAAGATTTTGACCTTGAGCCAGTCATTGAGGACCAGCACCCGGTTTCGGAGCGAGAAAAGCGTGGACAAGTATGCGGAGCGCCAGAAAAGGTACGTCGCCATACCACCACTTGCAAACTGCCCACCACACATTCCTCAGTTACATGTTCTTGAGATGAGCATCACAACTCACATTCCCGTTCATAAATGGCAGATCTGCAATAGCCTTTTCGCTACCAATGTACGCCAGCGAACCCTGGTGCGAGTATTGGAACGGTCGGATCTTGCTTGCCTTGTTGATTTGCTTCACCACGGTCTCGATTTCACGTGCAGTCTCTTCTGTCTGAGGCTGAGCGCGGAGTTCGTTCAAGCGCTTCTCGAGCTTCTCCTTCTTGGCCAATTGACCAAAGAGGCGAGCGAGATATGCTCCTTCCTGAGAGGCCACTTGGGCAGTAGGCGCATACGAGGTCGCGGTGCACTGTCAAAGTCCAGGTGAGCTCAGATACGAGGCTGAAATAGATTGGTACAACGCACGTCACCGACAGCAAAGATCGAGTCTGCACCCTTCATGCTCAAAAAGTCGTCAACCGTAATGCCGCGACGGTTGGTCTGGTGTTCGGGGAAGGGGCCATCAGGTTCCGGGTGATTGGTCGCCCCACGTTTCCAGCGGCCCAGACGATGGTACCGTACGGGATCTCGACACGTTCACCGGCAGCGTTCTGAACAACAACAGATTTTTCTTTGATTTCCTTGACCATAGTCTTTGGCGAAATTACGTTAGTTTGGTGCATATGCGCGTATTTTTCAAGCCAACCTTGGTCTGGACATCAATCTTGTTCTCCTTGAACGTCGATTCGGTGTATTTAATGAGCTGAGACGAGAACGTGGGCAAGACATTTGGGAGGCTAATCAAGGGCAATAATTAGCGTGGGTGCATCTAAACTCATAGGCTAACTTGCGCTTCGATCAGTGTAATGCGCAAACGATGTGCAATATCGGGGTACCAGTTCTCGAGATCTTCCTGGGAATAAATAAAAGGGTGAGTGAAATGACACTTTACAAATGCCTCGATCGCACCTTGAGGAAGTCATGCAATTCCCCACTGAGCTCAACACCGGTTGGACCACCACCAACCACAATCGTGTGCAATAATCGATCAATCTCGTCGTCGCTCTGGTCCTTGAATGCAGCGGACTCGATACCTAAAGGCAAATTTGTTGAGAAACGCGCTTCTCGCAAATCTTACAATAACTTACAGTCCATGATGGAGGTACGGAGCTTCTCGGCGTCATGCAGCTCTTTCATAAAGCACGCGTGTTCTCGAACACCGGGAATGCCGAAAGTCTGGGTTTCGGCGCCAACTGCATAAACCAGATAGTCGTAAGGGATCGTTGTTGAGCTGACGCCTCCCTTGATGGGGGAGTTGTCCTCAAAAGTAACCGTCTTGTTAATCGGCTAAAGATGGAGGGAATGAGTCACGTGATGTATCCGAGATTTACCGATTTTTTGACTTACATCAACCGATTGAGCTTCAGCTTCGTAGACGTACACACGGCGAGCCTTGTGACGAGTAATATAGCGAGTTGGCTGGATAATGCTACGCGAATCGAGGGTTCCAATAGCGACCGAGGGAAGCAAAGGAGTGAACAAGAAATAATTGCGAGGGGAGATAACAACGACATTGTAGTCCTCGGTATCGAGAGCCTGAAATGGAGATAGGTCATCGAATTCAAGAGAAAATGATAACGGGTTCACCTTGAGCATGCTGGTTGCGCCCCACCGGATCCCAAGATGACAATAGTCTTCTTTTCTGGGTCAAATGGCTTCTGCTCTCCAGGATGACGATCTTTTTGGGTAGTGTAAATAAAGACACCAGTCCCAGTCACCAACGCGATTAATGTGACGCGACCGACAGTTTGAAGAAATGCCCTCCAGCGCGAAACGGGCTTGTACATAATAACAGGGGCGGCCCCTGCAGTAGACTCGGCATTGGGGCCAGAGGGCGGTGGGACTTGGGAGGCAGGAGTCGCAAGTGTACGCGCCAAAATAGACCGATTAATCAGCGGTTTGCGAGCGGCTATGGCAGCAAATCTTGGTGTTTGGCGTCGTACGACCGCCGCAGCTAAGGCAACGGGTCAGCGTGAGCGGATAGTCGTCATGGACAAAACTCGCCTCTTGGAAGATGCAGCATGACTGAAAGAGGGGACAAGGGTAGTCTGAAAATGGACCAAGTTTAAACCTAGGATTCGAGCGAGTCAGCACCGCGGGTTTACAGGCGTGTGATAGCGGGCGGAGTTATCCGCACGTATCTCCAAGCCATCGCTGTCACTCACCAGTACCAAGAGCTTAGGGCCGCGGGCGAAGTTGACAGCGTCCCTCAAGTCCTGAAACTTAGTATTTTCTCTCCCTCAACCGCTGTTGCTGGGCTGGTGGTCGATAAGAAAATCGTGCGAACAAGAGTGTAATCGGCCATCAGGCAAAATGATATCATCGGGACCCTGAGCTCCAAATTCCCTCGCCTCGATTACTATGTACTCGAGCTTCTCAACTCAAGTCCAAAGTTCTCGCGACTGTGTTCGGCGGCAGTAAGGGTTAGAACTCGATAGAAGGGTGGATAATTAGAATTCCTGGTTTGGCACACAAGCCAGTTTTGGCTTAACCCAAAGTGTCTCCAATTTAGACAATACTCCGCGTACCAACTGCGATTCAGATAAACTAACCATTGCGCCAGCTACTGAACCCTCTGCATGGAGATAACATTTCCCCGAACCTCCCACGCTGTTGACATGATCCGGCTGCCCCGTACTTCTACCAGCGCCTAGTTAATGTTTAGGGAGGTCCAGGCTCTGAATGTATGTCTATCTTGAAAGGAGTCAAGAAATACGATAACGCCAAGTGTTCCAACAAGTTCCAAATACAATGTAAAGTGGGAGCCCCGTCTACCGAGTCTAGGGAAAGCGAAGCTAACTGGCACATCATCAAGCGCAAGTTCTGTTTTGCCGAGACAAGGAGCATAGCACTCAACGCGAGTGACATGGGATTCAGTGCTACAATCCTCTTGTGCCCCTCTTTATGGGGCTTGCTGGGGCACTGGAAGATGTCGGAACTAGCCTGCCAAGCCCCCCATAGATAAACTCAATTACGTCGAGGAGGCGTGGGATAGAACTCAAAGCTACGTGCATTCCTGGCTCGTGACTCTGGATTCCAACCGAGCCGAAGCGGGACGGTGGAAGATATTCAAGGCGACCAGCTGAACGAGACCTCTGATTAAAGGCCGGATATTTACTGTTATATGCAAACACTACTTATATTCAAATTGAGGCTTTTTTGATTTATGAGATTATTTGTCTGCCACATAGTCAAATTCGGGCTTGCGATAACTGCGCCCCTGAGCGGCCAACACCGAAAGAAAGGCCCACAAATAGCCAATTTTCAATGGCAATTCGACACCATATGGCATGGCATACTTGGTTCATCTGGGAATGATTATCCCTTTGGGTGTAGATTCTTCATGAACCATAGCAAGCCACATACCCTATCGTTTTATGTCAGATTTATAAACGGTATTACCGCTACTCACAGGTATACTGAATGGGAAATTTCAAGGTACGAGATTGACAAAACCAATTCCAGCTAAACCTGTGTCAATTTGTCGCCAGGTTAGTGTCCCTGTTCTAAGATTGCTTGTTCATGTTTGCTTCCCCTATTCGAACTGAGATATATTCGCTCAAACATTCTGACAGACATATTTGTAGCGGGGCAGGCCTGACGATAGCTGAATCAGACTTTTGGATACGGTAGTCTACCTCAAGTGATTTAATTGTATGCAGGGTTACATACGGTCTTCTGATCTTCGGTATCTATTTCTGTCAGAGAAGGGTGAGGCATATTACATGAATGGGCAGTGGGCTGTCATTACGAAACCTCAACCGGAGAAATAATGTCCGAAACCAGGCGATTGGCCATCTCGGCGAGTAGCACGTTCCCCGAGACGTTTTTGACAAGGCTTCTGTGAGCAGGTCCAAAATCGACGATTACTGGGTTACAAATTTGAATACGAAGAGAGCATACATGACAACTATACAATAACAACAACATAATAATAGTCTACCCTGTTTTCACAAACGCAAAAGCCCGAGCTTGTGTCCGACCAAGGCCCCGAAATGAAATACGCTGACAGCTGGAGACGACGCGGCGTCAGAATCTGCCACTTGGCCGCTGAGATGGCGAGTGCGACTGAGGCCGAGACTGGTAGAGCAAGGCCGCTCTAACAGGCGATCCATCTCCTCCATGTGTTCAACCTGCTTCTGAAGGGCCGCGAACCTCCTAGGACAGATTAGGTAAATGGCCTGCTCGATTGATTTAACATTATTCCACGAACTTACCGGTTCAAGTCTCGCTTTGGATTGGCGTCAACAAATACACACTCCTTGCCGCTTGCCGAACATCGCATACAAGGCGTGGCTTCACCCTGGCCATGTGGTTGGACGCATTTTGCTTTGGCTTTCCTGCACGATTTGCAAGCTCTGGACACATGACTCAGTGCGGGTTCCAGGATCTAGCAAATGGATTGGATTTACCTAGCGCTGCGGCTGGCTTTGCGTTCTGGTTCGCAATCATCGTCGTCGCTGACGGAACGGTGCCGTTTTCTTGAGCCTTCAGACTCGTTGATATCGCTCACAAGGTCTTCGGATCCATCTGAACCGCTCGCAGAAAGCGGGCTGCGCGGATATGGCGAAAATAGGGGATTTTTTGCCCATTCGTCGAATTCGGGGGGATGGATGGGTGCCAGATATGGTCGCCCCATTCTTGACTGTGTACCAGCTGGCATTGTTGAGATGTTTTAGCGTGAATAGATTTGAAGAATGAGGAAGATGCGAGGAGTCGACGCGCTGCCTGCTCGATGGACGCGCTGGCAGTTTATATGCGACGCAGATGAGACATTATTAGCCAAGTGGGGACCGGCGTCTGACCAGCCGAGGAACGTTTGACTAGCAAAAAGGGGTTTCTGTTCCTGCTTGTGGATACCACGGGATTGTCTCGTGCCAACGAATCAAGAGCCAAGACCCACGGCGTCCGGTGTTCAAGGCACGCCCCATGTTCTAACTGATCGTGGCCGATCTCGGCCAGGCGCCCGTTCCTTTTAAATTAAGGGTAGGTGGCAGGGTAGATTGATCATCATGGACTAAGCCAAATTCACCTCGAGGAGGCTGGTAAGCGGAGTGCCTTATCCTCGAGCCGGTGGATGAACAATCGAGCGAAAAAACCCGCCTAGAGGAACTTCAACGCCTCGGGACCGGCGTTTGTATCCTCGAGCACACAGAAGACGATCTTAAAGCGCGCATCCCCAGAATCGCACCGTTCCCAACCATCCTGGACCATACAAAATCAAAGCTTGCACCGCAGGGCGCCTGTTGATGCACACACAATTAGCCCCCGTTTAAGGTAGACTCCGCTGCGCTCTGGCGCGCTCCTTTGTCTAGGGAGAGGATTTATGGGTAATACTGCCGAATCCTTCCTCACGTCATGTCCCATCGTGGAAACGTCCAGCTGTGTCGCCCAATGTGTATACATTCGTAAGGTCATCAATAAAATACTCTCCCGGGAACCGGTCCCCATACAAGTCTAACAATCTAGGAAAACATAGAAATACAACAAGAGAGAATCGTCTATCATCCTGTCGGCTACCGATAGCTTACATGAGATGGAAGAGTGCGAAACCGGGACGAGGACTGGTTGCTCAGAGACTCGTCGAGCAAGCGAGACATCTCTTCCATGTGCTTTATTTGCTTCTGAAGAGATGCAATCCGCCTGAATCGACAATAGAATCGTCAGCTCTAGACCTCGCTCGCGAATATTCGAGGCCCTTACCTCGTTTGATCCGTACCACGTCGACTCTCTGGGAATATGCACTCCTGCCCCGTCATCGTACAACGCATACATCGAGCGCTCTCATCGGAGGCACGTGTGCTTGGGCATGGCCTGCATTTGGTTCTGAATCGACGGCACACCGTACACGCTCTGATGGGCATAGCCAGTGAGCCGAGATGGCTAGCAGGATGATCTTCGGATAACGTACATACTACTCCGGGTTAGCCTTCCTTCCTTTCGACTGTCGGTACTTCGACTTTCCTGAGCTGGTGTGCCGGTGGGTCGAGGAGCTGCTACCGGTTCGACTGTTTCGAACGCCAAGGTGTCCATGGGACTGTGGGTCTCCGTGCATTCGCTCTGATAGGCAAAGCCCAGCTCGAGACTATTCAGAGCTTCGTAGTCATATAATTCGGGGCTGCTGAACGACCCGTCGAGACTGCTAGACTCTAGTGGGGAGTCGGTGAGCCATCCGCCTTCAAACTCCAGTGGACTTGTGGGAAGGGGCTGGGTGGTCGCGTTTTGTTGAGAGGGCTGGCCAAACGACTGGTCATGCCAAGCCTGCCAATTTTCTGGCGGAATTGGGTTTGGAATCGGGTTCATGTTTGAAGGTCGAAACGAAAACGAATGGTATATGGTATATGTTATATACCAGTGAAAGGACAGAGTACTTATAAGAGAAAGCGATCGCTGGGCATGGAGAGGGGTTCCATCGAGGGGCTAGTCTATATAGCAACTCTCTCCACTGTTTGCAACTTGAAGTTGAGCGCTCATCGCACTGTTGGCTCTTGAGTAAGGCCCATAAGCCTGCACGGGAAACATAGAATCCGAGCCCAGTACGGCTGCGGTTTCTCGGGAGGCAGTAGGCGATGAAAATGTGCCAGACGCCTCTCGCTGATCGCCCAGAGCCGAGCAGGGCGATTGTAGAGTCAGAGCCAAGATGGCAAACAAGGCACAGCCTCGGGCTGTCGGAGTCAGCGCAACCAAACGGAATTCTCGCCTTCACGACGTGCTGGGAACTTTGGAGCTCAGTTAAAGCGTTCAATCATTGGTATTGTTGCTCCAATCATTGAGTGTGGCGTGGTCGATAATGAAGTTATTGTATGTGTAAACTGGTGGATAGAGATGTTGAGCTTGTTGATCATTTGAAATTGACTACGCCTGTTTGTGTTATCGAGCGAACGAGAGCTGGTTTGTATCCATGCCTTGGATAGTTTAGCTTCATCTACTGCGCATTGGATATCCGTACTGGAGAAAATGCGGCCCTATTCGCCCCAAACATTTTGTGCATATTATTGTTGGGGATGAGGGGTCGAGGACCTCGACAGAGTGCAAATCCGCAGTCTATTCGACGCAATGCGTGCAACCTGGAAAGTAGACACATGGACTGTGAGTCAGAACTGGAAACATCCAGAGCGGGATCGATGCATCCTCGAGACAGGCCGGTAATTCCGGCGTTTGGGGCAGCCTATTGATCCGTGAAGGCTGTGTATACAACACCAAATTCATCAAGGACAGCTTCAGCCACAGAATCGGCCTTAATGAATATGGCGTGGGTTATTTCGTGGTGGCAGGTAGTCCGTGGTACGGCAAAGCGACTCCGACCTACGTCTGGTACGGGGAAAACAGCCGAGCTAACCTTGATACGCGTTTGGCTGATTCGAAGGTCGTATTGTGACTACAGCCAGGCTATACGTAGTGATATCCATTTATTGTGAATTCCAACGTGGAGCGAGGAAAAGCCAGTGATGTTTCTTGGGAGGATCAGTTAACCACCTGACCGGACTTTGTATGAGGTCCCTGGGTGGCTTAATCCCTAAGCATTAGGTGTGCTCCCGTTAGCACCTTGCCTAAAAGAGGCAAAAGAAAGTTTGAATAACATAGTATTTTTTATTGGTGATAACACTAACTTGGAAAATTAATTCTGTAGCCCAAGGTCTTCACGGCAAGACACTGATTGGGTGAGAAGCTGTTTTTTTGCTAATATTTACCCCCTTGCAGCCTAGTTTGTGTTCGACAACACTTCTGTTTATAAAAGGATGCCCGGCGGCTTTGCTGACATGAAATATAGATCCCAAGGTTGGTCGCGCCGCAGTACAAATGAAACATGGTCACGTGGCTGTCCGCACGTCCCAATTCGTAGCCTCACGTCCCGCTTTTTCCTACTCGTAACTGTTTATCGTTGCAGTCTATACATTTCTTTACGTGCTTTGACTTTGTTCATGTAATTTATTTCCATTTCTATACAATAGAACGAATGTAACAAAAAGAAAATGGTCACGTGATATTGACGTAGTGCTTTTCTTATTGAACCCTTCGCAATGCCCCTCTTCGTTAAGACTGCCTTTCTGAAATTATCTGGACTTAGTCCCAAGTAGCACGTCAAAGTCGAGCGGGGGAAAAATAGATCACGCCGACTTAACTTTTGGATAATTGGACCCATAGAGCACCAGATGAACACAAAGGACAGGCGGCGCATACAAGAGAACCAGACGGCGAGCAACTACTGTAGAGTGGCAATGCCGCTCTGTTTGTCTCTATAAGGCGCCTGACTCCTAGAATTGCCCCCTATCTTTTAACCACGTTTACTGAGCCGGAAGCCGGAAGTGCCGTTAACTATATCTCTGTCTACACATAGTAACTCGTGTCTTCTGTAACGCTCTTGCGCTCCTATTTGATCCTTGAGTTTGCTCACCTCAAACCCCAACAAGGTGTACAAGCAGAAGGGAACGGGGGAGGATGGTAATAAGATACGTAGCACAAAAGGAGGGCCAGAAGGTTAGGGTTGTTGATTCGGCTTATATGTCGGTTGAGCATCCGTGGTGCTTCCCCCATGAGCCATGTCCCACGGTCCCAACCTCGCCAATGATTTAGACCAAGTTCTCTGTGTGATATTATATACCGTATTATGATTGAGTTTGTGGCGAAGATATAAGCTGTTATTAGGAAATCTTTAGACAGGTAGTTCCCACGCGCTTTCGCGAGCCAAGGAGCAACGATAAGGCTCATGCAAGGTGATGGATGTGACCCCCGCAATCGCCAACGTTCGAAGTTTAATATTTACAAGGGCTCCTAGTGGAGCCAGGAAGGCTTGTTCAAATGAAAAACACTACCAAGGGAGCTTGGATGATATTATTCGGGTGGTGTTCGCCAAGGCGGGTCTTGGTCAGCTTGTGTCTCACGTAGGTGACATGACGCAACGCGATCGGGCGCTTAACCGGGCATTGATATCCCGGACAGCCCCGTCTCGGGTCTGAGCACAATATAAATTCGTGCTCTCGACGACCACAGCAGTCGACATCGGCTTCTCTGGGCCAGCTGATCCTTGTGTTTCTCCTGGTCGCCACCATGGCTCATCAGCCACAGACATCTCCCCGCCTCCGCAAGGCTACACATATTCTGGGCGAAGCCTTCGACGTGATATACCCCTGCCCAGAATCCAAAGAGGCAGCAATCGTCCTGATCGCTCGTGCCGAACGTGTCGTAGCGACTCTCGACCGCGTCATCCGACAAGTCAAGCCCTACGAGCTGCAGTATGAAATTGAAAGGGTTGACGAGTGAGCTTGTCTTCCATTCCGAATTTCGTGGCTAATTTATCACACAGAGTGGCCGAAGAGACGAAGAAAGTCATGCAGAGTATCGCCAGCAAGTCATTTGCCAGACGTCTGATTGATCAAACGCACGATTCTCGTGATATTGAAGTCGTCAACCTGAAACTCACCGATGTTCTCCGGCTGTTCAATGTTGCCACCGAATCACAAATCGCTCAGGATATTGCCATAAGCGAAGGTGCTCGAAAGAACGACCAATATCAGTGAGTCTGACGTTTATCGGCAGTGAGATCAATTTCTGATCGTGGTACTCGTGATAGCATCGAGCAGAAGATGAGGCAACTCCAAGCGGACGACGAACTACTTTGCAGCGAGTTCCATGTCACCAACCCTCATACAGCCCTAAACATGATCCGCGAGTTTCAACTCATGCTGGTTGGCCTTGATCCCCAAAGCTCCCCCCGAGCTCGGCACTTTTTCGAACATGCCTTGAAAGTATTCCGAGGGCGCGCAACCTCCAAGACCATGAATCTCGACGACAGTAGTCCTTCGCTATACTCCCAAACGTCCTTCAGTTCTACAACAGGAAGCATGCGTGTGCAGCGTACCTCCCAGTGGGTCATCAACGAAAGTGATATCAAGATTGATGAAAACTCGCCACTCGGTCGAGGAGGATTCGGAACCGTGTTCAAAGGGCAATGGAACGGTGCAACAGTTGCAGTCAAGAGGCTCGTCAAGGACGCATCTGCTCAGGTCAGTCAAAATGCTAGCATTAATCATAACCTCTATTCATCGACCAACGTTAGACACTCCTCCGTGAAGTCGAAACGTGGCAGGGGCTTCGCCATCCACATGTAGTTCAATTCTTTGGGGCATCGCCTCGCGACTCGCCCAATGCGTTTATCGTCTCTCAATATCTGGCCAATGGGAACGCCCTCATGTATCTTAAACGTAACCCGGATGCGGACCGCGTGAAGCTAGCCCGCGAGACAGCAGTGGGAATGGAGTACCTGCATTCCATGGGGATCATTCATGGGGACCTGAAAGCAGTGCGTGCTGCACCTCCCAACTCATAGCCCCCTCCTAAAAATAACTGATGAAACCAGGCGAACGTGTTGATCACAGACACTGGAGGCGCCGCACTGGCGGATTTTGGGCTATCAGAAGTGAAACAAGATTCAACTTCAAGGGCGAATACTTCAGAGAATGTGTCCGGGTCACCGAGATACCTGTCCCCAGAACGGTGGAGAGGGGTAAGCCACTGAGGCCAGAGTTTTTGACCGTTTTCTTATGGATATTGGATAGGTCCTGAATAAAGCCTCGGATGTCTATGCGTGGGCTATGACGTATGTCGTGCTATACATGGCTGTGTGACTGCCGCTGAAAGTCGAACCATTCATATATAGCACCATCGAAATATTCACCGACCTGCCCCCGTTCGGTTATATAAACGGGGTCGAACTGATCTATCATCTAGTTGTCCGCGAGAATCAGCGCCCCGATCGACCGGATCCTGAGATTGGCCTCCAGCGCGGTTTAACGGACGACATTTGGTTCTTGATTACCAAGGCCTGGGAAAAGGATCCCCAGCAGCGACCAACGTTCAAACAGCTCACTCAGGTGTTTCCCGAGTGCAGAGCAGATCGGTCGGGGAGTATCGAGCCAGAGATCGATGATCTACAGGGTAGGCTGATTGTTGCAATGCGAGCGCCTAAGAAGTGCCACCTAACGTATATATACTTCAACAGCTCAGCTCGATCGCATGCTCCCCAACACCGCCTCTGGGACTAGCATTGAAGTGTCTCAGACATCCTTGTCCGCAATGACCCCTATTCAAGCCACCCCACCCCTCCAGCTTGGTGGCCGTGCCCAAGGGCATGTTCAGCCATCCCGGGTCAATATTAATCATGAGCTCGAATCGGCCGAAATTGAAATACTCCCTCCACCTTCATATGACGTCGCCGCGAACACCCCGAGCGCAGGCAACTTGACTTTCCCCGTTTCGATTTCCGGGTCGGCAAACACGACACTGAGCAGCGTCCTGGACCAATAACTCCCCCGCTATCAACCGCAAACGGGGGCTCATGGTATCCTCCCGAAAGAGGGGGCTCCATCCGACCCGTGAGTTTTAATTTGCCACCGTGCAGAAATTTTGCGTCCTGAATGCAGATCATAGAGTCACAATTGTCTCCCGAACCATCTGGGTCATACGGACACGCTGGGCCAAGCAGGAACATTCCTTCTCCTCCCAACACGGCCAGCCCTCAACCACCTCAACGAGCTTTACCTAGCCCTGGAGCCCAATCCATCCCAGAAGAGCCCTCTCGGGCGGTGATTACCCCTCCTGTTTCTCCACCCGTCGTGCAATTAGCTGCTGCGCCTGTACCGGTGTCGCCTCCACGAAGAGCTATGACACGTTCTGACAAACGGAAGAGCGCGGTCCCGTGCCTAGTAGGTTTCGCCGCTCAGCCACACTTTGACAGGATCTAATCCGTTCTTATTGTAGTTAATACGGAATTATCAGTTTCACAGGCGTTGATGGTAGCTGTGAACAAGGGTGCTGATCAAGCCGAGATCGGGAGGCTTGTGTGCCAAGTGATTGACATGGCCGAAGACGAGGGTCAGGCCAAGAGGCTGGTCGAGGCTGGTGCAATCCCGACTTTGATCACACGCTTCAAGGACCTTTCACCGGGCGGCGAAGGAATCAACCATGTTATCTTGGCGTTGGGATTGCTCTCGTGAGTTTGGCTCATCATGGCTCCCCAGATAGTCTACTGACGGATTACCATAGACACGATCTATTGAGTGCAAATAGCGTCGTGAGAACTGGGACTGCGACGATGCTCATGGAAATATCCAAGTCTGCGCGAGCAGACCCCATTCGGGCCTGTTCAGCCTGGAGTTTGGGCCGACTAGTTCATTCAGACGAGATTGCCACCCGGTTTATCCGCGATGGTCTTCCTGAGCTTTTGATCGCTTGGATGAGCACATCCAAGAACAAGATGACGCTTCGAAGCTGCGTATGGACACTTGGCACACTTGCCCGAACCGATGCGCTCGCCGCTAAACTCGTCGATGCTGGTGCAATCCCCGCTCTTGCCACTCACCTGCAGCAGACTGCCGTCAACGTGACCGAAGCCGACCCAGAAGATTTAGGCGTCGCACTATTCGGAGTTGGACGGCTTGCACGCACAATCAAGTTCTCCAAGGCTCTCGCTGCCGCTGGTTCTGTCGAACCAATGGTCCGAACTCTCCGTCAGACACTCGATCCGCACGTACTCAACTGGTCCGCTCGCGCCATTGGTTGCCATATGCGACCCAATTCGGCGGACATGGCCAAGATTCTGCTTGCCGACGGTGCTGCGGATGGACTTGCCCGACTTCCCCGCGTAATCCCGGCCCATGAGACGGATGCCCTTGGTTCGTTTGCCTTTGCGATCGCCCGGTTTTCTTGTGCCGAGTGGGGATCTGGCACGCGCAAGGCTCTTGTCCAGGCGGGTGTGGTGGACGCGTTATTGAGTGCCTTACGGGCCGCGTCGGCTGTTCCGACGACAAACCCTCGGGTCCACGCCGAGCTCGCGTTTGCAGTCAGCTTTTTGGGAGATGTCGGAGGCTCTGCGATCCGAAAGGAGATTCAAGACGCTGGGGGAATTGAGATTCTGAAACAGGTCGCTCGCCAAGGCCCACCGGATGTGCGCAAGGCGTGCGAGACTGCCATCACGACGATCACTGGAAATGTGTTTACGAGGAGTACTGGTGAGTTCATAATTCGCTGATTCTAAAGCTCCTCTGACTGGGAAACATCATAGCATCGACGAAGACCGCATTCACTCATGATTGGAGTGGCGGCTGCCCCGAATATCCGATCATCCATCCCGACTTTGAGTCTTGGATCTAGACTACCTAGATTCGTGTTGCGGGTTTTTGATTTGCTTAACTTTCTTTTTTTGGGTTTCAGCCCGAACTCTGAGTGTACAAATACGAAAGTCTCTCTATTGATACCATAATTTGTACTTGACAACGCCAGGAACCAACCGAGGCCGTGGCTTTCACAAAACCCTAAATTCATAATTTTGATTGGATGGGATTACATTTATGAGTTCAATAGATGCTTCACATTGTATCTGAAACTACCGATGTCTCTGGGGCCACTTTATCAATAGCGCATATATCCAGTCCTTATCACAACCAAGCAATGAAACGCGTAGTTTTATATTTTATATTTTATATATATATTTTTACAAAGAATATTTCTGAATCCTAAGAGTTTTAATAGTAGGTTCTTTACGCCGACAACTCAGGTGTGTCCCTGTATGACGTCTCCATGAACATTGGTGGGTGTTGGTCGCCCAATACTTTGGTTACTTGAATGGCTTGACGAATCGACTGGATGTACTCCCGCGTCAATTGGATCTGTGCAGCCGCCAAGTTCTCCTCGACATATTTAATGGCCTTTGTTCTGGAACCCCGGCTTGGTCAGATAGCCAGCTTCAGCCCTGGGATAGGAGTAATGTCATTTCCTTGGTCAATGATAAATGCCAGAGCAATCTCACTCGCAGTGGCGTTATATACCTTGGAAATCTCATGGAACTTGGCAGCGAGTGCCATGGTCTTTGGAAAGCCGCGTGCTGTGTTGAGCAAATGTCCTTTCTCTTCAATCTCCAAGACGAATGGAGAATACTACCAGGATTGTTGCTTGGGCAAATAAAGAAAAGTGAATAGCAAACTGAATTTACCTCTACTTGAATCACCACAATAGGATGGACCTCATGCGTGCGACGCAGAGTAGCTGGCGAAGGTGCTGATAAGCTAATATAGTGGATTTTGGCAATCCTAATATTCACAAGAATTAGTCCCTATAACACTCGATAGGCCAACTTGACAAGATCGACCAGTGCGCTCATCGTACCCTCTATTGGGAACTTGGAGTCGATTCGATGAATATGGTATAGGTTGATCCTTTCTGTCTCTAGCTGCGCCAAAAGCCTATCGATACTGCTGCAGAAGGGTGCACTACATGAGACCAGCCTTGAGGGCAATGCATAGGGTCATACTGGTCAGTTTGCTTGCCAGGAAGATCTAGTCGTGGCCGCTGAGTGTTAGTGAACAAGACTTCAGCGCATTTTGAGAGGACTAACCCGATCGCGTTTGCCGGTGCGCTTGAACCATTTGCCGAGGAGGTCCTCGGCATCTACATATATACGCATATATCGACGTTCTGATTGGAATATCACGATTGGAATACCCACATAGACGTCGGCGGGATCCCAGTTATTGCAGCGAAGCTCCAAACCCTTATCAAGCAGCTAGAATACGGGAGCTTAGCTTGAGGCGGAAGCTAAAACCTAGGCGCTCTCACTTTGAGACGTGGTTCGCCATTTTCATCGTTACTGATAAATACTTTGGGAAAAGTTGTTCCCCCAATGCTCTATGTGTAGGGCCAACAGCTTAGATCGATTCCACTTAGGTAGTCGTTCACCTACCGTTGCCCCTAACCCAATCGCAGATACATCTCATCACCAATTTTGCGTGTCGGTAGTCCTTGAGTCGACATCATGAGACGTTTCACAGTGATACAAATAAGGTTAAAGATTGAAACCTAGCTCTTCCTGTCGAGTGTTATATACGGAGTGGGTGTGACGGGACCGTGGACCATCGAGTGAACACGCATACACCAGCCTCCACATCTACAGCATCAACGCCGAGCATTTCGCTGAACTATTCCTATATTGGGCGGAATATTATCAATTGAGGGAGGTAACGCCAAGGTTTTGACTGAGGCTGAAGGATGTCAGCGGCGCGGACGGCCGCGTCCGAGCGAGAGAGTGTCAGTATCAGAGGGTAATGGCCATTTTTCATCAAGTAAGAAGCTATATCATGTACAGTCCGGCCTTGTCCGAAAATAGATCCAGTTTCAGAGACACCAGATACAACTTAGAGCAGGGTTATACTTCTGAGAACAAGAGTTATACAATCTACACTATCCCCGAGAAACTGGATTCTCGTGTCATCATACGTTATGAGGCCTGTCCAGGTAACGCGGCTCCGAAGGAAGCAGCCACGCATGAGAATCTGCCTCAACCCATCCGGAAACTACCTGAAATCTCCAGCTAACCAGACATTTCAACTGGGCCAAAAGAGTATTGGGTGGGTGGCTTTCAACAGGACAGCCCGTATGGGCTTTAGAGCCTATTGGATCCCAGGCAAATGTCCTTCTGGGTGCCTCCCGGAGCGTCAGTGAGACTATGGGTCATGACTTCGATAGACAATACAAACAACGTAAGTTTGTTTCGGATGGCCACACGAACGTAATTAATACTCAAACGAGTCGTTTAGACTATAGCCTGGCTGGCCTCACCGTCAGACACTTCAAACTGAATCAACATTAGCTACTGTTGAGGACCTTGACAACAACGCCAAACATTATCACGACATTCCTGTTGGCGGCGCATCCAGTATATGATTATGTATAGTATTACGCAGGTATTTTCTGGGCCTCTCCGTATATCTACAGTCCGATTTCTGTACAATAATACCAGCTCAGCAAAACACCCGGCCCAGTTTTACAGTTGCATCAGACTCGGCCCTGAAACCTAGCAAAAACGACGATTAGAATGAGATCTAGAAGGTGTGCGCAGTCATCGCTACTGCTTAGGATTTTTTGGTGCTCAACTCACTAAATGGCGAGTGGCCAGTTTCCTAGTATGCGACGGTATATGCATGTTCTTTTTAATCCAGATGGAGTTGGTGGGTCGTGGTTTGGCTGGAACTTTGAAGGACGAAACGATATCTTGCTATATTTTTTGATTTCTCGGTTTACATTTCAATAGTATTGACGCTTGCCTCAAGTCTAAGGAGCAAGACAGTTATTTAATATGGTACAATTGCATTATCGTAGCCAAACAGAACGAAATCCTGAACATCGCTGGAACTTATCATATACCTAGGTGTTATCGCTGCAGGCGATCATATGTGGGCATGAGCGGTCCTCAAGTATTTCCTAGTTGTGGTCCCCTCGCTACCCATGGGCATGATCCTCGGCCGCCCCTAACTAGCGGTGTTTAAAACACCGGCAAATGCTCAAGCCAAATGCCCAAGCTCCTGATCGACATAGAGCAGCTTAGGGTTTACATTGATTAATCTCAAACCTGTGGGAGTGCGGCTCTCGACTGACGGAGAAAGTGGCTGCGTGTACGTAGAGCCCATACTGGGTTATCCAAAATTCAGAGGCGGCGTCCTCCAAACGGCCAGGGAATGATCTGCTCGTCGATATGAGGCCGCTTTAGGGATCCAAGTGAGGGATCGACCACGGACGATTCCTGTGATAACCAGAATTTACATTGCGGGCCATAGCACACACGTGGTCAGTCTATGAGGGTTAGTGGCCAGGCGCGGCCATTCTCGCCTCCTGGGCCCCGTGTTCCCAAACGGGTGGTGTCAATCATA
Organism: Ceratorhiza oryzae-sativae; assembly: GCA_030998015.1. NCBI lineage: Eukaryota > Fungi > Basidiomycota > Agaricomycetes > Cantharellales > Ceratobasidiaceae > Ceratorhiza > Ceratorhiza oryzae-sativae. The sequence goes on from JARWMV010000247.1 coordinate 802,278, forward strand.
GAGACCAGGCGAGGGGTCAAGCTCATCGGATGAGACAGGGTCATAGATGGATCCGGAGTTTTCGGTCTTATTTCACGCGTGTACAGCCGCGCTAGCTATCGGGACATCAGCCACTTGAAGATCCAAGATGTGCGATCAAGCTCATGGCGGGACCCCAAGCGCGAAGCCATAATATATGGGATTAATCGACAAAAAAGCAAATACGCACAAGTGTTATTCAACACCCAGAATGCCCCACATTATGCGTCCAATGACCTCGATCCCATCATGTTCGCGGCTAGCTCGTGCTCTTCCATCGGCGACGACCTGGGCATTCATCGCTCCGCTAAGTTCCCTGGAGTCAATAATCTTCGAGACGATGCTCTCATGGAACTCCGGGTGGCCCTGAACCGTCAGGATATGGATAGCCCTTAGACCATCCGATGGGCTTGAGCCAGGATATCGGAGAGACATGCCTTGATTAGCGCAAGTTGGTGTGGCGCCAATAATATCAAAGTCGGGAGGGATGGAGGTCGCCGGGACGTGGTCTCGATGCATCTGATGGATTTTCTGTATGATGGCAAAGACGGTTAAACGCGTAAAGGGGCAATTTTGAAAATGTACCAAATTCTGTCGGTCAAATATCTCAGCACCCAGGGGGCTGAGCTGCACGTCATACACTCCAACCTCCCAGCCCCTCTCGTTTGGAACACAATCGCCGCCCAATGCTCTGGCTACAATTTGGTGACCAAAACAGATGCCAAGGATCCTGATTTTGGGGTACTCCTTGGTGACTCTAGCAACAAAGTCTAGAAGCGGGGGTATCCAAGGAAGCGGCGCGTATGCTGACGAGGCTAACCAACGGCAAAAGCGTGGGTAAGTTCTTATAAAAGCGACGAGTCCAATGGCTCAAGCCTCACCAGATCCAGTGAGCACGATCCCATCATATGTCGAAAGCTTTTCATCGTCGGGATAAGCCCCTTTTACGACGTCATATCCGTCGAGAATAAACTCGATACTTCCTGGACCCCTTTGCGTGGTTTTTAGGATGTGATTGAGCGCCTTTTGCAAGTGGGCTCTGAATATTTCGAGGTATGTTCCGTGCGCAGCTACGACTTGTGGAAGAGGCGTATCGCAGATCAGCAAGGCTAAGTTTAGGCGTCGAGTCATCGTGTGATTAAGATGTGATACGCTTTATGGTGGTTAGTTGTGGTGGAGCGTTGTACCACGTGGCAAGATTCCATTTCATTTCGTTTGTACCCTTACGTCCGTGCAAATGCATTACATTGCTAGCCCTTCGATAGCAAGGGGTCTTGCCACAAACTGTGTCGATATCCAACTGTCTATTCAACATATTCAGGTTGTGTTTGGGATCGCCCCTGGTCCTGGAAACGATTACGCACCGCATATATATCATTTGGTACGCATTTATCCACGCTGCCATCGTCCTTACATCGGGCCCAAACCCAGGCTCGGACGATGAGCGGCCCTTACGTGGGCTCATGCGGATGAGACGTAGATACTGCGGCTGCAGGATGTCGCACCAATGCTCCCAACCACAATTTTATCAGAGAATCATCATTGTGCAAATTGCAGCTGCGGCCCCGATGATCTGGTACTCTGGACAGCATCTCGAAAAGGATTCACATGCTTATCGTCACTACAAGCATGTTAATTCAGCGGTTTTACGCACCGTGTACGCTCGACAAAGAGTAAACATGGTATTTCCGAATCTAGCTCATTCGCGTCATATGAGATTCAACCGTATGACATCAAAATAAATAAATGGCAGTTTAAGATGGCCCTGGCTAGCGTAATAGGTCGGTTGCCACACGCTGAACTTGGAGAATGCTAGCGAGCACCTGCAAGTAGGGCGGGGTTCTGATCGCGGATCGCCAGTTCAATTCAATGGGAGGGTCGTCATTATTTTCCTCTTCATCCGAATCAATTAACCAGTCTACGTGAGCCTGGATCCTACTTGCCTGATCTGTTCTTTCAATTTATTTCTATATTCTTGAGGTGGGTTATGGACTATGAAATATGATTGAGTCGAGTGTAACTTCGAGGTATCATGTGGACGCACTTTCTTGCCTAGGTGCAGCGTCCGTCCTGTACCATCCATCACCGAGTTTGAATAGCCAATGGAAAGCATGATGAATTTATGTGAGCAGCTTAACTTATCCTTGTTTCAGGTGGATCGATTTTGGTGTTAGCAATGACAAAAGAATCCTGAACCAACCACGACCACAAGATGTAGGTGAAAATAACATATTCACCATTCAGGTTTAACAAAGTTTCATCGATTATCGTTTGTTAATCCCTTTCGTTTGCGAGAATTGCTCGACTATCCAGGAGGTCAACATTGTGGCTAGTGCCTAGCCACAACAGACATGTAGAATTACACTGAAACACGTGACTCTGCCCTGCCGTGGCTTACGTGAGAACGATCTCCCCTTGACCAAAATTTGAGTTCTGGAAATTTGGCTCTTATAACCAGCAAACAGTATGGCACAAAGGGCAAACTACTACGCTCATGAAGAGTACGAAGAAGACCTCGGAGATGTAAACATCGAGGCAGTGGTTGGAAACTATGGGCAGGGAGGACACGAGATGTATGAGGATGGCAAGTATATGGTGCACGAGTCGCCTATTTCATTCGATAACGGTATTTTTTAGACCAGGCTAGAATAGACGAGGCAACAATGTCTGCTATGCATCAAATGGCGCAACAGGCTGCCTTTGCTCAGATTCCCGACGTCGTGAAACGGGCAAGCGCAGGCCAACTCGGATTTGCGAATTACCTATTAACTAATAGGATTGTAGTTCATCGTTCAATTCCACCAAGCGGTTATGGACAACAACCTTGCCGAAATCACGAACGCTTATGATCAAGGATGGAATAGACTTACCGAGAAGTTTTATGCCAAAACGGAATGGCCAGAGGCGGAGTTGATCGCACCCCTCGTCAATGACGGTAAGATTCGCGGGTTCTCGTAAAATATCTCAACCTAAAGTTTCCATAGATCCTGTCTTCTTAATTCTGTACAGGGAGTTGTACTACCGGTGAGCTGCATTCGCAACGTCTAGATTCTCGTTTTCTAACCATATACTAGACATGTCTACTCAAAGCTCCAGCCAGAAATCGACGATCGGTTCCACTCGTACGAAAACAGCTGTGAACTCTTCAACTACCTATTGAGTATGTATACTCCACTTCATTCTCGTGTGCCACAACCTGCGTTAAACGAGCAACCTATTCAACAGACTCGGATGGGCCAGTCCAACTTGAACTCCCGGACCAGTGGCTCTGGGACATCATTGACGAATTCATCTACCAGTTTCAGAGTTTCTGCGTATGGCGTGCTCGGCCAACACAGAAATCCGAAGAAGAATTGATGATGCTAGCTGACGGGAGTCAGGTATGTTTCATCCTTCAGTTTCTCTAAGAAATTTCATTGATAATGTTGAATAGGTGTGGAGCTGCTACAGCGTTCTCAATGTCCTATACTCTCTTATTCAAAAGTCTCGGATCAACGAGTATCTTGAGGCCACACAACGTGGAGCGTCTGCCGAAGAAGTGGCGTGAGTCTGATCGAGCACACCTATTTCATATATATCCCGATGCATCTATAGTGAAGCCGCAGGCGAGTATGGGCAACGCCCTCTGTATCGCACTCTTGGGTTCTTCAGCATTATCGGCCTGTTGCGTGTGCATGTGCTTCTTGGAGACTACACGCTGGCTTTAAAAGTCATGGACCCTGTCAAACTAAACCAGAAGGTACGTGCCACCTTACGTTACCAACCTCCATTATTACTGACATTCTTCCAATGAATCTAGGCGTTTTTCACCCGTGTGACTGCGTGCCATGTGGCGACTTACTATTATGTTGGATTTTGCTATATGTCACTCAGGCGCTATACCGACGCGACGCGCACATTCAACTCGATCTTGAACTTTATTTCAAGGATGAGGCAGTATCATACTAGGAGTTACCAGTACGATCAGGTATGTTAAGATGATAAGGTGTAAGAACCTGATGAAATGGAGTTTACGGTAATAGATCAACCGAACAGCCGATAGGATGTATGCGCTGCTCGCAATATGCAACGCCCTCTCTCCGAGCAGGCTAGACGATGCGATTATGACGAACCTGAAAGAGAGATATGGAGAACAACACACCAAGATGTCCAAAGGGTATTTACAATTTGCCTGTTCGACACAAAATACATCCTCACCAAAGCGCCTAGTACCGAGGAGGGTTTCGCTGCGTTCGAAGAACTCTACACAAAGTCGTGCCCAAAGTTCATCTCGTCCACTCCTCCGCCTTATCATGATACGGATTTGTTATCCCTCTATATCTCTTCGCCGCCTCTCGAACCTCTCCATCGCCATCTCTCCCTCTTTCTGTCGGACGTTCGAATCCAGCAGAGCGTTGTACCCACCTTGCGCAGCTTCTTGAAGATGTACTCCTCCCTGGATGCAAGCAAACTCGCCGGGTTCTTGGATGCTGACGAGGAAGAGATTGTGCAACAAATGATGGTCATGAAAGGGGCTAGCCGAAGCGTGAGCCGAGCAGCAGTCGTGGGAGATAGTGGAGGATTATTGGAGGGAGCGGTGATCAGCACGAGTGACCTAGATTTCGTCATTGACGAGGTGCGCCGTGTCCCCTATCACTGGATTTGATCTATATTGAAATACCTGCTCGAATAGAACATGGTCCAAATTGTCGAGAGCACGATCGGTCGACGTTATGGCGGGTGGTTCATCCGAAATACGGAGCATGCCATAAAAGTATACGACACCCTCAAATCCAGCCCACTCCCAATCTCCAAGACGGCGGCTGCAACTTCGGCGACAGTTGGGAATGGCGCCAGCGCCGGAAAACCGGCTACTCCTACGCCTAGTGGAGCACCAGCAGGAGCAAAGCCAGCGTGGGGGGCGGCGAAGAGTGTGAGGTTGGCAGCTTGATAGCGCTGTGTTGCGGGTGTGGTCAAAATTTGTGCGATTGCGCGGCGATTGAATTTATGGGCATGAAGGTTCTATACATCGTTAAAGAAGGGGGGTGTTGATGGAGCCTGGCATCACATCTCGGTTAACGACGTCGAGGTCAGAACCCGCAGAACCCAGCATCGTTTTTGGTGCTCCGTAATCAACTTGAACTCCGACGATGACGCTGTGGTAACATTTTGTCACGCAGCGGACACACACCAGCACACCTCCGGTTTCCGGGGGTAAGGAAAAGTTCTCAACGCCAACGCTGGTTAGCAGGATCTAGATCTTGACAAGACCTTCTTGACACGAGTTGAGGATCTATTATTGTAGATCGCCGCGCCTCGATTACGCAGGTGGTTTCGAGTAACAGGCCGGGCCGGGTATACCAGGATCTAAATTATGCGGGCGAAGGCAATATCCGCATCAATTTGAGTGATGTAGTGGAGCAATGGAGCGGTGGAGTCTCAGGGGATGGATCGCTGATCACCTTGTATCGTGGACTCGGCAATTCCACTCGTGCGTCGGCTTTTGCGCTGTAGGATATGACGATGTCACCATCCGATCAGTTCTCACGAAATTGGGCTTGGGGCCAATTTTTATACGTCGAAACGGCCGGTCCGAGAGCAATCGGCCCCGCATGACGCTAGAGACGTAGGAACTTCAGCGGAAGAATTGTAAGCGTGTAAGTAGATGCATCTCGACTAGCACGAGCAAGTCAGAGTGATAACACATTCTCGGGGATACGTGCGGGGTTGTGCTAAGCTATTTACTGCGTCTACGCAACACATAAGCTGTATCATCGCTCTTCATTCAAACGTCTGCGCGGTCCTTCTGGTCTTGCTCTTTTGACGCTATGTCATCGACTCTAGCATCTCGCTCTAGTAAAAGAGGCCAATATACTCGCCATGCTTGTGCTCAGTGCCGAGGCCGGCGGTGTAAATGCGACGGCGTCCGTCCGACTTGTGGCTCATGTGAATTTTATGTGAGCCTTTCTTAGGCACGCTCGCGATATGCCTGAAGATCTTACCCATCATTTATTAGGGGCACGAGGTAGGGTGAAACATTCAATTTCATCGCGCATTCATTGATACTCAACTGGACGAAAAGTGTTCATGGGGAAATGATAAGGAAGCTATTCGACCACCGACGAAACAGTTCATCCAAGCACTTCGAACTAAGATTCAATGGCTAGAGGCCAAGTTATCTACTCTCAGAGATTCACTACAGTCCGGCGGCCAACAGTCTGAGGGTTTCAGCGGCTTCGATCCAGCGAGGAGTGTGCCAGACGGTGCAAGTTTTCCTATTCCGACCGAATTCCGACCGATCGTACGTCCGATTAGGATCTTGAGTATTGCTGCTAACTTGCATGTTGTAGCTCCCGCCTGTGCCCACGCAACCACCGCCTTCTCCATGGCTAGCATATCAAGCCGAACACTCTTTTCTCGCCACAACAGGCGTCATTATCCAGCCCGTCGATACCACCTACCAGTTCGTATTCAACATTGATGCCAACGTCCCGCTCGGCGAAAACGTCCGACAAAGTTTGCTCTGCGAATGGAACCGACACCTCCCCTTGTTGGACGGAGTGCAGTTCACACGTCTCGAGCATGATACATTGCTGGATCGATATTTTAGATATTCCGGTTGCTGGTTAATGAACATTGTTCCCCCACTCTTCTTGCACGATATGCTCCGCTCTCTCTCCATGAGCGATTTACCAAAAGTTGACCATTATTCGCCACTCCTTCATTGCTCATTGATGGCCTTTGCCGTTTCGCTTTCGGACGACCCGCTGATCACCCAGCCCAGCACCGGGGAATGTTTTGTAAACCAAGCCAGGTGTCTTCTTTCCAAGGAGCTAGATATTCCGACATTGGCTATGATGCAATCTCTCTCGCTCCTCTCAGAATATCATTATGGATTAGGAGAGATGGAGCGAGGTTACATGTACTTGGGTATGTCGTGGCCATGAGCGATTGGTCTTGGCTACCATTGAACGCTTATCTTTTTAGGAATGAGTATGCGTGTGGTTCGCGCTCGTAAGCTCTTCATCGCAACCGCTAGAAGTTTGAGCCAACAAGTCTCTTCCAGTCGGCCTGGGAACTCGCCGAGAGCGCCTCGACTTAGCTCCTTCGGCAGCGATATCGAACTGGTACTTCTTGTCTGTATATCTGCAAGGTGGGGTTCCAATGTAACCGCCAGCACAAATCTTCTCACACTTGCTATTTCCTAGATAAGATTGTGGTATGAAGGTTCTATCCTTGAGAGAGCGGCAGTTTACAACCCAAGCAGGCCCCCGAGACAACCGGAGAATATGGGTTGGAATCCGCGAGGTACTTACTGGAGCCACCTATTATTGACCTCGAGATCGACCGTCTTCCCTGGCTTCGTGCCTCTGGACCGAATCCGGCGGAAGGATTAGAGCAGCCAAATCGGATGACCGAAGTGTTGTCTCAGACATGTCGACTCATAGTCATTGGGGAACCGATATTCCGTCTACAGTAAGCAAGAAAAATTTCCCTATTTGCTTTGAACACTAGGCCTTATACCGATCGAAGTATATCCGAATCTTCCACGGAAGAAATGAGCTTCATCTTCAATATTCAGTCAGTCAAATCTTCTGTAAATCTTTCGCAATAACGGTGCTAATAGTATAGCTTGCCAGTTTCAAGCTTCAGGCATGGCTCGATCAGCTGTCTCCCGAACTTCGCATCTTGGATAGTGCTATGGGTATCCCCTTGCCCCACATAATTTCACTCAATATTTGCTACTGGTGGCTCGTGCTTTGTTTCTACCAGCAACTGCTTGGCGGGGGGGCAGCATTAACTAACGCCACTCAGCCGTTGGGTAATATACCAAGCCTTTCGTGCGACCGCGCTGCGCACGAGATCATGGAACTGGTAAAACTGTACGAACGTTGGCATGGCCTGCGCTTTTTTGACCGAAGGATGATACAAGTGAGACGCGAGCCCCCATTTAGGTTCGGCATTAATGATGCTCGTTAGGTTCTTTACACAACTGGACGCTTTTTCCTCAGCAAACGCAGCCCAATTGAATCCGATAACCTCTCACCCCAACAACAAACCCCTAGTGCATCTGCACTAGAATGTATTTCAGCCCTACATGCGATCTCTAATGTATGGCAATGCGCGAAAAAATACGCCGATAGGCTTCAATTGTTAATGAGCCAGCAAGACCAAGGGTTTTCTGCTGAGGCGTAAGCCAAACGTCCAACAGGGTGTTCACTGAGTTAGTCCGCCCCTCCTCTTAACAACGCTATGATTTTGAACGGTTCAACTCTAATTTAGAATCAATCTTTTCAGGGAATCCAGTTGATGGATGAAGCTGCGAGCTCCTTCCACCAGTAGCTACAAAAATTTCTGTCTGGTATTCTTTGATGTATACAAGAAAGGATGTTAAATAGCATTCGCCTAGGCCTGGTAACGTCTGACTCAAGCGTGGCCTGTTTCTCTTAGCTCTTACTATTGCTTTTTTATATGTATTAGTATAAAATATAGACTTCCGTATCTGAAATCTATAAAAGAGATATTGGGCTATTCAATTTATGCTACGACCACTAGAAGTTACTGGCCGGTTCGGTGAAAGGCAATCCAATCCATCAAGCCCCGTCATATTGACGGTTGTGTAAAATTCTAATATTAGACGATTCACAATGACCCTGCCCATACGCCAATAGTAACCGTGGGAGCACACGGCTTGCGAATAGTTTGCGAGTGGTGTATGATAGCATATGTCCCGACATCACCCATGTCCAAACGCGAACCTCGGACTTTAAGTCAAGAGGTTCGAGGAGTATTCAGGGACTAAACATATATGTATGCGCCTCTACCACACGGACGCAACGCAAGGCTGAGCTTGCATACTTATGTCATTGAGAATCATCCAAGCAAGATTAGTACATTACCGATGCCTGTTTCCAATATAATCTCGCGGCAAACATCTTGGAAGAAACTCCGCGTAACGTTCGCCGTTCGCACTAGATCATGGTCAACACAAAGAATTACAGTAATCAAAGATGGGCCTACATTCGCGCAAAGGACTTGATTAAATCATAGTTGATTTCCTGGGATAGAGCTGGATCAAGCTTGTATGCTGAATGTAATCGAACAAAGTTGCGGATCCATGTCACGAGTGTGGTCACCGCTCCTGCGATAAAGTTAGCCATAGTATTGCGTCAAAATATCTAACATGCCATTTACTCTCATTTGTATCAGATCAAGGCGCGACTGAATACTTGCCTGGTCTACTGACTTAATCTAGATAGCTTCCGGCTAGCCCTAGCAGCTCGGGCCACCCCCAGCCTGCCCAACGGTAAATAAGAGTTGGGTGCACGCACTCCAATCTACGCATCTCCCCCGTTTACGATCTCGTATAGCGGAGTAGGAGGCAGTTTCCTATACCATATAATGCTGTAACTGTCTTACATAGCCGCGGGCTGACCGGACAAAATAAACTGGACTCCAAAAAAAAAATCTCGTCTAGGGGTAGCTCCGAGCATTGTTTCAGTTGCATCCAATCCTTTTTTGGGTCTGCAACTGAGAACCCAAAATTTTGAGTTCAAACTGCATCTCTCCTTTGTGGCCTTTCCATGTTCTCATGTGCCTTTCTGATTGGTGTGTAGAAGGCTTCCTCCAGGTCAAATGTCTTGATTGTCTGGGCCAACAATATTACAAAAGCTGCAAAAGTGGCATTTTCTAAATTGGTTGGCTGGATTTCCATTGTTTGTACTTCCACCCACCATCCAATTTTACTGTCCACATTAGGAGGCGATTTGAACCAAAGAGATTTCCAAACACTGCCTTGGATGTTGTCAAAGTGGTCTCCAGAATTGATGTTGTAGACCTCATGAACATTAGAGAGCACACAGAGTGGATCTTGAATAAAGATGTGGGTGAAGTGTTTGGCCAGCAAATGGTCAATGCCTATCCATTTATAGCAATATTTGCAAACAAACTGGTAAGACTTAAGTGCACCTTTCTATTGAAGATGGTCATAAATTTCATGGTCAAACAGAACTGGGATGTCTTTATAGTTGGATTCTTGTTGATATCAGGCAAAATGTACAGTTGAACCCACTATGCCAAGATTTAGGGATGAGATATTTGCTGTCTTTTAGTGGCTGGATTGACACCTCAGCATGCAAGAACTGTAATGCATGTGTTGACATACCTTTAACCTCTTTTCTTTGTCAGTATCGTCACCCATGCTGGCTAAAACAAATTTCCATCAACAATCAATGTTGGACAGATATTCAAGATATTCAGGAGAAAATGCTGTCAATGCCCTTTGTTTTCTAATTAGCTCAGGTGTCAATTGATGCACAACCTGATACTTACAAGAATAGGAACAATTGGGACTGGTATGCCACATATTTTCCTTGGATCATCAGTGTCATGGCCCAGACCATGACACGGATTTTATTATGATTTTTTTGTATATTTTATAAATCTCTCTTTTTCATATTTTTGGACAAGTCCTGTTTAATTGGATATATGCATAGAATTACTTACATGATCATGTGACCTTGTTGTTGTTTACGTTCTGTTTGTACCTTCTGGAATATTCTGTTACATGGCACCATTCTTACATCATATGATAGTTGTCTCACACCATATGTGTATTTGATATAGCTCATTGTATGAATATATAAGGGAGAGTCTGAGAGCCTTAAGCCTCAGAACTCGACCTCCTGTCGTATCCCCTCTACTACCTGTGTGACTCACAAGTCCATAGTCCCTGCCCAGTCCTCTTAAGGACAAGTGCACCTACTCCTACATCCTTGCGTCTCATTGCACCCTCACTGCACGCCCTACCTTAGATGTTGTCAGTAAAGCCTCTGGCATCACCACCCATAGGCTTGTCATCGCCACTTAGGTGTTTGACATTACTGTTCAGGTCATAGCTCTGACAATCAGTATCAGATGCCTGAAGCATAACTTGCATACAACAGTAGCCCTCTCCAAACTCCAGGGCATACAAGTAGATGTAATTAGGTTTGGCAGCTCTATTTTGGGCCTCTGCATATAATGTATATTAAGCTGGCTTTATTTCTCTTGAATACAATATGTTATGACCCATCAAACAGACATAACAAAACAACCGAATATTTTTACAGATTTATGGCATTTTTCCTAAGCAGAACAAGCCATAAACAAGGTCATGTGACCTTGGTGCTTACAGTGGTTACCCTGAACTTGCTCCAGCATTTCTCTCCCTTGTTACTTGGAGCAAGGAGCGAGTTGTCACGTGATCTTGGCGCTTACAGCAGGATCATGTGACCTCAGCGCTTGCGGTGGTTACCCTGAACTCGCTCCAGCATTTCTCTCCATTGTTACTTGGAGCAAGGAGCGAGTTGTCACGTGATCTCAGTGCTTATGGCAGGATCACATGACCTCAGCACCTACCCCTTGGACCTTGCATGGCTCTATAAGATTTGGAGCTGCACAAACTTAAGACAAACAATTACCTAACCCATAGTACTGTGCATAACCTACACCTACTGCAGAGTGTGCTTAGATAATACATCCGCAGCCACCACAGCCACAGGCATATATAAGAAGGATAAAGCAAGACTGGATGCCTCAGCTTGCTTTATCTTGTCAACCACCATAGACCATAGCAAACACTGTAACTAGAACACTCAATACATACCACATAGCACCAAACCGTCAACACAGCCACTACTTAAGTGCTTTGCAAGGAAGCATCCAGAGGGTCACGACACAATACATACCATGGTTCTCTTAATATGCATCCTGATTCCAAGGAACCATAGGATCTTTGAAAGGACGTGGGATTCTTTCATCAACATGGATAGGAACATTCACTCAGGGCTTTGACCCTTGTCCCTAGCAAATGCTCTTGGTGATTATCCTTTGACAATTCAATTAAATTCAAGTGAACATAACATTATAATACAGCCTACCTGTAACATAATGGTAGTTTATTACTTATCAGATAAGAACATACTGTGGGCCAATGTAGTGCTGTTGGGATCCTGAGGGGGGCCAGTGAAGGTTCCCAGTGCACCCAACCAAGGATACGAAGTCAATTCTATCATGACTTCATGTGAGGCTACATAATTCTTGGCAAGATGTCTTCTTTGCTCCATGTCCTTCTTGATGCTAAGCAGGCTGGCTGGTGATCCATTATATGGTGACTCAGGTGCTGTTTCAATGATGAATTCACCAAACTCAGGTTGAAATCAACAACAAGGGTATATTCAGTATTTGCATACTACCATGGCAATTCACTTGCTCTGCATTGGGGGTGGGTATTCCATCCTTGTCATTGCACCTGTCATTGTGGTGTTCCTAAATGTTGAGGAATTGTGCAATGGCATGTTCCCAAATGTAGTCCACATGCTTACAGCCTTCTTCCCAGCTGGGAGGCAGCCCTTTGGATAGCTTGCCCATTTGAATGCCAGTGAACCAGATGCTCAAGCTCCACAAGTGGCAAGATGGTGTTGATACAATCATTTGTACCAAAAGGGTACTGCATTTATGAAAAGGACCAAGCTCACACTTGGCAATGAAAGCATTGAGATACATGACAGGTAATGTAGTTGTGAGACTCTTTATCTTGTCCAATCCATAGCTGTGACATCATTAGGATGAAACTTGCCTCTGTATTTGCTCCACATTCAAAAAAACCAATCATCAAGTGGGGTGGCACTATACGCCATGGCAGGTATCAATTCAACAACAGATTGGACAGAACCAGCATCGAAAAGCCTGCAGATTAGTGCTAGAACAACGTAGATGAATTCAATGACCAAACAGTGGTCTTTAGAACTGAGCCTGAGCCAGGGTTGCCTGCATAAAGGCATAGCTTATTGCTAGTCAAGTTGGGCTCATTGTATTAGTTGTGGGATTGGTAGGCAAGTCAACCAAACCAAACAGACAGGCATGTTCCAGAACAGAACAATAATGCTATGGATGAGATCTGACAGCTTCATGACCTTATGATGTCAAAACATTCCCTTAGAGTAAAAACACAGACACACAGCTGTACAAGACGACCGAGTGGGTAACAGGAGTAATCACACAACAACGGAGGGCTGAGAGGCCCTCCTTGGGGACCACGATGGGGAAATACAACAAGGTATTTGTGGTGACTCGTCGCTGACTCACCAAGCCGATAGCGTTCCTGAGAGGACTATATAGGCATTTCGCTTATTTGATGATCATGACGAAATCTATTATTTGTATACCGCTAGCAGTCTCAAAAAGGGCCAAGGCGCGGTCCCAGCCTGACGACGAAGATGAACACCGGGCAACACCCTGCACCGGGGTACAGAGTGAGTGAGTATAGTACGAAGGGAGAAACGAGTCCGAGCAAGACGCCTAAGGCGAGTCACCTAGGGGCAGGGTAAGATTATAGGCAAGGCAAAAAGAGCGCGGTGGCCGAGACACAGAGAAAAGGAGAGAAGAAAAGAGAGCAGCCCGGATCGGGTTCGCAGGATTCGGCCAGTTAGCCGAATGGACTATTTTCTTTGGTGAAAGCGTTCGTGTGTTCGAGGAATGTGATGAGTTTTTCAGTGCCTTTTTGCGTGCCGAGGATATCTGGCAGCGAGAGAATATCTCCACGGTCTGTAGTGAACGGGTGGTGAACGTCAGTGTAGCTGGGGAAATCTATGAGTATATGCTGTCGGGTTTGACGGGGTTCCCCATAAGGGCAATATGTATTTTCGTTTGGGGCGAACCGTTCATAGTATTCTCCGATGAAGGCATGGCCTGTAAGGGCTTGATTGAGGCGTGAGAAGATGGGTCTCGTGTGTTGAGGAGTTTGCTTGGTTTACACGAGTTCGGTCTGCAGGTGCAAAGAAACCGCTCGGTTCGTCTGTCGCCCACATTTCGAACCAATCGTCTGAGTTTTGGCCTTGGATTCTCGTTTGATGTTTGTGAGGGGTTTTCTACCGGTTATACTTTTTCTGTGGGACGACGCTCGCTTAGCTAATTTGTCGGTGAGGTCGCACTTGCTTATTTGCCACCACTGGCATTTTCGCTTGTCACTTGAACGGAACTCTCTCCGCTTATGCAACCCGCGATGAAGAAACGACAATCGCAACAATTATGGCACAAAAAAGTCCATGTAAGTTACCCTGAAAACAAGCGACGAATTACACGCTTAGACGGCTATCTGATAGTTGAGTAAAAGCCCGCATATACTCGGAAAAAGCCACACTACTCGAGTTTTTAGCAATGCCAGGTGTCCTATACAACATGTCATAAGGCCTGGTGAGCTGTAATATAAATAGAACAAACTTACGTCGCGAGCGCCGGGCGCAGCAACAGACTGGTAGGCCGGCTTATCACCAAGACACTCGGCGAGCGTGACGAGCCTAGTGAGAGCCCATCAGTTGAGGCAGGTGATAAACGAATTGAAAATAGCTTACTTGTACCCGGCCGCTTGGAGCTTTTGGATCGCATAGGGGATCTAAATGACGTCGAGGTTGGTTCCGGCTTCTCCCTGAAGAAATCAGATGCACTTACGACTTCATGGGCTGTTCGCTCGTAGACCTCGTGGTTGAGGGTTAGAATGGTAGACGGCCGCTTGGCAATCGCGTCATCGTAGAGCTTCTTCGATTCGGCAGGAGTTGCACCTGAGAAATCGATCAATTCAGTGGCTGAAGCGACCCACCAAAGTGAGACATACCGAGCGAATCCCTGTTATCAAAGTCCCACATGGCACTGAAAACTTGGAGTTCAACAAAATGCAAGGCACCGCGGATCATCAAACTCACATGCTTTGACCACGAGCGCCAGCTACGTTCTAATGGAGCTGAATTAGTCAATGAAGTTTAATCGTTTGCTCAGTCTATTCATTTACCCTGACGTTATCTGACATATAATTCATCAGTACTTCAAGCCAGAAGCTCCACACGTAATGCTCACCGTTGTATTCGCCGTACGGGGGGCGCATGAAAGCAGGAACCACACCCGCAATCTTCCGCATGGCCTCTGAAACCGCGAGTTAGTGGCTGTCGACTATCGGAAATGGTTCATTTTACCCTCCACGCGCCACATTTCGTCGTGGACTTGATCCCAGGTGAGCTGAAAGCTTTGGTGAGCAAGTTGAATCGAAAATGTCAAAAAATAGAGCTGACCGACGACAAGTGCGCGTGAGACCAGGTATGGGACGCAATCTAGCTCGGATGTGAGTACAAAATGTGCAGTACCAGTGCGACGGCAAACCTGGTGGCCTTTGTCATAGAGGTATT
This sequence comes from Ceratorhiza oryzae-sativae, assembly GCA_030998015.1. Taxonomy (NCBI): domain Eukaryota; kingdom Fungi; phylum Basidiomycota; class Agaricomycetes; order Cantharellales; family Ceratobasidiaceae; genus Ceratorhiza; species Ceratorhiza oryzae-sativae. Next base: position 817,493 of record JARWMV010000247.1, read on the forward strand.
TCACGCGCCTGAAGCGGCTTCAGCCGATAAGCGCAGAAGACACAAACGTGTACTCACTTGGCATTGTCAGGATCATAGATACACCCATCTGGAACGAAGTCAGCCACTTGGAAAAATTAACTGTCTCGAGTAAACTCTCACAGTTCTTTCCGTTCAGGAAGAACGTGCTATGATATCTGTCAGTGATAGTACATGATACCTGCAAGAACAACCCACCCCTTGCCTCCGGCGGCGATCAAAGCCTTGGAGATATCGTACGTGTAATAATATGGGCCATCGTCGAAGCTAGATTTCAGCTTAATTGGGGCAACTGGCGTCGGTTTTATTGAAAAAACACGCACGTGAGAGCGACAGTGTTGGGCTTGGTGCATTGGGTGTAGACTTGAGCTGCGTTTTGTGTCAACAGCGAGGTGTTGGTGGGCAAGGCTAGCGCGCCGAGCAGAGAACCGGCGAAGGTGGCAACAAGCGAGAGCTTGGCGATGAAATGCATGTTGAAGGGAGACTATAAAGAGTGACTGTGGCGTTGGGCCAAAAGAGTGTGGATAGAGGTCAGGGAGACGAATCAGACACGGAGGATTTCTAGGAATCCGCCTGGCATTAAATACGACCCAAGGCTGAACACACCGACCACGGGACGCGAATGAGCTGTCTGAAACAGGAATAACAGTTTGACATCTTGGCATTGGTCATGTTTAGCGTCAAGGCAGGTGTTGCAGTCTGACAGCACGAGGAATATTTAGTCGCTGGGGAGCTAAGCCCGCCGGCCTTGGAGACTCGCACACAGCCGGTACCAACTGGGCGCGCAATGCTGTAGACTCGTCTTTGGCTTTATTCAGTAGCTTGCAGCGTACTCCCGTGTTTGGATCGATTTTCTCCCTGATTTGGCGGCCAAGAAAACTACAGGCACACGATCAGGTCTTCCGGATGGACCTGCCTCGGCATCATTGCTTCTAACGCACCTGTTCACCTGATTGGTCCCAGCCTGGTAACCTAGTGCCTGGCGCCACTTGACTAACTTGAGGCTAAATCGATTCTAAACTTGAGACGGGCATTGGGACGATACGATCGTCCATGTTCTCGGGTTGAACATAGTACTCTATGTGCGGGCAGGCCGGTACTTGACTCGGGTTGCTACATGCGTTATTTATGTAGCTAGCTATGTTCCACGGAAACAACCCGTTGTCAGCGAAGACGCTAAGCTAAGCGGGACGTCCAGCCGCGCAAAATTTGACACCACCCGTGATCTAACAGCCCCGTCTCCGGATACCTGGCGAGGAAGTCTAGCAATGGTACGCATAACGTACACCTTTGGTATCCCATTGGTATAATAATAAACCCCATCAAATTCAATTCTGAGCATTCATCTTATCCGAACGGCTCACATTTCGACCCGAGTACCTGCCTCAAATATTGAATAACGTACCGTCAGAGGTGAACTCCAGATGCGCTAAAACTATAAATGTAGGTTCTTGTGATACGGATAACTGAAAATTGTGGCTGCTATCATGCATAAATGTATTCTAGCGTCAGCCCGTTGGTGCGATGGGTGCATTGGATCGATCCATATATCTCAAGACATGGGAAGACTGGGCCATGTTGCGCTACCGACGCTGAGTTTTGGTCACAACATTCTTCCATCTATCCCGGAAGGTGATTTGAACCTATCAAACTGGCACAAACCGAGAACACAGGCAACACTAATGTGTACGAGGTCAGAAATCGGATGACCCCAAGGTTTCTGCTTCAAAGAGATGGGGTATATGCGCCGTATTCTTTGCCGAAGGAAAAAGGTCTTTTATGCTTCGTACTAGGGTTTAAACTGAGTAGAAATACACAAGATTCAACCCATATCGGTCTTTTCGGCATGTGAGCCCAAGAGGGAACATCACTTGATACAATACGTCACTCGTTTTTGCGAAGGCCGAATAGCCGAAGTATACGCCCGACGATACCAGTTCTAGTCCTACGTTTCCCCACTGGAAGAATCTCCTTCCCAGCTCCGTGTACTGATGGAACTATTGTTGGACTTGAGGCGACCGAAGCAGCGTATTCGGATGAATTGGTCATTGCAAGTGAGTTAGGAGCTAGCTCAGGGGCAATCGCAAGCACTACACGGGGGTCATTTATGTCATGTTGAAACGACTCGAGAAGAAAACGCACCAGCATACTGAGCTAGCGAGAATGACGCAGCATCATTGGTGTTGAGACCGGTTATCTGAACGAGCCGCCGAATTTCCGTCATGGCCGTGAATCAGAATCACAAACAGAAGCCCATGCTAACCTGGCTAATTGGCTCAATCACGTTCACCCCTCCAACCTGGACTGGGTCACCAAAAGTAGTCGCAGATGTAATCCGATTCCATGCCAATTGCTTTAGATTGGTATCGTTGAGACGCTGTCCGGCATAGGCTTGCAGTTTTGCGTAAAGCTGAATCAGGCGGTTCAGCTTGAAGGCTGTTGGGTGGGTTCAAGGCTGCACCTACTTGTTCGAAGCCTCCTGAGTTGAACGTTTGACCATATTTGGCGGTTTTTCTAACGGAACGTTAAAGGAAAGGTGAGGGGGCATATTTATACATACTCAGCGGCAGTTGCATCTGGAGCAAAGTCATGAGCACTAGAAAAAAAAGAAAAGGGAAGCGAACGGTTAGACACTCACTGTAGTACCGGCAGAAATCTAACCAAGCGCTATCAAAACTGGGCACGCTGATGGTGTCAACGAGCTCCATTAAAAATTCGCCTCCGCCAAATAACATCGTAAGGTGGTAGCTTAAAATCTAGTGAGCTTGGGTTTCAGAATCTCGAGATATGGGTGCTTACGAGGCTTGAAACTGGCCACCTTCATCAGTCAGATGTGCGGTATCAGGATCAAATCCAACGGCTGTATGGGGGTTTCTTTTAGTACGCCTAACGTACTCAACAAAATTTGTTGTGTACTTTCCTGCTGTGTATCCCGTAAACTAAGCGGCATGGGGCTGAGTAATGCGTTCAAGAATTTCTCAAGGTACCTACCAGTCCATATTTCATCGCTCCAATATCAGTCTGGATCGTGTTCCTTAATACGGTGTTCCCAATATATTTGAGGTCCTTACCATCCCAGTCACTATGCGGTCTCGCCATTTTGTATCATTTGTTCGCTATACGTGATGTCAAACGAATGAAATGGAGTGCCTGAGCTTAATAACTTGCCTCCCACTCGGTGAACCAGTTACTGCAGTGGATCTCAAATTAAGCCGTTTGGGCGGATTTCTACGGCAGTTAACTCACCCAGCTAGAGCAGTCCAGTCGGGGCCAATTCGAACTCGGGTCGGTGCCTTTGGCTTAGGGAGGACTATAAAACTTAGGGGGTCAGTAGTTGTATGTCAATATACGGTTGATTTACTCTTGCGAAGCGGCTCCCATTGTATAAGCGTCTGATCTGCTTGCAGAGAATATCGCATGAGGTCTCCCATCTGCTCGTCCGCTTTAGATCACGTCTGCGTCGGTTGTCGGTATCGTAGTTTTTACAAACGCCTCACCAGTCAAATAGTAAAAGCTGTCGAAATGTCATTGTTTATCATAATCTATGGATGTCATGGGCATACACTTACGGTCTCTTCAGAGTAGAAGAACTAACTCGGGCTTCTTTCGCACCATCTCCCCAATGGCTGACATTATGTCGACTGCCAAGGCCTAGCGATCCAATAGGCTAATTCAGCAAAATATCTCCCAAGATGTTATTCCAACACACCAGCAAATGGCCCCTAAAGTCCTCTCCAGCGTAAAACTCTGTAGTCTGTTCTTAGTAAATGTACTTACAATATGGTGGAAGTCAACCTGGAAGGTATGTTGGTAAGTTCAGCTCAGAAATGCGACAGAATCAGCCAATACCTCGGACAGATGCCTGGTCATAGCGTAGGCAATTCGGAATATGTCGGCTCGGCCGGTTCGTAAAAACGACATCCAAAGCCAGAGATCGGTACCTGTGTTTGGGGTTAATAAGGGGTGGTGGAAGCAAGAATGTTGGACCATATGCGCTCACCAAGCTCTGCATTATCCCACGCCTTGGAAGGGGATCTCAGATGGTCTGTAAACCAAATTCGACATTATACTCACGTAACCTCCGACATCGTATCTGATTTTTAAAGTGTAAGTCAAATTGTATTTGGCCAAAAGGGTCAAGCTGCAAATACCTCCAAGTATGTCGCGTATCGTCATACTATGCATTCAAACGTCACTTCTCTAAACCATTATCGACCCACAATACTCACAGTGTGCATAACGTCCCCATAATTCCAGAATCCTAAGGCCACCTCAATATCATTATAGAAAAACGTTGAATAGAGAGGGTAGCACGTACCATAAAACTGTCTCTGCTGGATTTCAGTAACATAAAAATCCAGAAGCTGCTTTTTCTGCGCTTCAATCTTGGCAGCACCAGATCTCGTTGTATCTGGCACATTCCTACAAGAATACTCGAGTTAGCTCATTTCCCTCAATTCGATTCAATATACGGACCAGCGTCCACCAAACAATGCATGGCTTTGATAAAACGTTGGGCTGGCAACGAGTTGGGGCGAGTTGGCGACTGCCGCCGCGAAATCAGCAATAGCCTGACGGGCAGGTGTGGCTGACACGGCTTGGAGCGTAAGCTCATACGAGCGAGCCACTCCAGCTGGGTTGGATGTCACGAGCTCGACGTCCTCGTAAGCGAGGTCCAGGCCATGTGCGACAGTGTCGTAGTGGCGGAGGTCCATCGCTGGAGCCTGGTAAACAGATATTCTAAGAGTCTAGTATTGGAATGGAAGACAGTATGTACCTCGGGGGAGTACGCCCACACTGACACGGTGGCCGTACTTCCGGCTGCGCCTCGAATATCTAGTTGGCGCGGGTGCTGCTCCCAAAAGTTTCTTAGGCCAAACATGACTCCTCCACCCTTCGCACCTCCAATGTATCCAGTGCCGTTCGCGCGTACACCGTGCCCAGCGTGCTTGATCCAGCTGCTCTTGTCGCTGGTCCTAGGTTTGAACTGTTAACTTGGTGTATATGCAAATGTAGTGAAGTTTACCAACCTCTTCCAAATATCGAAATGGTCGGGACTGAGCTGGAGAAGCGTATAATCATTCCAGGAAGCCAAGCTATCAAGATACGGCAGGACTGATGTTGGCCAAGCACCGGAGTTCTATGTATAGTTGACTGAGTTTGTGAAATCGCGATTAGTACCAAAGAGAAAATACCTGAGCAGGCAGGGCGGTTCCATTAAACTGAGGTCCAAGTAGCGCAGCTGTCGCATCACGACGCAGTCCCGACAAAACCCTCACGGCTTCACCCCAAATACCTCCAGAAGCCGAGGTGAATCGAATATGTCGATCATATAACTCGTCAGACAAGGGTACGCTGAATTGGATACCCTACGTCGAGTGTTAGAACACACCCAGACATCAAATAGATATTTATACTAACCCCTTGATAAAGTCCTTGGCTTGGTCCCCATCAAACAAGAACAGGTGCTGAATTTTAATAGTCGAGGACCCGGCACCAAAATAAAGCCGGATTGTGAAAGGGAGCCAGGAACCGTGGCCATCGCCCTTGTACGTCCCAGTCACCTAGGTATTCTCATTTAGCGGAATGTCTGAAACGCGGAGAATTCATTCACTTTAATTGTTGCCCGAACCGGCCCATCTTGTTCGATTGTTGCAGCCGTGATATTGGCAACCGTAGTGTGGATATTTGGGGGATCACTGGTTTCTGGAGCGTCTGGTTGTCCTATTGGAATCGGTCATTAGAAGTGTTCAAGAACGAATAGCCCTAGCTAGTACCTTGAACCTTGACAATAAGCTGACCGCCCAATAGCTTCTTAGAGCCTCCAACGGAAAGCGATGAAATCAGGGTCGTCCCCGAGGACTCGATCTGAGCTATGGAGATGAAGAGATTAGGAAGACCACTTTATTGTACTCGAACTTTACTGCACCTTCAAAGTTCCCGGTTTTGACTGTAATTGTGGTTCCGCTTTGCTGGACGGTAATAGGGGAAGAGGGTTCTGTAGGTGAGCCTGGTCCCAGGTGCAAGGAATCCACCAGAGCTGTGTCTGGGGCGATAGCATGGCCCGTCCACTTTAACGAACCATCGGGCCAGCTAAAGAAATATGAGACGAGATGAAAGTTGCGAAATGTTTTTAATACATACTAGGCCAGAGGCCAGCTCTGAACAGGAATGCTCTTCCCATCGCCGGTTGTAAGAGCCAAAGCCGTTGACTTGTCAATCTCTCCTTTTGCCCAAGGAACGCCCCAAGCGCTGCTGGTCGCCGTTGTAGCAGGTGCTTTGCCGTCGAGCCAGTGCAGATCAACGCCGTCTGTTGCGCGAGGCTTGTTCACCATGATTGTAGGCGGTTGGGGTGCCAAGCCAAAGAAAGGGCGACATGGCATCATCATAAATGTAGGTTTTCATCGGGATTCCGCTGGCCGGACCGCGTCGCATATGTCGTCGAAGTACGGGATAGCGAACCTTTGCAGTAAGTAGCAGCGGGCTTCTGACCCAATGGCGCAATAAGGTCCACATTTTTAAAGCACGCCAGAACGGCCGACTATGGTCAATCATCCGGAAGGATTGCCTTCTATGGATATTCCATGTAAGCCTATCATCGAGAAGCCGGCCCGCCGCGGCTGAGACTCCGAGACTCGGCATATTACCGAACGCTAGCTGAGCGCATTGGTACGGGTTCGGCGGTCTACAAGATTCGGCGCACTTGGCAACTCGGCCGTCGTCGTCCTCACCTCCAAGATGGCTCGATTCACAAGCGCCGGCATCGGTTTGGTCATGATCACCGGATGCTTATCCCTTGTCCTAAGCCTTCCAACCTCCGATAAATTCAACTGTATTTTGTCTGTGCCTCAAGGTGATAATAAAAATCTAGAATATAATCTATGCCCGCTCCTCGAGCGTAAACAGTACCGGGTTTCGAGAGAGGTTGAGACACCTCCCTCGCGAACGAAGGTTGGCTCGGGCTTCCATACTGCGCTATAACCCACTCTCATTGCAGCTCCTTGAATAGATAAACTACGACATAAATTTACGCGAAAACCTTGCGTGGGATGGCACTCTTCCTTTTCGTGACCAATGCGAGGTGGGGACTAAGATATGTATGACCGGTAAGCTAGGCTATCACTCATATCTGGATGAATTCTTACCTTGGACTCAGTCATTAGCGAACGGCCGGATCATAGGCTAGAACCTCCGAGAACAATTTACGTTGTCCCTGTCGCTGGCGATATTCAAGGCAGAGGGTTGAACATGACCTTCAAGCTGGGATCGCAAGTGGGCCAGACTAGCCACGGTACGTCAACACGAATTTGGGAGGATAGCAAATACTTATTGGCCCTACCACAGCACCGTTAGAATTAACCTTCCATGGTGGCTTATATATGGGGATTCCCCAAGAAGCGATCTTTACGTTCAATTGCGACCCCACAGCAAAAGAGGTTCGTATCGTTACTCAAGCCCAACAAATTAATTCATCTAAATTACACAAATTTAAGCCTTCCGAGCCAGTACTAACCTCGCATGCTGATCCTCTCGAAGACCAGGGCAAACACAAACTCAGTTGGACTTCCCACTATGCCTGTCCCGTTGGTGGGTATCCTGAACCTCCAAGTCCGGATAAGCTCCCGCCTTCGCCCCCACCGCCAGTGGATATTCCAGAAAGGGTCGCTTCGAGCCATGTGCTTGTGATGAGACTAGTGATGTAAGTCCCATGAATATTACATAGTCTGTGGCAACTGACCTAGCTCGATACGGCAGAGTCCCCGCAGCTGTTGCGGGAATATTTTTTGCTTTCAAGAGATCGAAACAACGAGACGCCCAACATCCTTCAAACCAGTATCATTCGTTGGCGTTATCACACCTCACTTCCACGCTTTACCACGAAGCAGACCCACGTTCGCCTTTGTCGCCTGATTCCCCAGATTCCGCCCGAGCAAGGAGTTATAGTTCGATGTAGCGGACCTATCTGTATGGTGATAACGGCCGGTGCGATTCTTGGAACTCATAGCATATCATTATAAAAGTTCACTGTGGGATTCGACCGTATTTGCCTAAATTAGTTGCCAGAAAGAGAAACCGCTTGCACCGAACTCGATATCACCATTTCGTAAGGTCGCTGTATTCTGGCCCATTTTAGCCTCATAGCAGGCTCTTCAACATGGGTAATAGCTGTTCGAGTATTAGTTATGGAAGATGCAAAGTGCTCGCTCGCTGTAGGGCTGCTTTCCTCATCTGCACTGGGGTGGCTGCATTGCCACACGTTCCCAGTTATGCCCGCCCTGCTCCTGAAGCCAGTGCGTGAGGATGGAGTTCAATTAAAACCAAAAAATCAAATCTAGAGATTTAGCAAACTTAACTGAGTATACTCGACGGCAAGAAACTCTGTGTCACCCCGCCAATAGGTGAGAGCGAGGGCATCGGGGATCCAATTGGGATGGACTCCGTGCCGAGGATAGAACTTCGGCTGACAATTTTCTTATGAGCTCAAGCAGCTCTTCGAATGACCGTTACTCACGTTAACTTCAGGTCGGCGATAGCTCGATGAATAGAATCCGTGGGATTCATCCGTTCGAGCATTGGGGTCATCCCTCCCAACAGCCTATTGCTATAATACTAAATGATCATCTGTTCCTAGAGACCACCAATATACGCCCTCGTTCTCTACCTTCTATTCACTCTGTATATACCTATTTCACTTCGTTTATGCGGTACAACTACCAGGGCTCACCTGCATTGGGGCTTTCGTGTCTCAGCCAACATATATATATGGAAGTACTAGCACACGTGGCGCGTAACGGCTAGATACCGAGGCCTTAGTGGCAGCGGGTTTGATTCGACTAAACTACTGCAACCACCCCAGGGCTGCTCTATCAACGAGAAGATGGGTTAATCGACCGGGTCAACATTCAACACAGTTAGGATCGTTCTTAAATAAGCGCTTAATCCTCGGCCGGAGAAACAAGCAACATGTAAGCCTCTCTCTACAGGTGCCAAGCCTGGTCACCTGAGTCAATCCAGGTGCATAGGAACTCACGTTCGTTTCCTTCCAATCATTTTTGTCCAACCCACTGTCGGGTAATATGCGGAGACAAGGCTGAGTTGTACCGAACTGGGCCATTGCGCCGGTAGTTTTGCCTGAAAAAATACCCAGAGCGATTGTCTGCCGACCGTAATAAGTACTTTGATCGCTCTGGGGGCTATAAATCCACGCTTGAATTATAGAGGCACGAGCGTCGCTAGGCTTGCTCTCGCGTCTGGTTTCATCTACTTTCAAGATGTTTTCTGCTTACGCGCGTTTCACCGCGCTCACAGCATTCATCGCTCTGCTACCCCAGACGGTTCTTAGTGTCCCCATTTATGGTCAATGTGGCGGTATCGGCTGGACTGTGAGTATATATGCTATGAGTATTTCGAATTCATTTGACAAGTATGCGCTTTTGGAAATCCAGGGGTCGACTACATGCGACTCGGGCACCGTGTGCACCGTTGTTAATGACTATTACTCCCAGTGCTTGCCTGGAAGCGGCGGCGGAGGGGGCGGAGGAGGGGGTGGTGGAGGTGGAGGTGGAGGAACTACGAAGACCTTCACTAACCCTCTCAAGAATCCCAACGGTTCTGACCCATTCATGGTATGTAATTTTCATCCGAGACTCTAGTACATAACCAATAAATCTTTGATAGGTGTACTCTAATGGTTACTACTACCTAATGAGTAAGTTCCGCTTACAGTGGGTGTTGAACTGTATGCTTATTTAACCCTTTTAAAGGTACAACGTGGAGCAATCTCCAGATCACCCGTGCTAGCGTGAGTAGAACCCAGTTAAATCGCCTAACTGTTACTAATATTGATATCGGACAGTCGATGGCTGGTCTCAAGACCGCTTCGCCAAAGGTTGTATGGTCGGACAGTACCCCAAGCCGGGCTTGCAATATGTGTGAGTAGCCTTGGATTCCGGACAAGTTATCAAACATTAAATACTACAACAGGGGCCCCCGAGATCCACCAAGTCTCTGGAACCTGGTACATGTGAGTAATGCTCCCATCATATTTACCTTGCACCTCCTAACGCTAGATTTTTCAAAGCTACTATACGGCCGGAACATGCGGAGATTACGGTACCAATCGCATCCACGCCATCAAGGCGAGCTCAAGCGATATCTGGGCTTCTTCTTGGTCTTACGCAGGTCTGTATATCCAAATGATGAATCGGTCACAACTTACTCAAGCTTTCTAGGCTCCCTCGTCCCGGCGAACCGAAACAAGGGCTCCCTCGACGGTACCGTCTTGAATCACTCTACCGGCAACTACTTGGTATACTCCAGTTGGGAAGATGGCGTTGGCCAGTGTCTTTACATTGCGTGGGTCTCACGATATAATTTTTAGTATATTTCTAATCAGGTCAACAGTAAGATGAACTCGCCTACGTCGGTTGGTAATGCTGTCCTTATTTCGAGGCCTACAAACTCTTGGGAGAAGACTGGCGCGGCTGTTAACGAAGGCCCTGGTAAGTGAAAAGCCGAATGAAAAATTTTCACTGGCACTTATATTTGGGGTTATGACAGCTCCATTGTATCACGGTGGTCGCACCTGGATTGTTTGTGAGCATGATATGACTCGAACTGTCGTTACAGTTTGCTAGATTATTCGTAGTCTCCGCCTCCCTCTGCTCAACTCGGGTTACTCTCTTGGTATCATCGAACTTACCGGCTCCGACCCGCTTCAGGCATCTTCTTGGGTCAAAAATAATTCCGGCCCGGTCTTCAGCGCTGCAAATGGAAACTATGGAGTTCGTATTTTCACCATGACCATCAGAATGTTGCTAATCCATATCTCAAATTAATAGGTTGGTCACAATGGATTCTTCACTAGGTACGCTTTCGGATATTGTTTACTTGTATGCATGACATTCAATCTGAAACTTCAATTAGCCCATCTGGCCAGGTCTATAACGTCAGTGCCGCTGCCATTGTACCCTATGTATACTAACGCACTTACTTGCTATAGGTGTACCATGCATCCCCGACGTCTACTGTTACATGCGACGGAAATAGACGGACGATGGTCCAGCCCGTCAACTGGAATGGAGATGGGTCCCCTAACTTTGGCCAGCCGCGACCTCTCTCCGAGGGCATTCCTGAACCATCATAAATCGACACAATACATTTCTTGTGTATACATGTTAACGATACGTTGGCTGAAATATACTAGCCCTTCGGCTTTGGTGTTCGATCCGCGGGTAAATGCAAGCGACTCTTGGTTGACAGATTAAACTAATAGGATGGGAAAGGCAGCCCCAGTTGGTGCTAAGAGAACAGGGCTTGATGCGATTCATTGCAGTATGGAAGCTAGCTATTGGTTGAGATTCGCCATCCTCGCAGCCAAGCCAAGGCTTTTATTCTATCTTAAAAAAGAGGCACCGTAGATTCTTAATAGTTGAGTCGCTTGCTTCAAATTTGAATTCAGTGACATTCAATTTACATGCTTATTATATCGACACGCGCTATGCCCTTTGCGTGGCCTAGGCATTCAGATCGAAAGGTCATGAGACCCTGTGCTACCTCGAGGATGCCTGCCATGGAGGGATCGAAGTCCGAAGCTTCCTTGATTGCGTTGATTAACTGGTTTAGAACCGGTCCACTGTTATATTGGTAAAGATTGAAGGGCGGAGCAGCGTGTTCATCGCTTCCACCGAGCTGACGCTTAGCAAGATTTCTAGCAATAGGCGCCAGAATGTCTTTCATGACTGGATTGATGTTGGCCACGACCTTGTCTCGGACGTCGGGCCCGGACGTCCAGGATTTTTCGATCGATAACAGAAGATACGAGTACTATGGAGAGCCTGTTAGTCAACTGCTAACGCTAAAAAGTGTAGAAACACACCGCCGCATCGCACGCTAACATAGCCTGTTGAAGATATATGAACATTTTCATTCGCATACAGTGGAGCGGTGCTCGCCTTTTTTATGATGTTATCTTGAAATTGTGAAGTTATAGGATCTTCAACAGCCGTATAATACTGGATGTTTTCTCCTATAAGCTGTTTGAATCTCGCCCAATGGGAGGGTTCGGAACTTGAGCTGCCTGTAACGTTTCCTTCGCCTTGTTGGATAATCAAGTCCATAGCTTTCAGCGCGGATTGGAGGTCAGGGATTGTGGTCAAATCTTCCCCGTAGACCCCATCCTTGTCACTAAACTGGTTGCTTGTATCTTTATTGAAGAGCTGCATTATGCTATCAAGGTGCCGCAATCCTGATTGCTGTGTAAGCGTTTCCTTGAGTAAAATACATGCTCGTGGGTCTTACCATCCTCTAGGCCTTTATAAAATTCACCAATACTTCCGTATTCAGGCAGCAAATGTTCCTCGCCAGGTATCGATGGTGGACGTGCAATTGGACGAATTGGGGAAAAGCTTTTGGGGGCTTCGACCTAACCGGGCACGTTTAATTGACAAAAAACCGTGCCTTTGCGTACACTCACAGCAACAAATGTACTTATAGCCTCAGGTGTTAGTGGCAAAAGATGTAACTAAAGGTCGCTATAGAATAATTCGCATGGATAGACTAGTGTATGATTTAGACCATAGAGTTTCGGCTCTCCGCCAACGGCACGCAATATGTTTCCAGCTAACGCAAGGTGGAGCATCTCTTCGATTACGACGTCTAGAATGATATTAGCGATTGAATTCACCAGTCTGGATTCTATACTTACCCCAAATATTTTGCCTAGCATCCGTCTTGTCATCCGGCTTTAGGCAGAATGCTGAGTACAAATACAACGGGATGGTATGTAGCTCTAGAATTACTGCAGTTTGAAGGTGATCCTTTAGGTCGTCGAGAGTCCACTCCTGAGGCGGGGCTCGAGGGGCTGGATAAGCAGGTTTGGGAAGAGAGGGCATAGTAAAAGGGATATCGATACACGACTACGGCCAACTGGTGGCGTTATAAGGCACCCAATCCGGCACATCCCGTATCTTCAACGTTTTGGACATGCATGGATTCCGATTGGCTACCAAAATAATGAGACTTGCAAAGCATTCAGGGGGGATGGTCGGTCGCAAGGGCCCCGTTTCGAAGGCTTTGTGAATTGGTATGGAAGTTCGACCCAATGTAGCTTTTGGATGGATGGAGCCTTCAAAGGTGTTCCTCTTACATTCAGGGGTAACGCAGTATGGGCTTAAATGACGCACCCAGACCTGACGTTACGGCCTTCTCTGAGAGTGTGTCTGTTGGCAGCGAGCCAAAGACGAAATGGTTCAACCGTGTTTCTCTCTCGGCGAGCTTCTTCATAAGACGGGCAGTGCACGAGGTGCTATCACCTTGAATGACAACGCCCCCTATTCATAAATCCGAAATATTGATGGGATTGCCTAAATTCAACCCTGAACGTGACAAAGGTCGCGGTTGGCTGCGAATGCAGGCGCTATGTAGGCTATCGTGAACCAGCATTTGTAGCAAGTCGGGGCTTGCTCGGTACATCGTCCAGTGGGCGTCTGCTTTATCCGATCGATCTCAGGAGGACTCAATTAGATGAGTAGTGTCAGGTACCACTAGCCCTTAGCCGTTGTCTGCTTGAGAAATCGATGATTCGAGAACCATATACCCGCGCTCCGGCTATCCTTTTACCTCGATCGGCCATGAATATCAGGAGTCTATCGTTGCTGATAACACCGGAATCTCCCGTTCACCAGATCGCCAACAGAAGCGAATATGGGGCTCTTAGCCCCCCATTTGAACCTGTCCGTTTTTCGTGAGGAACATCAAGCGGCATAGTTGAATCTGATACTTCCTCTACGACGGATTGACAGGGACCCTGGTTGTTGTAGCCCATTGAGCCCAATGTTCTAGGGTATATGCGTACAAACATCTATGAGCGAGCCAGACGGTTGTCATTATGGCCGCTCATCAGAATTCACTTGATTCGCCCCTCCCCTCCTGGCTAGTCGCAGCTTCGCTTTCTCTACCTCCGTTCCCCAGTTTGTCCTGAGGACAAGATATGCGGAGACGGATGCGGCATAGAATAGAGCCGCCGTGATTCCCGTCCACAGCCCTTTGAGCTCCATGTCCCGCCAAAAGGCGAGATATAATGCTAATGGGATCCCTATTGACATAGGATTAATTCATCAGACTGGCAATGGCAATCTATTCAAGCAAGACTTACCAATGCAATAGTATGCGGTCAGGTTGATAATAGCACCGTACCCGAGTCTTCCAGTAGCGCGCAGTACTCCATCTGTAACTGCGGTAGCTCCATCTACAATCTGTGAATACTACCCTGTGAATACAGCCATGTGGTGCTCGTGTAACCAGAATGCTGACCTGGAACAGCGCGAGCAAGGGCAACACGCCGACACAAGCCTAGCGACGTCTTTATCGTCGTTAAACATGTACGACCACTGGTTTCGACATAGCATGATGGTTGTACTGCATATATTATTAAATAAATCAGGGCTTGAAAGACTTCCATTGATGCAATTTATTTACCTCAAGATTAGGGCTACCACAACCGACATGCCCATGGCAGTCTGGGCGGCGATTTTGCCTCGACTAGCGTCCCCAGCCCCAAGCGCGTTTCCAACCCGGACGGTAGCCGCCATCCCGAGTGAATATGGTGCCTGGAATGCCACACTAGCGGAAATCAGGAGGACGCTTTGCGACGCGAGTGACAGCGATCCGAATCTATATATTGTCTGGTTATTCCACATTTTCTATTGTGCAACTCAACGACTAACTGGGATGAAGTCAAGCCTATGAATTCCCAGCTCCACCACTCGCTTGCAATTTGCCCGGTTCCAGATAAGCCAAGTCTGAACAGCTTTCCCAGATCTCGAAAGCTTTGTCGCCCGATGGGATGCCATGCTGTTTTGGCGACGAACCAATACGCGTATAGAACGGAAATGATAGCCATAAGAGTGAAAGACAGGCTACTCGCGATTGGAGCGCCAATAAATCTGGGGAGTACAGAAGCTGAGTGGCGGGTGACGCATACGATGAACTGATTTACCCAAGTCTAAAGGGTGGTGGCCCCCAAACAAGTAGCCAATTGAAAAAGATATTTGCCGGAGCTGCAATCGCAGTCACGACCGTTTGAGCGTGCATAATGCCTTGAGCCTGTAAATACCGTCTGGATACTTGGGGTCAGTCTTGAATGGAATTTGCTAGTGATGTTATGCATACGTACCGTGTGACCACGCTCACTATCAAACCAGGCAGCACTAGAGTAAACCATCGAAGATATAGCCCAGCTAAACGGGCAATCTCGGGCTCTTGCTTGAGGTGTAACAGGATAAATTCAGCGTTTAGCCAGATGCCTATAACCGGCTGTAACATAAGTGATGTTCACTGAGGCGGGTCTGGTTCTGGGCGAGTCGTTTTACGTACAATCATAACGATGCCCTCGACGACTGCCATTCGTTGTGCCCAAAGCCCAACATCGCTCGGGCGCTCACTGGTCCAGGCCTGTGGGAGGAGCGAGTCTAGTGCGCTCGCGAACCCATGCACGAGGCTAAGCCCAGTCACCGTTGCTGTGATCGAACTTAGACTGGACGCGGCGAGGGCTTGGGTTGAGAGATGACCAAGAGAGACGGCCGAGACCAGGATCAACGAATACTCGAGAATCTGAGCACTACGCAGAATGGGGTCTCGATTAACAAGGCACGTATACCATACGAAGCTTGTTACCTTACCCGAACACTGGGATTGCGAATTTCAACAGCAACTAGTTTGAATGATTATTTTGCCCGAGTGTCCTTGCGTTCTGACACACCTTTGATTCCTCAAACACATTTCCCCATGTCGTTTCCTTTGCAGTTTGGTGATTTATTGGCAAGAGTGGTGTGGCTTCCGGGCTCATGTTTGTGTGTTTGTGTTTGGCCGTGGAGGGTTGGAAAGTAGTCCCTAGCCGATTGGCGATGCTGACCAGCTCGACACATTTGCAGAGCAGACCTGAAAGTGTCTTAAACGACCTAACCGACAAAAGTGGCTCATATTATGCGCGGGAATTTTAAGTAGTTTGTATCACAGAAAGCGCAGGTTGCCCTCGGATGCTATTGTGCGCCATGCTGGCTCCGGTTTAGATCTATATGCCCTCGACACATGATAGTACGATGTGGTCGGGGGTCCATGCTGCATTATTAATTAAATAGGGTGAATTTGCCTGGTGTTTATTATATTGTACAGTGGAAACCACTACAGGGGAGTGAATCTAGACCGAATCCATTAGCGAAAGAGCGCGCTTATGAGCATTCTACCATTATGGTTGGACTAATCAGTAGGGCAGCGGCTTTACTAACATGGTTCACGATGCAGTGTGCCAAGACGCTCTAGATTAAAGCTCTACACCTTGCTCACATTGGCGGTCGACAGGTCGCATTTCACCGGTTGACTCAAGACGAAGAGTATTTGATTAGCAACGGGCTATACTTGAATCATTAGCTCAATATTATCTCTATATGCAGGATAGACAAGAGTAGTATAGTCATCATACGCGATCCTCATCACCGTCAACCTCCTCCGGCTCAGCCGGCCTCGGTTCAGGCTCCTCTTCTTCGATAACCCGGGCCGGCGCACGATCGACTTGAGCTTCCAGCAGCTCTTGTCGGAGTGCCTCGCTATCAGTCCCGGATTCGAGCTCGTTTGGCGAGAGAAGGACTCGGCCTTTACGGAGGATTTCACCCTGAATGATGGGTTAGCTCTGGAGCACCGTAGCACCACAACCGGCTTACCTCTTCAGCAACCCAGGAGCGGCTGAGGTTCTCGGCGGGAGACGTCTCTCCACTATCATCCTCCGCGTCCTCTTCCGCGTCCCCTTCCCCTTCCGCTCCGTCAACAATCTCCGGCTCTTTGCCCTTGTCCTTTTCCTCGCCTAAACTCAGCCCGAGCCCCATCTCCTTTCTCATACCCTCTTCCCTACTGGCCACAACCACAGGCGTCGCAAGCTCACCCACAACCGGGGCCAAACCATCATTCAACACCAACATCTCACTCAACAACCCCTCATCCTTTTCAACCCGAATCATCTCAACCAACACCGTCCGGATCTCCCTCGCGCGCCTCACCATCTCTTCCCCACCGCCCACATGCCTAAACTCGTCCGCGCACGCCCGCGCGGCCGACAACACCTCGCTCGGCGTCATCTTCCACACCCCGATTCGCCCCGCGGGGTCCACCCCGGCTCCCGCCGTGGCGTTGATGTTCACATGGGCTTCGCGTGCGAGCGCGCTGTGCTCGATCGGGTCCCAGACCGCGCTCGGGCCGTTTTCGAGGATGGGCGTCGGCACGCCCTCGGCGACTTTTCCGGCTCGGGCTTCCTCGGCGGCTTGGGCTCGCTCTGTGTTCCGCACGCATATCTTGAGAATTTCTCGACAGAGCCGAGCCATATCTTCTTCGCCGGGGACGATACTGAGATCCAAGCAGCGCAAAGTATAGTTGACTTTGAGACCCACGCTGAGCGCCAAGACGCCGGCTACGTCAAGCGAATTGGCAGTCAGGTCGAGGTGTTGCAGAGCCGGAAAGTCGGGTAGAAATTCGGCAAGGGCGATCGCGCCTTGCGAAGTGAGCGACGTCGATGCCAGCGAGAGGTGTCGTAGGGTCGTGTTCAATGTGAGAGCATTGCGGAGAACATGATGCCCTCTAGCAAAGGGGAGCAGCAAGGGTTGTTTGAAAGATCGAGCGAGGTCAGTGTAGAGTTGTATTTCTGTAAGCACGGGGACGAATCAAGCGTGTCCCTCGCATGACATCAGGAAACGACGTACCAGTGCTTCAGCAAGAACAATCAAACCCTGCATCTCCACCTTGTTCTCGCTGAGATTCAGACTCCTCAGAGTCCGATTCCTCTTGAGCACCTGGGCAATATACGACACGCCACCCTAAATCCAAACCACGTTAACCTCACCCGACATGCCCGCCTCCAAAACCTGAAACTCACCCTCAAGTCATTGCCCTTTAGATCCAACACGACCAGACACCCAAGCTTTGGCACACCCTCCATGCTCCGGACAATATCCATCAACGCCGCAGACGTGCCGCCGCCTATACTACCGCCCCCCGTCCCCGTCGCCCCAGTAGCCCCACTCGAAGTAGAACTGGTGCTCGGTGGCGCAGGAGGTAACCGCGTCGTCACACCTCCCAGAGAACTACTCGTGATCATCGTCACGGCCGGTTTGGCCCCGGTCGTGCCGCCAGCCGTTCCAGGTCTCGAAGGGGGTGCAGACGGGGGCGGAGTTCCTGCAGCAGCTCTCGCAGCGTTCTGTAATCGAACCGACAGAGGAGTCTGACGCGGGATATACGTTACTGGAATCGGTCCAGTGGTCTGCATAGGAGCTGGGGGTTTGGGAGGAGGCGTTGAAGCGGGTGCGCCGGCTGCACGTCTCACGCGAGGGACATAGGCCGCATAGTTTGTTCCTGGCACGGGCGGAGGTTGATGTGCAACTGTGGCTGGGTGGCGTGGAGGTGGCGCGAGAGGTTTGTTATTGGGAGGTGGGAGTGGAGCTGGGGATTGGGTAAGGGATGGGGGTTGTTCTGGTTGTGGTTGTTCTGAATGGGGTGGTTGCTGTGGCTGTTGTGGCTCAGTTTGGAGCCTTGGCAGCTGTGAAGGCGTCGAGGTGGATCCTTTACAACGATGAATACAAAGCCCAGATCGATTTCAACACAACTCACCGACTCCGGCACTAGTCCCAGCAGCGACCGCACCAGCCAACCGCGCCTGCAACCCCTTGGGCTTGGGCGCCACAACAGGTGGAGCCTTGACATGCCCATTTTGAGCCCCACCCACCGTCCCATTCTCAAACGCCGCCCTAATATCCTTGACCTGCTGGAGTCCGACCCGAACCTCGGGCGGGGACGGCGGATCCTGGACAATGTCCCTCTCTTTGAACGTCGAGATCGTCGTCAGACTGGAATGGGACTGTAAATTCGGTCGAGCTGAATCGGGCGTAGCCAGGGATGTGACGCTCGGCCGAGGCGATCCTTGAGGTGTGGAGCGCGAGGATGATTCGGGTGTTGGTGTGAGACTTAGCCCTAGTCCTGAGTTGGTCGGAGGTGCTAAACCTTGGCCAGGTTGAGACGAGGGACCAGATATGGATTGTTGAGTTTGGTCTGGATAGTCTTTCATCATCAGCGCGAGTGCCACTGCACCAGCCTGGCCGATCTTGTTAGATCGGAGCGAGACGGTTTGGATTTGAGATGTGCGAATCGCATGAGCTGTATATATGTCAATGATATGCCTTGAATGAGCAGATAGACGCACCCAGCGCTTCTAGGCCCGGCCCTCTCAATCCACACTCATCGAATCGGACCCCGATCAAGGCCCGTCTGGTGCGCTTCTTCTTCTTCTTAAACGCGCCTACGCCGTTCCAGTTGTTCCCCGAGATCCCCAGTCCGCTCCCAGACTTCTCCCTTTCGACGGGCGACCCGACTCGTGGCGTCTCTGCTACAGACGTCAGGCTGGAGACAGACATTCGAGGTGAGCCTGGTGAGCCTGGCGCATTGGAAAACGACCCGCGTGGAGAACCAAGCACCGAGCCACGAGGGGAACTGGGACCGGCTCCTGGTGACTCGGGGTACCGTGCTGGGTCTTTGACACGTCGTGGGATGGCGACGTTGGTATCGATCGTCGGCCTATCCTTGTCAAAGGGATTGGTGAACTGGACAGCGGGAGATGATCCCTCGAGAGAAACCATTGATGGGGTGCGGCTAAGACGTGTCGGGGGAGCGGGAGGAGGCTGGGGTGGTGCAGGAGGCAAAACGGCGAGGATGGATTCGACCGAGCGTTTGTCTAGCACGTTGAACGAGAGGTCTATAAACTCGAGCGCGTAGGTCTTGGACAGATATGAGGAGATCATTTTGAATGCCGAGGAGCGGAGGCGCCGGTTGTTGGCAAGAGCAAGGTATGGCAGTGTGTCGGGTATGAGTAGTGAGTGAAGGATAGGTTTTAGAGACTTTTTTTTTTCGTTAGATTCAAATGGCGGGGACATGAAGGGAACGAATGGTGCTCACGAGGTCATCCAAGTCGCATTCAGACAGAACCAATCGTTGGAGGCCCCAATCGAGGGCGAGCAAGTCGGCGAGTGCCGAGGCCGCATCAAACGAGAGCTTTGTGCGTGATAGATCGAGTACGCGCGGGGCGGCGACGTTGGCGCGAATCTGTGCGGATATAGTCGGGTCGACGCGCTCGTCGCGCAGCTTGCAGATGTCCTTGTACAGGGCCTCGACCCGTGCTGAGGTCCAGGCCTGGTGGTATTCTGCCTCGCGCCGCAGTCGCTCCGCCTCGTCGATCTCGAGCTTGGCCTCGCTCTGGGCGGCGCTGCTGGGCGCATTGGCGCTCGAGATCGGATAGACGACCCGCATCTCGGGAACGATGAAGTGGGCGCGCTTGAGGACGGCGCGCTCGCCGACGTCGGGGACGCCGGGAGTGGCCCCGCCGGGCTGTCCGCCGGGGCCGAGCAGGCGCGAGATGGAGAGCATGTCGCGCGTAAAGGAGAAAAACGGGCGTGGCGCCTGCACAGGCCGCTTGAGGATGCCCTTGCGTTCCGTCGTCGTTGCCATTGCGTGTCGTCTGCCGCCTGGGATTCGCCTGGGTAATGTCCAGAGCACGTTACATCAGTCCGGCGCTTGTGGGAGAAAATTACCTCAGCAGCAAACGCCCCTGTCACTGGGGTCTCTCCACACCAACACCTGATCGGTATGCGTGGCCTCTCCAGTGCTCCTCTGGCCAATGCACCCATTTTCGGAAACCCTGCAAGTATGCAGCCCAACTGCTCGGCACCCGCAAAGGTTGGTGGTTGACCACGCTTGTGCGACACCATTCGCCATACCCGCGGTCATTATATCACATATTCCTCGGCTCCAAGGCTTGTGTTCACGACAGGATCCATTCGAACATGGCATGATATATCCAGGTGTCTGGAGCTCATGTCAACAATATACTAAATGTCACTACAGGAACGAGCACATTGAAATACATTAACTCGCTAACCCTTTTCACCGCTGCTACAGCGTTGGCTACCCTCGTCACAGCTCAGTCAAAATACCGCCAAACAAACGAATAGGGGCTCAAAGTTCAGTCGCAACCCTATATATGTTTATACATCATATGCTCAAGAGACAAGGAATTTTTAAACAACCCATCGCTCAATCCATATACCTTACATCTCACGCCAATGAATACACATCCTCTTCATATTATGGTCTCGCTGAAACGAGGGGTCATTATGCAACTAATAGGAATAGAAACGTATTTCTAATACCAATGATGTAACAGGAACCTAAACCAAGGTGAAGGCTATGGATTCATGGATCAGGTCGTCAATGGGGACCGAATACGGTTGCGCTGCTTCGCCTCGTGACGTCATACTGAAGATTAAGCCAAATCAGGTCAAGCGGCCTAACAGCTTATGCTTTCTTCGCATCAAATAAAGACATCCATCGCCTATCCAGGCCACACAAACGGTACAAGCGACGATTCACATGTCCAGCAACAAGAGATACGCGACTTCTTGTCGGCAGCCGAGAGGATTGCAGAGTATTCGGTAAAACGCACTCGGATGATTCCGTTATGTCGTCCGCTTGGCATTGAATCGTTTTTCACAAAGCTTCGTGATGTTCACGATTATCCGTTCCCTTGATCCGCATAAGAACACCAGCTCTGTGGACCAAGGTGGACATTCCAAGTGCCTCAAAAGCCAGCGACTTACATGATCCCGCTCACTCTGCGGGATCCACACTACGGTTCTCGTGGAATCAAAAACTTACCTCCATCGACCTTGAACAGCTCCGCAGTCGAAATCAACGGATTTATCCATATCAAAACTAGCGCAAGGGTTAGAGTACGTTTGCAAGCCATTTTTGCGCAAGAATGGACATTATGACGAGTTTAGAATGTCAATGGAACCAGCGTCCCGCGTCTGGGATCTGGTCTGGTCTCACGAACTTGCGTCTGATGATATCGCAGAGAAGCCTTGTGCCGAGGCCGAGACATACGGTGGAGTCGAATTTCAAAATAAGATGATCAACTTTGTAACTCACATGCTCATTGGGGGTAACAAAAGATACTCGTAAGCTTCAAGGCCAAGTTGGAGCCTAAAAGTCCTATTCGTTCCGGGTTGATTGAACCGATGCAGTTCGGCGTGAGCGGTAAGGCCAGACGGAACGGTTGGATCCAAGGCCCCTTGGAATATTTTATTCTTGCACAATTGATAGTTGATCGTTTGCTTGAATCATGGCTTTCTAGAAGCCAATGTGGTGTGTCGGGCCTGCCGTTATGGCGCGATGAAATCTGGTTCGGCGTTCTTAAATTGCATTACGTCTTTTTTCTTTAGAAGCTGCGTGACCGATTTGTGCCGGGAGCAACTCCTAAATCAACCTTAATCCGCTAACAATGGAATGTAGGTTGGAGTGGTATGCTTCAGGCCCAGTAGTTGGTGCATATAATGGGCACAAAGGTGAGACTCTGCCATCCATGATGTCATCTTCAATTCTTCTAAATTTGATTATGTATCACTTAATGACAGCTTTTCGGATATGCGGAACTTTATTGTGGCTCAAACAGCAGTTGCGCCAGCTATCCTCATATATGCGGCCTGTGATTTCTCGCAAGTTTGCCTCGGGGCCCTTTAGCTATTCAAACAGAACTAGATTTAACCCGAGGCTAAATTTTCAACCACTTCATATCAAAAGCTTCCGTAGCCTGTGTTTAAACGTGCTTGGCTGTGATTCTATATTCAGAGGAACTGAGGGGTGGTCCCTATGTCACGAGACATTGCAGGCTGTTCAGTTCGAACCATCGCTCTGCCGTCATAACCAACGTCGATGCGATGTCTCTGGGCGACTTGTTTGGGTATACGCGGGCATTGGATCACTGTTCAATGTTCTATCCGAATTACATGATCCCGCTTGCGTTGCGGTGTTCACGGCATAGTCCCCGGTGAAGTTGCTTCTTGGGTCCTTTGGATCGCGCGCGGATCTCGACCGTACCTGCTGGGCATTGGAATATTACTTCAGATTCCCGATACACTACGAGTATTTAAGTCGCAGGACATGGTGACTATCCAACACTCATCCTCCAACCATGTCTTCCAATTCGACTGTAGACGTCCTCATCGTCGGCGCAGGTACGCGATTACCTCCAGATCGAATGCTCCTCACTGAGATACCTGATTGTCGCCGACGTCAGGACCGGCGGGGCTAATGTGTGCCTACAACCTTTCTCAAGCCGGCATCGACGTACGGATAGTAGACCAAAAGCGAGAACGACTCCTCAAGGGCCAAGCAGATGTCATTCAGGTTCGAGGCCTGGAGATCTTGGACGTAGGTCTAGCATACAATCCCCCATCTACCTTCACTCATTTTAGACAACCACCTGGGTAGAGTATCAACCTAGCCAACAAGGTCATCCCAACTTCTCACCACAACTACGCCGTTGTCACTTATAAAGGTGACACCAGCGGGTTGATCTCGCGCGTCAGCAAGGTCGACGGGCACTTTGGGGTAGAAAGCCGCTTTAGGTTCACTGCGAACCATAGCCAGTCGTTTATCGAAGGTGTATTCCGTGATGCGATGGCCTCTGGAGAAAGGCTCATCACGGTCTCAGCTTTGGCTCAGAACCTGGGCCAAAAGTAACTCCGCGCAAAGTACTGGTCGAACAGGGCGTACACCCTACACGCTTGCTCATCCAGCGAGGGGCAGACGTTCTGTATCCATTGGAAATAGAACTCGAAGATGCGCAAGGAAACAAGGAACGTCTCAAGGCCAAATATCTGATTGGTTGCGATGGCGCACACTCGTGGACCCGATCGAGACTAGGCATCGATATGGTCGGGGATACTTCTGGTATGCTTGGCAATAATCTTGGCCACATTGTTGTACCGCGCTGACTGGTAGGAGAAGACTGTACCTGGGGTCTAGTTGACGTATCGGTTGCCACCGATTTCCCAGACATTCGAAATCTGACAGTCGTCGAAAACAATGGTCGTGTAAGCCCTTGCCTAACAAAACTGCTGCTCGCATAATTCATCCCTAATCATTTACAGCGCGCCGTCATTGTTCCTCGTGAAAATGATATTGTTCGGTTCACGGTGCAACTCGCAGAATCCGAGATCAGCAGGGACCCTATCACGGGTCGTGTCGATAGGAGTTGTATTACAGAAGCTACCATCTTGAAGGTAACTAAATAAAGTGCATACACACCATTTTCAACTGCTGAATTCTACGTGATTGGATAGGCGGTAAAGGATATCTTCCAACCGTACCGAATAGATTTTGTTGGTGAGGCACAGTGGTACGGAGTATATGTCGTTGGCCAACGACTCGCGTCTGCGTATGAGGGTGGGAATGGACGAGTGTTTATTGTTGGAGACGCATGTAAGTTCACTCGAATTTATATTGATTCATATATTGATTTTTGAATAGGTCCATACACACTCACCCTTTGCCGGACAAGGCATGAACGCTGCAATGACCGACGGGTATAATCTCTCGTGGAAGCTTGTCCACGCGTTGAGAGGGTGGGCAGGTGCAGAGCTTTTATACACGGCGAGTGACTATATGCGTATCTTCTCTGCTCTCACTCATAGCCATTTTAGTATGAACGAGAGAGGCGCGAATTCGCGAAGGATCTTATCGATCTAGACCAACGCATAGCTCAAGCCATGTCGGGAAAAGTAAAAGGAACCAATGCCGAGTAAGCCTTCAATCATTTTCGTTTGTTCAGTCATCTAAGCCTGCGCATTCAAAGAGTAATGTACAATTCCATGGGGTTCGTCTGGTAGGTTATTGTAAGGAAACACTCGAATAGAGCTTATTGCGTCTGCTAGTGGAACAAGCATTCGATATCTTCAAAGCTGTATCACCGATCTCGCTGGCCAGGATTTAGCCAAGGGTATCCATATTGGACAGGCTAGTAGCGTCACTCTTCACTTTGAGCCTCGTAACAAACCTTTGTCTGTAGCGGATCCCTCACCAAGTTATTCTGCGCGTTGCGGATGCCCGTCCCTTGTCCACACACGACCTCCTAAAGTGTGATTTCCGATACACGCTCATACTATTTGCCGGAAACATCATGAAACAGAACCAGCACCAGGCGCTCGATGCGTTCTTGGATACCGTTGGTCCTGACAGAACCGTGTTTAAGATATTCACCATCCTGTGAGTTTGATTAATACTTTTGAGTTATAACACCTGAACACGATTCAACCAGAGCTGCGAAAAAGGAGAGATGTGAATACACAGACGTGCCCGAAGCGGCACGCTCTCATTGGGACACTGTGTTTGTGGATGACGTCGCGTATACTGCTTTGGATGGAGGAGGAACTGCATACCAATCACTTGGGATAAGCAGTGAGGGATGTGGGGTGGTGGTGCGCCCTGACGGGCATGTTGGCATGATCGCAGCACTCGACAGAGACGGAGCAGAGATGATCAAGAAGTTTTTGAGGCTTCGCTGAAAAGTGACGCATAGATTCACCTGTTATTTCGGATGTACACAAAGCACAACCTTCCCTACCTATTTAGCCCGGCTTTATTCCGATTTTTTTCTAACCCAGCAGGGGTGAAGCTATTTTGAGGTTCTGGTCGATTTTGAGCCGCGCAAGACTCAGGCGCTGGCTGTCGGTAATGGTGCCGTGCATAGCCATTACATTGCCACTCCGCTTTGCATAGCCCAATCGGTTATTGGAGGTCGAATGGTGCTCGGGCACCAATTCCCTACACAACGAGTCTGACCTATAGTCTTTCTTTCCCATGGCCAAAGCGTTGGCCCAACGCCGAGCCGAGACGGTAGCGGGCAGTGTGGTAGACGTAAATACCATCTCCATGTGACTAGATGATCAGGATGATCGAAACGTGAGGGGGGACGTGCGCAAGTATGATCGAACCGCCAACCGAGCGAGTAGGATATACGAGTGGGAGGGAAATATCGTGTATTGAGCAGCCAGGCTACTACTAACATCACTTTGGGGTCCGATTCTGATTGCTAGTTCCGGGGTGGGCGCCAAGAATACGATGCACATAGCCACATGGCCAGATGAGCCAAAGATAGGGCCGATCCACGCATGCGCCGACAGCCCTGACAGTGCCATCAAGGCCCACGGATGCCCGTAATTGCACAAGTCACCTAGGCTGAGGTTGCATAAGAGAACGCAAAACCAGGGCGGTTGGTGAGTATCCCTCTTTTCTTTCTTTTTATTCTTGCCGTGTTTCTACTCATGATTGGCCGCTATTTGCTGATATCAACTTCGCTGTTAGCCCTCGGGCTTTCCGCTCACGCTGCCAGCGTAGTCACTAGCAACCCCGTGAATGTGTCCAACAAAACCTATGACTATATTATCGTAGGTGGTGGTCTCACTGGCCTGACTGTGGCCGCACGACTTGCGGAAGTATCCAGCAATTCTGTGCTCGTTATTGAGGCCGGCCGAGACGATCGCGGAGACAGTAGGATCTATGACATCTACAAGTATGTTTCTCATTTTGTCCCTCGATGGTTGGCTTGAAATCTGACTCGGGATAGGTATACCCAGGCGTTTGGCACGGACATGAACTGGAACTTTCCTGCCGACCAGGGTAAAGCCATTGTTGGCGGTAAAACTCTGGGTGGTTCTTCTTCGATCAACGGAGGCGAGTCGTCAACAAACCGATGTTGAGTTTGACGTCTGATACCTCTCCAGGCGCTTATACTCGGGGTCTTGCTGCTCAATATGACGCCTGGTCTTCGCTTCTCACATCTTCTGAACAAAGTCTGAACTGGAATTGGAACAGCTTGTTCAGCTACATGAAGAAGGTACGGTTGTTGATGAACCAATATCTTTCATACCATACTTAATTCTGGGTTAGTCGGAAGGATTCTCTGCTCCCAACTCTGGACAAGCCGCGAAAGGTGCACAATCCAACCCTAGTTACCATGGGACAGCCGGGCCAGTTCAGGTCACCTTCCCGTACGCCCAAACCACTTACACTTCGTCCAAGTTTGATTTCTGACCAACCTCCAGAGATCTGATGTACGGAGGACCACAGCAAGGAAACTTTGTCAAGACTATCAAAAAGACCCACAACGTCGATCTTTGCCCTGACCTCAACGGCGGATCCCCCAATTGCGTGTCCTACACCCCTCTGACCATCGACTGGCACCGAGACGACCACCGCTCTTCCTCTGCCGAGGCGTATCTTACACCCGTCCAGACAGCCCGCAAAAACTGGACCGTGCTAGTTCAACAGCAGGCGACCAAGATTCTGTTCCAGAGTGGCAGTAGCCCTGCTGTGGCCACTGGGGTCCAGTTTGGCCGAAGCTCGGGTGAACGATACACGGCCTATGCACGAAAAGAGGTCATTCTGGCCGCGGGTGCTATCAACGCAAGTCTGTAGTTCTCTATGATAATCCCGAAACTGACCCGGCGTCCAGACTCCCGCTCTGCTTCAACTTTCGGGTGTCGGCGACAAGTCTAAATTATCGGCTCTTGGAATCAAATCGGTGGTTGATCTGCCGACTGTTGGTAAAAATTTGCAAGAGCAGACGATGAATTCACTCGGTGCGAACGGTAATGGTTTCGACGTTGGAGGGTCTGGTCCGTCCGACTGTATCGCCTACCCCAACTTGTATCAGGTCTTTGGGTCCCAAGGCGCTACTGTGGCTTCGCAGATTCAGGTAAATCATCAATCGAATGAATATAGCTTCTGCTAACGTTTTATAAAGTCTAACATCTCGACTTGGGCCACGTCGCAAGCGGCGAACGCCGGAAGCGCTGCTGCTCTCCAAAAAATCTTCCAGATTCAAGCCGACCTCATTACCAAGAACAATGGTGAGGACATACTCTAAAAGCGAGATAAATCCCAAATGACTGAACCCGATGCCCAGCCCCCGTGGTCGAGCTCTTTTACGATACCGGTTACCCTGCGACTCTCGGCATTGATATGTGGTCTCTCCTTCCCTTTTCGCGTGGTAGCGTCCAAATCCAGGTGCGGTTGCTTCCACCTAGATCACCACAAGCCACTAACACGTGTTATCCAGTCCACCAATCCGTTCACAAAGCCCGCGACGAATGTGAATTACTTTTCTGTGGGTTTCGATCTCCAGTGCCAAATCGCCGGCGCACGCATGGCGCGGAAGATCTTGACCAGTGCCCCGTTGAGGTAAACCCTTCTTAACCCTCGGCCGTCGCGCATATATTCACGCATCCGCACAATTTTCACTTACCACACAGCTCTCTATCAAATGGAAACCTCGTCCCTGATAAATCTGTACTCCCCGACACCGCATCCGACGCTACCTACTCCAAATGGATCAAAAGCAACTTTTATAGCGTTTCTCATCCCATCGCAACCTGCGCGATGATGTCTCGTGATCTCGGAGGCGTTGTCGATGGTCGGTTGCGAGTCTATGGGATTAAGAATGTACGGGTTGTGGATGCCAGCGCTATGCCGATGCAAGTTAGCGCTCACCTGGCGTCGACCTTGTACGGGTTTGCTGAAAAGGCGAGTCTTTGATACTTGGATATAACACATGGCCTAATCGCGCTTTGGATTTTTGCAGGCTGCTGATATCATCAAGAACAATCTCTAGTCTATTCCACAAATCTATGTGTTTCTTTTTCTTTTTCTTATCCTCAGGGTTCGGGTTTGTTGAAAGGACTTCTTTGTGTTTGGATTTTGGTTCGAATATACTGGTATCAACTCCTTTGTATGGAGTTTTGCAGTTGTCCGCTCGTTGTCTGATTTTATACGTTTACTTTGTTCTACTATTGAATGCCTGTCGTTGTTATAGCTCTTCTCACGGAGCTCCGTGGCGGTGACACGAAAGCAATTACATAATATTGAGCCACCCCTCGACATCACGTGTCCTTCTCCTGTTCTAGGACAGAAATCAGCGCTTCAGGAAGCGGGACATTACAAACCGCGCGGTGATACTTTGGATCATATTTGCCCCGTGTAAAGGCATCCGCAATGTTATCCTTGGAAGAAACGTGGACAAACTCCATCCTGATATTATACGCTTTCAACAGCGCATGGAGCCGAATCACGGATTCATGGCTGGATTGCTGGTGCTTGAAATGGCCGTCTGAAAACATTTGTACGGCCGATTGGCTATCCGTGCGAACACGAACGAGAACATTCGAATAACCCAGAGCGATAGCGCAGCGCGCGACCAACTCGATCCCAACGGTCTCTGCCCAATTGTTGTGTCGGTCTTTTAGACTATCCCATCCATGCAACAAACGGAACGTCACATAGAAGTTGTTGATTATGACAGCAATGCGTGGGGGTACTGTCGAAGCGTCAACCCAACATTCGAGCGCACTAGGCACATTCGACTGGGTAGCAGCTTTAAAAACAGAACGGTGTACGCCTAGAATATGCGACATACAATAAAGTTTACCGGGCTACCATCCGGTGATTTCTGCACAATCTGATCGCAATCCTGAAATGCAACTTGTATCTCCTTGAGCATAAGAGCGGGACATTAACGAGATGCATCAAACCCTCATAATTCAGACACACCCTTCGCTCGCCGCGACTCAACGTTGCCCAGCATTTTGTGCCGATTCTGTGACGTCTTGAACATTCAGCTCTTGGGGCAGACCAAGAGAAAGTTTGTTGATAATGGCAGATTCAGGCATAGTAGTTGAAAGACTAGGTGTAGACTTCAGTCTGACGTTGGTCCTCCACGAACTCTTGAAAGCCAAGCGTGGCAAGGGAGGTTGTCTGAGGAGCACAATCATGTTAAATCCAATCGTGTCAGGCTAAGATACTAGGACGGATGAAGATGGAGGGGCATTGCAGCCAAGTCCATGGTCTCCTCGTCTCTTATATCTGAGTGAAGGCACAGATTCGTGTTGCCACAAAATTGAGTCACCCCGCAGGATAAATTTCTTAATGTAGGGTATGTGACCGAATTGCTTTGATGATTGTCCTATTCAAGAGAACACTATGATCGTGCCCAGCCACCAGCCGCCACAAGAACAATTCGGGGTGTGGGATGTCTTTTTATGATACGCCATTGACTTATGATTGGGCTGAAGGCGGCATTCATAAACTGCAAGTATCTTTTCTGGTAGCTATATGTGCGCTTTGGAAAGGCCTGGTCCTCAGGTATATATTTAACAAACAGCTCCAAACTCGCTCACGATCCGTTGTCCTCTCGGGTTGTAAATCCCATCCATTCCCCAGGCCGATTGTCATCCAATGGTTCGCTCATCCGAATCTTCCTGCGCTTATTCGGTTCCAGTTTCCCATTCTGCTCGCCTCCGCTCCTTTGGCACGTGCTGCATGTCTAAATAGTTGGAATTTCTTCTACAATATTCAGTCCGATACGTGCTCTTTTCGCTCTATCGATGAGTACTGCCGTGCCAGGAAAGGGAGCTTAGGTCTGGCTCTAAGGTCATGAGTTTCAATTCGGACCTTCGTGACGCCAATCGCACCCGTCTGCATCCTAGACGATTTCGCATTCGCAACAACAATTGCAGAAGCGACTCGCTTAGGGTACGGTTAGAAAAGGGACAGACTCCATATATGGCAATTCCCTGACATTTCTACGTCGTGTATCTTCTCTATATGGCACATTGGAGGCTTCATACTTTGTACAATGTCAGAATAGATATTTCTTGTACACATGGTCTAGCCTTGCAAACGCTATGTGCCATAGCGGTCAATACATCAGAGCGTGGACCTTTTTCTAACCGTACCCTATGAAGCGACTCGGATGCCAGGGGAAGTTTGACCTCTGGGGAGGTTCATATTGCCAGAACGGCGCAGTAGGCGATTGTGGAGACGTTGAGATATTCGATGTAAGTTTTTGAGACAGGGGCGCGGAAGGAGCTAACAAACAGCCCTGCAGTAAAGCCTGGTTCAAGCATGGAAATTACTATGCCTTGCGACGTACTCGACCATTTGTTTTGTACCAGGGTGCAACTGATGTTGTCCCAAATCTCAATGTTTGGGCAACAACCGCTCCCGATGGTCGGAGGGCTGTCGCTGTCGATTGGGTCTCCTGAGGGTAGCGACGTTGGTTCGATTTGAGCAGCAGATCGAATGCCAGTGGCCTACTCGGCGGCTCAAAGATCCGCGGCATTGACGCAATGCCAGTCGCGCCCGAAAGTTGGAGCAGACCGACAATGCCGAACTCAAAACGACCAGGCGAAAACTTGAATGAGTTTTAACTACCTATGAAAGGCGCGAAGCGTGAAAAATACAAACTATGATTGTTTACACAAATATGAAAGGAATTTATGGCAAGTTGTCCATGTAGCCCGCAATTAGTACAGATTTCACAAACCAAACCACCTGATGAACACCTTCAAGTCTCAAACTTCACCTCCTTTCGAACGGGGGATGGAATCCGCGTCGGCGAGCTGCGATCGACAAGCGCGGATGGCGGTCGCTCTACTCTGCTTGGAGGCCGTTCCACTCTGCTTGGTGGACGTTCTACTCTGCTTGGTGGGCGTTCTACTCTGCTTGGCGGGCGTTCTATTCTATTACGCAGCCGTTCAAGTTCTCGCTCCAAGCTAAAGTAAGGTTTGAATCAGAAAGCAGGGCGGAGATAAAGCAAAATAGGACATACGCAAGAGCTCGTTGCTTATAATCGGCGCTTTCTCGCTCAGCACGACGCTTTGCCAACTGCAGGTTACTCTCGTTTGTTTGCTAAACAGCATAAATATAATCATTAAAATACGTAAATGGGTGGAAGAAATACTCACCACTTCATCCAATGCTTCGCGCATCTGTTGCAACTTCTCGTCGTACGCTCGAATTTCCATCTCATACTTGGCGCGTGCCCGCTCACTCTCGCCTGCTCAACCATTCAATGCATTAGCAGCGGTTCTCAGAATAAACGCGATGGCCTTACGGAGGGTATCGGATTTGAGTTTGCTTGTTAGTTCTTCGATACGGGCATCCGCACGGCGAGAGCCGGCTGCTCGAGGGGAGGACGCGTAAGATTGGGTCTCCAGGTCGACTACTCGCAGGTTGAGTTCTTTCACTTGCTTTTCCAGCGTCGCCTAATAATCAAAGATACATGTATTAGGAATTGTCAAGTGTTGATACATGAGAGAAGTGGTGACCATGTTGTCAACGTACATTGAGTCGATCGAGGCTTGCGTTCTCCTCCCTGACTTTCTTAAGCTCCGCTTGGCTGTCGTTGGCAAAGGCTTCCACCTTCTTGACTCGTTCGGTGGCAAGCTGTACCCGGTCTGTTTGCTCATCAAGGGCCCCTCGGAGCTCTTGGTTCTTCAAGTGGAGTTCTTGCATAACGCGGTCGGAGGAGAACTTGCTAGCTTCCATGTGTTCTTGGGCAATATCGTTGAGGCGTCCTTCGAGTGCCCTTCGCGCTTTTTGTAGCGCAGCACGATCCGCCTCAGCCTCGTCGAGAACTGCTCGGAGCTCGCGTACTTGAGAGAGTAAGCCAACGATTTGAGTCTGTTGCTCGGTCTGGGCGTTCGTAGCGGAGTCATATGCAGCCGTGAGGTCGCTGATCTTTGTTTCAAATCGCTCTTTCTCTTTCTTCCAGTTGCCGCCGGAGTATACCTCATCATCGTATCTCAAATGAAGTTCATCCAGTTCTGAACGTGCTTTGCGGTTCTCCTCGCGCAGGCGACTCATGGCATCTCGTTGATATCGAACCTCTGCAAGGGCGTAAGAACATGACTTCAACCCTGAATTGAGTCCGACACACCTTCGTTGAGTTGCTCCAGTTCAGCTGAGGAAAGCTCGCTATTAGCTTAATTGGACGCATATAACTCAAGACGCACGAACTTTGATACTTCTTTCGGGTTTGATCGATCGCGAAGTCACGTTCCTGAAGATCCTTCGCGTATTGATCGCGTTCCTCTTCCATAGCCTCGGCCAGACGTTGCTGGAGCAGCTCCATGTTTGTGACCTCCCGATTCTCGTCTTCGAGCCTAGCTTCGAGATCTACGATATGCTTTTCGGCACGCTCAAGAGCGGCTTCAACCACGAGACGTTCAGCAGAAGATTCGGCCAGGATCTTCTCGTTCTCGGCCAAAGCACGGCGGGCTGTCAAGACAAAATTACGAACCATGTTAATGTTGAGAGTAATAGATTTACCTAAGCTCTCTGCACGTTGGGACTGAGCCTTTGCTAGCTCTGCAGTTTCGATTCGCTCCATGTACTGACTAGCCTGCGCTTTGTACGTTTCAACGGCTTGTTTAAGCTCTAGTCTCACAAGATTAACGGTGGCGCATTTGATAATCATAGACATACGTACCTGTGTGGATCGCAGACGATGACGCTGACGTAATCTCGAGCTCTTGTAATTCGGCTTGTAGTCGTCGTTTGGCACCTGCATAAATGTGTGAGATATATGCGCACCAGAGGTTATTTTTGAGTAAAACGCACTGGACTCCTCGTTCTTAGCCATCACCTCCATTTCCAGCCTTTCCTTAAGGTTGGCAACCTCCACCATTAACTGCTTCTTCGATTGGTTTAATTCCGCAACTTGGCGCCGGTTGTCCTCAACCTCGATCTGAGAGGCTCGTTGTTGAGCAAGCTATGTGCAAATTTAGCTGGGTTACGTATAGTATATCCTCGATTTTAATCCTTACCAAGGCACGCCGCGATTCCTCCAACTTTGTGTAGCTATCACGTTCCTCCGACATCAAGTGCTGGAACTTGGACCACATGGATTTGACGCCACCTAGCTGAGCGTTTTCAGCAGCCTGCCTTGCCTCAGCCTCGTCAGCAAGAAGTTCGGTAAGCCGCTCGTTCTCCTTAGCCAAACGTGTCCGATAGGCTTGCAGTGATTGCTTAGACCCATCACTCTTGTCGAGGTCTTGGCTAAGTTCTCGCAGTGAAGTCTCAAGATGTTGGCGAACGCGATCGGAGGCGATCATCTGAAGTTCGAGAACATGAATTTGTTGACGCAGGGCTTCGTCTTGTTGAGGATCTGGCAAACGAGGCGTCTCGGATGGCCGAGGACCAGTACCATTGGACTTGGGGCCGCGCTTTGATGGTGTAACGTTGCCATAATTCTTGGCATCTCGGTCTTTTGCACCGATAGAATTGGCACGTACCCGAGCCGCAATCTCTTGTTCCATCTCCTGATCGACAGCGGTAAGAGCGTTAAGCAAACGAGTGCGGAACGCGTCATCCTTGGGAGCCGAAGTTGCCACCAACCGGCGAATTTCCATAAGCTGTCGTTCAACCCGTTGCTTGATCCTCTCGCCAATGGATCGTGCCGTGTCAGAGTCTTCGATCTGAGCCTGCAGCTGATGTATGCGAGCTTCGTACTGTCGCCTCAGGTTAGCCATCGCGTTCTTGGTCTCGCCATCGTCTGCTAGATTAGCAAGTTCAGCTTCCAAAGCATCTTTCGATCGGCTGAGAGCAGAGGTTTGGCGAGCAGCGTCGGAGAGTTGGCTCTGCAGAATCTGCATTTCGTCCTGAAGTCGGCGAGCCTGCGTCTCAGCCGCCTCGCGAGCATGTCGCTCTCCCTCGATGTCGGATTCCGCACGCGCGAGTTTCTCGTTTGCAGCCTTGAGAGCCTTGTCCTTCGCTCGCTGCTCCTGGCGTTCGCGCTCCGTCTCACGAGCGTAGTCTTCAGCTTCAGCTGACAACCGTGTCTTTGCCTTCTCGAGAGATCTCACGTAGGTAGTGAGGCGTTGAAGCTCAATTTGGGCGTCCGCGAGTTGGCCATCAGTAACCTTCTTCGCCGCTTCGAGAACATGCACATGCTCCACAATAGTCTTGTCCTGCTTCGACTTGAGCTGGCTGATCTCCCATTCCTTGTTCCGAATATCCTCATGCGCTTTCTTGAGGTCGCGTTCGAATTTCGCAATAGTGTCTTTGAGTTTAGCGACCTCTCGTGCGTGGGATGCAGCGGACTTTTCGAGTTTAGCTTTCTTGGACGTTTCTGTTTCGAGTTCCTTCCGGATGCCATCGAGTTGTCGAACCCAAGACTGCTTCTCTCGTTCGATCTGAAGGACCGCATCTTCAAAATCTTGATGCTTAGCTTGAGCGGCAGCAACTTGCTTCTCAAGTGCCTATCGCCAAGTAAAATAAGCGACTTGTGCAATAAAATGGCAAAACTGGCTCACTTCTTTGGCCTTTGTCACTTCCTCAAGCCTATTATCCCCATCGATCTGCCTTGCACGCATCGTTTGCAGCTCGGCTTCCACAGATCGTTTGGCCTTTTCCGCAGTCGATAGAGCGGCCTCAAGTTCAACCACCCTGTTTTGGCTAGCCGACGAAGAGCTTTTCAGCTCGGCAAGCGTCTTGCTCATGGCAGCATTCTCGCGTTGGGTGGCCTCCAGATCAACTCGGAGCTTGTTTTGGGTCTCGGTGGCCTGCCTCCTAACACTCGCGAGTTCTGCGCTCAACTCAGACGCCTGGATTCGCAAAACTCCAAGCTCCTGCTCGCGGCTTTTCTCTGCCTCGGCACGTTGGGTATCCTCAGAGACTTTTGCCTGCATCACCGCACGGAGTTCGTCAAGTTCCTTCTGCAATTTGGCTCGTGCTTGAGAGTCGCGCTCGGCGTCATCGTGCTGGGCATCAAGCTCTTTGGCAAGCGTATCGATATCGGCCTCGAGTTCGGCGCACTGTTTGACTGCCGCGTCGCGCTCCTTTCGAATTCCTGAGAGCTCAGACGTAAGACGCGCGATATCGGTCTCTTTGCGCTGAAGCATGTTCTCGTAGTCAGTCGCCGTACGACTCAGTTCGGCGATTTGGTCCTTGGCCTGCCGAGCCTCTTTTTCGAGAACGTCCAACTTGGCCTTGCCAACATCCCTAAAATCACCCGTCAGACCAACGCATATAGCAGCTATAAAATTAATTACTTGGTTCGAACTTCCGCGCCAAGCTTGTTCTCAAGTTCGGCAATCGCTGAATCCATACGTTCCTTTAGCAACGCGATATCCTCTTCTCGCTCTGCTAGAACGCCCTTCAACTCGATCAACTCTTGCTCGAGTCGGTCCCGATGGGTCTCCAACTCGATGCAAAGTTCCTCCTTCTCCTTTCTCTCCTCATCCCACTCCTTCTCCCGTCCTCAAGTCGAGCCAGGTGTTCTGCGGCCTCGTCAAATGCCTCCTTGAGCTTCGTGTATTTCTCCTCGCCGGCCTTGACCGCCGCAAGCGCACGCTCGAGTTGCGAATCTAGTTCTTCCAAGTCGGCCTGGGCAGTGTTGTACTCTTCTTCCAACTCCGCCACACGAGCCTGCGCACGATCGAGTAGCTCCTCCTTATCGAGACCAAGTTGACGTTCCGCTTCAAGTTGCTCCTCGACCTTGCTCTTCTCGGCTTCCAGGCGCATCTTCAAGCCTTCCAATGCCGCCTTTTCCGCCTTGTCCCGCTCAGCCAACTCCCTCGCCTGCGCAAGCTCCATCTCCTTGATCCGGAGCTCCTCGTCGTTTCTAGTTGCAGCCAACAATGGTCGGACTTTGGTATACAATTGCCACCATGGCCATTCGCGCAATTCGACGTAGACCCGTGCATTTCGCTGAATCGTACGAATCGCAACGGCTCGGTTCAAGATTTTCTTCATTTGTCTTCGTGCAGTGAACCGCCTTGCCGCGGCCTGGAACCTTGAGAAAACATCAAACAATAGCCCGTCGCGTTGTTCTTCGAGCTCAGCCAAGACACCAGCCTTGAAGAACACCTTGCTCGTTCCGATCCGGTACGCGCTCTCGTCGAGTTCGAGCGCGTCAACCATGCGTAGGCACGCTTTGCGGCCATCCATATAGCCTCGTGGGATCACGCCCGGAGTAAGAATCTCGTACCGTTGCCTAAACTCGGCAAATGGCAAACGGTTCGGATAGCCCAGACGAGCGATTCGGATACCCTCGAGCACACCGTTGCACCGAAGTTGATCTAATACGAGCGGAACATCGATTCGTCCAGGCTTCTTCATGCCGTTTGGAACAATGCAGCGGACAAAATGTGGTTGGGTGGCCTGAAGCGTCGTCATCAACGTCGCAAGCTGCTCCTTGTGCCTCTGAGCAACGGTCCTAAACGCCCCCTTCTTGACCCGCTTCTTGACGCCACCAAAAACGGCACCGGCGCCACCGACAGCACCCGTTCCAGCGTCAATAAAGTCAGCAAAGAGGTCGGCGATATAGCGCTCGCTCGCCCCAGCCATGACCCGCCCGATGTTATCGTTGAGAGGGTCTTTGTTTTTCTCGAGCCATCCTTCAGTTCGATACTCGACCCGACCAGCGTAGTGTTGTACGATAAATCCCTGGGCGAACCGCGCAGGTGCGTACTTGGTCTGACCCATATGTGCAGGTTGCTCTTCATCCATTCCAGGTGGAGACCAAATGGCGTGAAGCTTGTTCGTGAAAGTCGTATCCGTCGCTTTGGGCATGATGCACTCCTCGTCCAGGCAGCTCAAAATACCAATCCAACCAACGCCAGCGCCCCCTCCTCCGGGACCGTGTCCGCTAACCGTACCTCCACCCTGACCGCTCGCAGACGTAGATTCGATCAGCTCGATAGTAGGTTGGAGGTCCATCCCGAAATCGACGAACTCCCATTCAATTCCCTCCCGCGCGTATTCTTCTTGCTCGAGGATGAACATGTGCCGATTGAAGAATTGTTGGAGACGCTCGTTCGTATAATTGATGCAAAGTTGTTCGAAACCATTGATCTCGAAGATTTCAAAACCAGCAATATCAAGCACACCGATGAATGTAGCCTTGGAGGTTGGTCGTTCAAGTGCTCGGTTGATTCTTTCAACTAGTGATCCAAAGGCCTTCTCGTACATCGTCTTGCACAACGCGCCAAGCTCTTCAACTGCTTGCTGCTTCGTTCGCGCTTGGGTAACCCATTCACGACCAGCCAGCACTTTGGGACGCAAGATAGCTTTGGTAAATTCCTGGGGGGATATACCGAGGAGATGGCAAGCTTTCTCCAGGGCAACGGGGGATTTGATTTGAGCTTGGTCGCCGCGGTCGGCAGAGATAGTAATGTTTCCAATATGTAGAATAGCACCAACTACTCGGAAGAGGTCCATCTGTTCGTCAGGGGTGAATCCGACGATATCAAGCGCTGCCTACATGCGCCCAAAGACATCTTTAGACGCCCCTGGAGTAAAAACACCGCCCAAAAACGCACCTTAAGTGAACGCCATTCTTCGCGGTCATCAATCCCATCAACCTCTCTCCTCGACTTGTTCAAATACTCGTATTCCCCAACTCCCCCGTCTAATAATAACGTGTCTATAGCAAAAAATCAGTATCGACGAACTCGTTTAAAAGATTCAACCACCCACTTCGGATACTACCACCTCCCTCAAGAAGCATGTAAAACACGTGGAAACTTCGCTCAATCTCACTTCGCGCCACAATGCGACTCTTCTCTAGCAAATACCAGTCGATCGTTGCGCCAGCGATACTTCCGTCTCCGGCGAACGCGATTCTCACGAATTTACCGAAGCTAATATCACCAATGTAAATATTGATGAATTGTTTGCAACAAATGTTTTGATCTCACCGAGAAGAGTTATTATTTCTTGCCGTTTGTGCGTTTCCAAACGCCTCGAGAATTGGATTGGCTTGAAGGATTTGCCGCTCGAGCAAGCCAAGCTTGGAGGTTGAGATCGTTGTTACGCCAGCTGAGGTCGACCCCGTATGCATATGTTTAATTAGTGAGGGTGTTTTGCCTAGGGTGTTACAAAGGGGGATTTGGATGGGATCCGAAAGGCATGCCGAGAAGAAACGGTCAAATTGCGGGAGGAAAACAGTTAGCGTCACCCAAACGATCGAAGGCGTCCAAACTTGCCTATTGAAGCTGAAGGGGCATGTTTGCCCTTGAAAGAAGAGGTTCTAGGGATACCAGTCTCTGGTATAGATCCAGAAGAGGCCGACGCGCTCGCCTCGTTCGCAATAGCCGCAAGGTACTGGATAACCTTCTTGGTATTTTCCGTCTTGCCGGCACCAGATTCACCCCTAAGCAAACGGTTAGACATGGCGCAAAGTGAGCAATGGAACGCGTACGTAATGAGAATGCTCTGGTTCTCTCTCTCTTCGCCCATATTCACCCATGCGCGCTCTGCAATAGCAAAGATATGGGGGGCGTTCTCGTCGCGGCGCTTTGCTCGATATTGTTGAACAATGGCGTCGGTATATAGTGAGAGATTGGTATATGGGTTTATAGCAACGAGAAAAAGACCCGAGTACGTCTAAGGTGGTGGAATTAGAAAACGTCAACGGTTAAGCCCCGCGACATACGTAGATGGCGCCAGAACCGTAGCGAAGGCGGAGGTTATGCACGACGCTCGCTTCGTTCAAGAACGTAAGGTCTGCAATATCGTCCACACGATCGAACTTGGGAGGGTTCATCTTCGAAAGCGCGTAAAGTGGCATTATTCGAATCTAAAACACAAATTAGGTACAATATGTCCAAAGCCCCTCAACACCTACCTCTCCGCCCGCAGCCATGACGATCTCTCCCTCCTCCACACCCCTATCATTTGTTGTCTCGTTCACTACCCATCCGGCAAGATATCCCTCATGCTCATCAGGAACCCAGACCCATTTCTTCTCATTAAACTCGGCTTGCAGGGCAGCCGCCCGCGCAGCCTCGGTGTTCGGGTGCATTCAAACAGTTTATTCCGACACTGCGTATACCGGTAGCGTGATTAAACCAGGTGTAAAGGGGATAATGTACACGACTTGACAGTGATGGTTGTTGTCGGAATCAAGTTAGGGGTTAATGCTCGCGACTCTCGAACAACGGTCACGTGTTTCACCCTGTTCCCAAACTGGGGAGTGTTCGTGTCTCTGTCGCTCTTTGCGGCCAAAAAGCCCAGTTAGAGCTCAATGTGGTCTCGTTCGGTCAGATTTCGTTCGATATTCTCGTTTAATGAGAGGTGGAAACTACATGGGCGGGAAACGCAAGGCCAGAAATCAGTACACCGTCAATTTAGATCCTCTTGCAACAGCTCCTCCATCACACTAGCTTCATGATCCTTCGTGAGCGCTCGAATTATATCCTCCAGCGCATCGCCTTCGAGGACGGCCTCCAAGTTTTTAATCGTCATCCCCACTCGGTGATCAGTTACCCGATCCTACAAGCAGCTCAGTAGCACTCATTTGTTTTCATATGAATAACTCACTTGTGCAAAGTTGTAAGTCCTCACTTTTTCACTTCTGTCAGCCCCCCTCACCAAGTCTCTTCGAACTGCACGTCGTGCTGCAATATCTGCCTGGATCTTTCGATCCAATAGACGAGCGCGAAGAATAAGCCACGCTTTGGCGCGGTTCTATGAACTGGCATCTCAGGCTTATATCCGCGAATATGGTGTAGAAATTTTCGTACCTGATGTTGGCTCCTCGAATCTTGCATCGAAACTGTGATACCAGTGGGTTCATGTGTCAGTCGAACAGCGCTTTCAGTTCGATTGACATGTTGCCCCCCAGCTCCTCGTGAACGCATAACGTCAGTCCTGACGTCCTTCGGATCAAGGATTTCATCTGCCTCATTTTCGTTTGCTTCCCCTTCTATGGCAGGTAGGACCTAGATAACGCTGTTCAAATCGCTAATAAAAGTCATCGATTGACCAAACCCACCACGACGGCGACCGTGCTAGTATGTACTCTTCCCTGAGCCTCTGTCGCCGGAACTCGCTGAACTCGGTGAACCCCGCTCTCCCACCTTAATAAATCGTAGGCACCCTCGCCCTTGATCTCTAAAATTGCATCCTTTATCCCGCCCCCAACCCCGGCTTCATTTTTCTCAACCCACTCGCAGCTGAACCCATTCGTTGCAGCAAACCGAGCATACATCCTGGACAAATCGCCAAGGAACAACGCAGACTCGCTCCCTCCTACTCCAGCTTTAAGCTCCATTAGGGCACCATATGACGATGTGGGAGAAGCTCGCAGTAGAAGGGAGGGAAAAGTTTCCGAGGCAAACACTTGTAGCGTCTTGATGAGAGAAGCTTGTTCATCCGTCGCAAGCGCTCTAATCTCGGGGTCTGCGTCTGTAAGAAGTTGCTCCGATTCCATGAACGCCTGATATACACTCAGTAACATCGAAATGATAGCCTTTTAAACGAAACACACCTCTCTCGCAGCCAACCATTCCCTCCATGTCTTATCTAACGGTTCGGCCTCTTTGATGAGTCTAGACCTTCTTATCTGTTCTTTCATACTCATTTCTGGATTTAAGGATAACTACGAGGATTATCAATACCCTGAGGACTAAATTTCGCTTGGTTGGCTAACCTCTTCCTTGGCCCTTGCTCGTTCTAGGACTCTCTTTCGACAACTTGTAGCAGCCGCTTTGATTCATTTTGAATCTGTTGTAGTGGGCTAGCGCTGGTTCGGAGGTTAGATACAAAGCGCACTTGTCGGGATATGTTGGCCATCAGGTGAGCGACATTGGCTTTGTCAGCAGTGCTCTCGCGATTTCAGTCACGTGATATATCTTCCTGTCTCAGCTGTTTGGAGAGGTGCTCAGCGCACTCCAGGAAATGTGAGTTGAATCACAAGCATAGAGTCGGGTTTACATGTGAATAATCACATCCGTTCAACTGTTTTCTACAACCTGAGACCGCTCACCTTTGAGAGCCATATATGCGCATAGCTTGAGTTTTTATAACTAAATGATATTAGATACCCCAAGCACGGCATAGAATCGACACATAGTAACCCAAATTAACTTTTTATAACATTTAGACACTTGTGATACGGTTATGATACATTCATATATCAGCAGAGAGCCAATCGTTGAGGAGCGAATCGTGGTTTTTCAAGGGTTCACGTTCCGATCATGATCCTGTCATGAACCATTGGGATATTTTCTTATCATAAGATCTAAATTATTTCCAATATGTGCGCTGGCGTTACTTTGATTTATCTGTGTTCCGATGTTATCTTTCGGTCTGCGAGTGAAATAGTGCAGCCCCCTGTTCGTCCTCAATGATAATCCAATTCATCCCAGATATCGCATTAAGGACATTGTCACCCTCCCATATTCCAGCAATTCTCCGAACAACCTCGACGCATGCCCTGTTTTTCAAGACTTCTGTATCAGGCCGGTGTTTGGCGGTGGGCGCTTTTGGCGCCCTGGTAGCTTTCACGCATACAGTCTCATGCCGCTTCATCTGTCTTGGCAATCATTCACTACATTTTATAATTAACATCCTATTTATACAATTAATCAGGGCACTCGATATTCATTGCATCAGTACATGGCTCGTAGACTAACGTTCGGCCAGATATTTTCGCCGACACGCGCCCGCCCAAAATAAGCGCCAGGTCCCCGACCTCACGCTAGCCTCGAGGCAACTTGCCAAGTTCCTAGAACCCCGTGCATACGGTACGGGCGACCACGCCGATGGGTCTGAAGGAGTTTCCGATATCTCGGCTTACTTAGTAATTCTGTAAAAACCAAGCTTTTACTGCCCATCGTACTCATCCAACCGAGAAAATGGTCGAAATAGCTACCGAGTACGGTTACAGTTGTTGTACTCCGTATCGCTGGTAAATGATGCGGGGATGGGACGGGGCTCCGCTATCCAATATTTGCAGGGCTTGGGGATACAATGCTCCTCGGGGAACCTTGTAACCATGGTAAATTTGGCAGCTTCAGCCGAAAAAGGGAGCATCTAGCTCGCCGGAAATCTGCTCTACCTCGCATCAACTCAAACTCGTGCTTGCGTTGCCCCGCGGTTTAAATCCTTGCCCCATCCCCCTTTCGGCCGATGAAGTAGCCCTTGCCCATTCCGCCCTCGTCTTCCGTTTCACCGAGTCTGCTGAATCTCCGCAGTCCATTTCGTCTATCCCTCCTGAGTTCGAACCCCGAGATATACACATATCAAGTGCAGCCACTCATGCCGATCGGCGCCTTACAGTCCCTGGCCCTCTACCGATCGTTCACAGCATGGCTTCGTCCTCAGCTCCTCGAGCTCCACATCGGCCCCGATCCACTCTCCCAGCGAGTTTTAACCGCAGCATTTCAATCTCGGCCAAAATCCGACTTGCTAGTTAGAACCGTAGTTCTAGCTAAGCTGAATAAACGCTCACTAGGTCAAACTAGCACGTGCTACCAGCGCTCGTTCAGCTTGGTTAGACACCACTCGGGACTTGTTTCCTCTGGAAATTCCGGAGGGCTGAATCCCACTCGTAATGGGTAAATTAACCAAGGTCTTGTAGTAAAATTTGAGCAGTTGACCCTGGTTCGGGGCCACTAACACAGCCAAGGATTTTCCGACGTTAGCCAAACCCGACGGAAGGTAAAAGTGTGCAAAATGGCCATATATGCACATGGGCACTCACTTGGGAGTTCGCTGTAGTGTGCAAAATACAAGCCATAGTCAGGAATTTTCTTTTTCCTTAGAGGAGCATGGAATTTCCAAATTACATGGGCTTACAGAGATGAACGCCTACAGGGTTTTACCCGATCGCATAGAAAAGCAACTGACGAAAGAATGCGACCTACCCAATTGCGAATACTTGGAAATGATCGAGTTCGATGATGCGGAGCCGCCGTATATGTGCTAGCTGGCCACGCTCGTTAACATTGTCTCAAGGAGGAGTTTAACCCATACTTTGCGAACGAGAACTGCTATCGGTTTGCTGAGGTTGTCTGGGAATGCCCGCCCGTCATTCGCCCAGATACAACCTACACCAATTATCGAGCCAACATGCGAGGAAAGTTTACGCCTGCACTACGCTCCCGACAAAAATGAACAGCGACAAATTTGCGACAAATTTCGGGTCGAAATTGTCACGGTGGAACAGAGCTGAGGAAGAGCAGACAGGTTTGCTCTATCAAATGCAACTTGGCTCACGAACTACTCATACGTTGCTTGGTGTGTTATATAATCACATAGGGATGAGTATGACCGCAGATTCCTACGACAGGTATTTGGCCAGTATAGATCAAGTTTTGATGAGCCCAGAAGGTAACGACACACACATCAATAATAGCTCATAGAGCTTTCTTGTGATAGATCTGGGCTGGGGTGATGTAGGACGCACAAGGTGCTTGTGGCATAGGGGGGATCTCGGAAGGGCTCACACAACCATTTGTGTAATTAAATTCGGGGATGTTGACCCTATATTTTCCATAGCATTGCTATTTAGTTTAGCTTATGTGTCACGATGTGTCTAATCTGACAGGGAATGTCAATTTATAACGTTAGTCTTTCCTGAACAAGAGCATCGCGGGGCAAGGGCGTTCTGTATACTTGATTTAGGGTAAATTGCGTGCCCAAAATCGCTTAAATAGACCTGTCAATATTTGTATTACTGGTTTCAGTGGGCACAAGATAGCACCCAAAGGGCAAGCTGTAGCGATGCTCAAGTTTGTAGAGGAAGAATAGGTCATATTTGATAAACATTTATTGGGGCTCGA
Organism: Ceratorhiza oryzae-sativae; assembly: GCA_030998015.1. NCBI lineage: Eukaryota > Fungi > Basidiomycota > Agaricomycetes > Cantharellales > Ceratobasidiaceae > Ceratorhiza > Ceratorhiza oryzae-sativae. Next base: position 861,790 of record JARWMV010000247.1, read on the forward strand.
TTATGTGACAGAAAGGATCTGTTGAAGTACCGAACATAAGTACACAACTACTAGGCAGGGGCATGCTGATCAGGATGCGTTTCAGGGGGTGATGAGTCTGTTCGCTCGGTATTCACCGAGCCACCTTTGGGACCCGAGGTCTTTCCACTGCTATCCCCTTGAGACATCTGAGACATCTGAGGCACCTGGGAAGGCTCGGGAGAGGCGGTTTCGTTGGCCTGTTGCTTTGGGTTTTCGGGGACAGGCTTGCTCTGTTGCTCATTGAGCAGCTGGGGTTGTGGATCGAGGGGTGTGTTCTCGCTGCCTTCACCACAGCATGCACAAGCTAGGGCTCCCTACGGTACCGAGATGGCTTATGAATGATCTATTCAGTCATGAACATGCGTAACGGCCAACCCACCCCTCGCAGTCTCTCTGCGTCCCTCAGTGAATATGGCTGGAAGTGCGGCACGACTACCATCGCCGGATGGAAATTAGGCTCAGTCGAGACCACCATAGGAACAGCCGATCTCAAGCCTCCTAGATCCAACAGCCGGGGGGAGGGGAGGCATACAGCAAGCACAGGTGAAAGCATGACCTGGCTCGAAAACGTGGCTTCAGGCGTGTCAGGGGAAAGAAAAGAGCACGGAGAGACATCTTGAGGGCTCTGCCTTATTAAACAACACGAGGACAATGCCTGATGACACGTGACTGCGTGGCTGCATTTATACAGATATCCGCACCAGCAACAAACTTGGCATAACCGGATCAAGAAGACAGGTTCAAAGGAGTGGCGGGAAGAACTATTGCTACATAATAGACCAGGCTGAAAGGGCTGAGAACATGGAACCTGGAGTTACTAGCAGTGCCCGAATCTCCGACTCATGCATTTGTGCCTGTACTAGCGCTGAGCTGTGATTTGGGAGTTCCGAGTAGCACGAGTTTTGGTTTCAGTAGCGCTGGGTAGTGCGACACAGGTGCTACCCAGCACTATGTAGCTACTCGGCACTTCGACTAGTTCATGAAAGTCCCCTCGCTGCAAATATATATCCACTCGGGTAAAAGCAAATTCGCTAGTTAAGGCTAGTTATTGACCTGGTTCCACCTAAGCGGAATTGACACCCGGGTAACCCAGATTAGCATGTGCTACTGGCGTTTATTCTGCTTAGGTAGAACCGGCGCTCTGACTAACCCTCAGTAGCGAATTGGATTTTGGCCGAGGACTTATATGTTGCTTGAGGCATCACAACGTTACAAGGGGACAACTACGACGGCAGACACCCACACTAGGCATTTTGCCAGTATAGATCAAGTTTTATGGAGCACGGAGTCCAATGGAATTCACATAGTTCATATTTCATAGCCTTTTCTTGTGATGTGTCTGGCCTGCAGTGATGTAGGACGTATGAGTGGTGTGAGGCATAGGGGGACCTAGGGAAGGGCGCAAAAAACAATTTACGTAAGATTAAGATGCGGTGATTCTACGTTTCCCAATAGAATTATCGTATAATTTAACCTATGTGCTATACAGCGTGATTACTCTGATATGGAATGTGCGTTTACAACGTCAGCCTTTCATGAATGGGGTCATTGGGAGAAGATCTCGTAGCCGCTTTTTGATTGCTGTGCCCGGTGTACAAATTCACTGGAAACCCGGATTCTGAGAGGTGCCCCTGCGCTGCTCAACAGGAAACGGGGCCGTAGCTGAGGAACCGGGTGGTGAAGCTGATGCCGCTTGTCCGGGTTTGAATGTTGCCGGGAGGGATTGGGTCCTTCGTCGATGCGGAGCAGCAGCAAGCTGCGGACGTTGGGCAGTGGCGAAAAAACCGGCTCTGCGTCCACTATGCGCCCGAATACCCTCCAGATTTGCGATCGACCGACTGCTCGCTTGGGGCATGTTAGATCCAGCGGCTGGCGTTTGTTGGGCCTGTCCACTTTTTTCTTTAGAGGCGGCTTTGCTCTGCCAGTCATCGCGCGCCTCAGGTTGTGCATCAAGCGACCCCTTCTCATTGCCTCCACAGCATGCACAAGCTAGGGCTCCCTATGGTACCAGAGTTAGGATGAACGATGCGCTCATTGGTAACGGTATATAACTTTGCAACCCACCCCTCGTAGCCTCTCTGCATTCCTCAGTGAACCTGGCTGGCGGTGCGGTGCGATTGCCATGCCAGGGTGGAAATTGGGCTCAGTCGAGACCACCATAGGAACGGCCGATCCCAAGTCTCTTGGATCCGGCGACTGGGAGGGGAAGCAAGCAGCGAGCATAAGGAAAAACATAGGCTAGCTTGAGGACGCGGCTTCAGGTGTGTGAGGGGAAAGAAAAGAGCGCGGGGAGACACCTTGAGGGCTCTACTTTATTAACAGCACGAGGACGATACCTGATGGCACACGGGTGCGTGGCTTCGCTTACATAGGTCCGCATGGTGTATTATATGCGCACCAGCAACAAACTAGGCAGGTTCAAAAGAGTGACGGGGGGAAGAACTCTATCAACATGATAGATCAGGCTGAAAGGGCTGCGAACACGGGAGCCCGAATCTCCGTTTCATATATTCAAGCCTGCACTGGCGCTGACGTGTGAATTGCGAGCACCGAGTAACACGAGTTTCGGTTTCAGTAGCGCCAAGTAGCGTGATACAGATGCTACCCAGCGCTAAGTGGCCACTCGGCGCTTCGACAGGTTCACGGAAGTCCCCTCACTGCGAAAAAATCTCTCGTTAAGTCGAGTCGAGTTGAATAGTGTAGCTCTGACACTTTACAGCGCCCAGCGAAGCGCATAGTACGCACAGGTGAAGATCCAACTAGTAAATTATTTAGGGAAATATCGAGCAGTAAGACAAACGAGGCATGCATGAATACGAATTAGGCGACAATCGGGGACGGACTTTCGATGGTAAATGCGTAAGAATCCGATTGACATATAAATAAATAAAAAATAGTGGACAAGGCGAGGCCAGACAGTAGCAAGCGGGTAAAAGCAAGCCGATACATCAATTGAGGCCGCTGCACGACTGCGACCCTTGCATCCCCATTCAACGTCAAAGAGGCTTTGGGCAAGCAGGCTCACGTTCGAGCTACGTTTGGGCTCGCACTCCGTCATCGCTTCCAAGTTCCAGCGAGGGCAACATTTCTTTGAAGTGCGCAGAGCGGGCGGGGTCGGGACGGCGAACAAGGCTGGAGGCATCTGGACTGAGACGGCCTCGCACATTAATCACAGCTGTCGTACCCGATGAGCATTTGTCAGTGCATGTATGCGTTGGTTTCTCACAACCCACCTCAGACAGTCAGGTTAGTTTTGCCGGTAGCGTCCAGGTCATTCGCGCAGATGCGAGCATGGTAGTCGACTTTGCGAATAGCTAACAAGTTCGGACACGCGGTGTTTGTAGTATTCGTTGTAAATGTTGAAACCGTCCATGGGTGTCGTCCAGCCACCCAATGGCACGTGGGAGACCGATGACCTGAAAAAGCGACCGTAGCGCCAGGGAATACCAACGTACGGCGTGGACCAGCAGAGGCAATCGGAACGTGTAGGGGGAACCACGGAAAGACAAAAGCTCGAGGCAAGCCAATTTTCCCGAGAAATGGCGCTCCGTGTCATTCGCAATGGTGAGCAGCGCACGCACACGACCAATACAATAGGCCAATTCACAAACGAATCAGCAAACGTAAGTATTTGATCGAGCCAACACGATATGTACGACGAATCTGTATTTTTCGGGGAGCTCGCGAGCTTGGGTTATGTTGTGAACAAAAAAAAAAAAAAAGGCGAAACGATAGTTTGGCGGCCAAAAAATGACGATAACAAAAAAAGGGGCACGCTGGCTAGGGTGGGCCGTTTCAGATTCAAAAGTACGAGGTGGTGCGGTGGCGTCAACACGCTCGATCAAGGCGCTGATGCTAAGCGCGGGTAGTCTGACTCAGTCGGCGTCCGGGGTGCTCCTGAAGATCAAGTGCTACCAAGCAGACGTTGTTTGTTTGCGGCAACGAAAACAGGAAGTGATCGTCGGCCTCGAAGATGGTGGCTAAACATAACATTAGAGAACTCGACCAAATCAGCCTGTGATCAGGGGCGCGCCACTTATCCCCAGAAATGGCCACGAGGACGGTCTGGCGAGCACCTCTGATAATAGCTCGCACTCAGAAGCGTGTTAGTCGCTTCGGGGTATTCCACGAGCGGATTTTCCTAGCGTTCAGGTGAAATCAGCAAGTATGTAACTAGCTGAAGCCTCCTCTGCCTCGCGCATCAACCGCAGCCCATGCTGCAATCGCCCCGTGGCTCAGGCGCTTGGTCTGTCCCTCTGCCCATCGATGTGGTAGCCCTTGCCCACTGAACTCCTACCTTCCGTTTTCCCGAGTCTACTGAGTGCCCAGAGGGTTGTCCGTCTGTCCCTCGCAAGTCCAAACCTAACGTATGTACATATCGAGGGCACCTGTTCGTCTCAATTAACAGCTGGCATCGCCCCCTACAGGTTATTCACACCATGCCCCCGCTCTCAGGACCGCGTCGGCTCCGAGATATTTTCCTAGCGAGTTTTGAGCCTGGCATCGCAAGCTGTAGCACTAGCTTTGCCAGCTATACCACCATGCAACTATACGAGAGATTAACACTGATTTATGACCCCGAAGGCCTTACTAAGTCCGTGCAAGTCAAATCTGTTTGGTATGGGAAACAAAAGGGAGGAGTGCGCCACGAATTTATCTTGATCAAGTCTACGATATCAACACCACTTTTATAAACTATATGTGCTCGACAGAAACCTTGCTGCAAAAAAGGTTGGACTCACAAGTAGCCGAGGCCTCCCCATGGATGCCTATAGGGTTTCATACGATGGCATAGAACGTCGACTGGTGCAAGAATGCGGACTAGACGATCGCGAATACGTGGAAAAGCTCGAGTTCGACGATGCGGAGCCGCTGTATCTCTACCAGCTAGCCACGCTCGTTCAAGTGGTCTCGAGGAGGAGCCAAACCTATAATTTGGGGGGCGAAAACTGCTATTGGTTCGCTGGGGTTGTCTGGGAATGTCTGCGTGTCATTCGCCCGCGTACAACTTACACCAATCAGCGACCCAAGGTACGAGGAAAGTTTGCTCTCCTACGCTACACTCCCGACGAAAAGGAAAGGCAACAAATCTTCGATGAATTCTTGATGGAAATTGAGGAGGTGGAAGAGACGTCAGGAAAAACCCCCAGTGCCAATTTGGCGTTATTTACTATTATTTACTCATTTACCCGATTTGTCTTCCCCCCCCTGAAACCGACCGTTATTTACCCACCTGGGGGTCTAATTTACCCCCCTAGTGTGCTAATAGAGGCTTATTTACGACCCCATGTTGCATATTTACCCTTGTAGAGACCTCATTAGCCTCCTCAAGGGTCAAATTATCCACTTATGCTAGTGAATCACATCCCCCCTCTTGTAAATTTTTGATGGCCTAGTAGTTAATGGATAGCCCCTCTTGTAAATTTAGTTCCATACATCAACTGATAGCATTATTATCCCCCTACGGCTACATGTTCATCTATTTACCAGGTTCTGTAGCTCATTCTCAGGCCGGGTGGCCCATTTACACCAGGACGGTAACAAAGCGCCCACTTCAAAGGCCTATTTGCCACCCCTGGAGACAAATAACAAGTTATGGGCGTGTGAGCGGTGAAAATAACATCTTGATTTCAAGTAGAAAAAAGTCTAGCACAATCACGGCTCAAACATTCTATATGAAAGGTCAAAACACAATTAAACGAACTATAGTAACAGAGGACTAAGTAGGAAACAGACGAAGAGCGCAATAGGTGACAAAAGAAGTACCGCTTGCGTGAAGAGGCTTGTCTCAAAGGTTTGAAGCTGACTGTTACTAGAATCTATCAGCCAAGCTACGAACATGTCAAGAAAAAAACGCTGACTTACCTAGATCTATTCATCATGGTCAGACTCGACTGGTGGCGTATCGGGCCGAACGTTGCTGGCGAGTACGTAGGATTGAACTGCTGTCGGATCGTTGTCAAAAGTCGCACCAGAATAGTCCCTACACAGCCAATTAGCACTGTATTTATGGATATCGTAGGCATACTTACAATCCATCAGTAGCCCATCGAGTACGAAACCGAGTTAACTGGCTGGCTGCTATATTCTTGTACGAGTATAGACTTAGCAAATGTGACTCGTATACCTTCTTCTGTTTGTCGAGGTCGAGTTCAATCGCTTTGTGACGCCCTTCTTTCCATTCCTCAATGCATGCTTGCATCTATAACAAACGGAACTCAGCTATGTGCACATGTGAGCCATAGCAAAACCACATACCATCATGAGGATAAGTGCCACCGCCGGGATTGGGACTGGGTTGAACCGATCCTTGAATGCAACACCCAAGGATTCTGGGTCCCAGAATAATCCCGCACCGATAGCCCGAACAATCTTGGGATGCTCGAACTGGTTGGTGTCGAATGCAAGATCCTGAAAGCGGGTCAAGTTACCACATAAATCAACGCTTAAGATGCTTACTGACCTTGCAATGGAAAACCTGTGGCTTGAGCTTTTTGACTAATCGTCGGTTATGCTTGATATCAGCACGAGTGACAGCGGGGTTGCAGAAACCGTAGCCATATTCCACCCCTGCCCGAATTCGTTTCTTGACCTTGCCTCGTAACCATGACGCACGACGCGTCATCTAAAAATAAGGTTAAACCGAAGTCGAGACCAGGGAACCAAATACTTACAACTTTCAGTACGGCCACAGGAGGTGGTTCGTACTCCTCCGGGTACTCCAAGTCGTAAGATCGACGATAGGCGTACAGCGCCCAGTCTTGAAAGGTTTCAGGGTGCTCATACCCACCTTCTGCAAACACGGTTGCAAGGAAGTAGGGGATCGCAGCCGACGCAATTTCACCCACACGACCAGGGAAGTCGCTGAGTTTTGTCTTCTTGCGAGACTTTTTCTAGATAAAGCTGTTAGTGTGATAATGAATGATCAGGAAATGATACATACCTTCTTTGAGGTGGTAGCGGTGTCTGTCGGTGGCGCGGCTGGGGGTGTAGATGCACTCGGGGCTGCCACCTGGGAAGGCGAGTTCACGACCCGTTGCGATCCAAGATGCTCGGTGGTGGCACGCTGGGTTTGGTGATTGGCGATGGCTTGGACGACATGAGTGGTGGTTGTGGTTGCGGTCAGCTGGTCAGGTTGCTGTAACCTAGGAGGCTCGGCGTCTGAGGAGCCCGAGCTGGGATTGAACCCTCGCGCTTGGTCCTCTGCAATCCTCAGCGCCCAGTTCACAAGCGCCTCATTGTTGGTGAGGTCAATGGGTGGGGGGTGACGGACAAGATAAGATGCGGCCGAGGTAGTGGCGGTAGATGTAGTAGGGGAGATTTGGGCGAGTGGCTTGGATGGCGCAAGGGTAGGCGGATGGGCAGGCTGCGCAAATGCATGAGCCACGGGGACGGGTTGTGGACAAGTCGGTTAGGGTAGGCCTTTGCAGCTTCAGTGGGGGAGCCTCTTCATGCTCGGAGTCGGACGAGGAGTTGGACAAGGATGAGTGATGGGTATCAGGGTTGGACTCGGACTCTGTCGCGCTGTCGTTCTTGTCCGTTGCGATACGAGGGCGCTTCGAGTTGGCGTTTACGGTGGGAGCATCGAGGCGCCGCTTTTGCATGCTCAATGATCCCTGGTTGTTTGAATTGGCTTTCGACCTTTGTGAAGGCAAGCGCTCGCCTGAATCTGATTGTACTATGGTGAACATATGCGAATTTTGTGAGAAATATAGCAATCACCTTCATGCGAAGGAGATCCATTTCGGTCTCCGCTCGCCAGTCCCACTCTGGCAAACGATTGCGGGATGGTCTGCCGAGCGATTAGCAGACAATATTTATACAATTTTTGTATTGCTCACCATAGCCGGCTCGACCTGAGCGCCCATGGCAAGCGCTTGCGTTTCACACATTTTGTTGGCAAGGTTTTTGACTTCGCCTTCCAAAAGGTGCTCGATGCTGTGACCGAGCAGCAGTTCGAGTTGTTCAATGATGAGTGGATCGATCGAGAGGGTTTCGTATTTGTACTCGGAATGGTCCCCTTCGCCCTGGCTCTTGTAGCCACCTTGAGTTTTGCGTTGACTTTCCGGTAGGTTGAGTCTTGCGCGACCTGGACCTGCCATTGCTGTACCGCCAGCTTGGGAGCCAGCGAAGGTAGCCGATTCTGCGACATGCGTCAGTAACGAATAACACAGATAAAGAGCATAACTCACTCGACGTGCTTGCGTTGCTCGCATACCCAGTTTGCTTGCCATGTTGCTTGCTGGCCGAGGGTTGAGCGCGCTTCCCTTGGGATTTCGACGTGCTTGGTCGGACTTGGCCTAGGACTCAGGTCAGTGATCTGGAAGTGTTATATGGGCGAATTATACTTACTTGCTTCACCCTCCACCTTTCTAGCGGTTGGTTTTCGCGAGCGCTGGGATTGCTCAAGAGGGGGGGATGGCAGTCGGCCGGGTGATGGCGTGTCTAAAGGTGCACGACCTGGAACAACTCCCTATCATAAATCGTAAGTCGAGTGCAACGGGACAAGGTAGAATCCAACTTACCGAGGCGGTGGTGGTCGGCTGGGCGGTTTTGAAATATGCGAACTGGCTGGGTGCAAGTTGTGGTGGCTTGTCAGAGGTGGGGGGCATGTGCAAACGTTGAAGTGCAACGCCTCGACCCAGTGCTGTATTTATAGTTAGAAAACGGTTGATGGCGTGTTTGCAATCCAGACATACCTGAGCACCGGAGGTATCGTAAGTGTCGACCCACGGCTAGCATTGGGCTTGTGTCAGATGACGCGCAAGCTAAAATTCGAGAGTGAGAGGTGCAAGAATGCAAATTGAGCAACTCACAGCGTGAAACCGCAAAACCAGCGCCCGTGTGCACTTTGGCAAGAAACCAGCGTGGAGCGATGGCTGACAGAGAAAGCTGTTTGCTGCTATCCCAGCACTAGATCACTGGAGTTAAAATGCTCAGCGAGTCAGTAATGTTGATATGGGGTCAAGCTGGGACGTACTTTTGCCTGTATATTGTAAAGGTAGCTGGCGGCGAGTAGGAGTTAGTAGCCAATATAGTGTTTCAATTAGTGGCTTTCGACATACATTTGAGAAACATTTTGGATGTTCGAAGTGGGCGCCATGGCTTGCGTGTGTTTGTGTGGTTGCTAATCACAGACGATACCACGCGCGTATAAGCATGTGCAAGCAGCGCTTAAGCGCTGCTTTGGCTCAGTCAAGTTTAACGTCACAGTGAATAAGTATTTTTGCATTGCCATATAATATCCGGTACTCGAGTAGGACAGTGATATATATTCTTTACATGGGAAGACTAACCAACATGAGGAAACGAGCTCATAGTCATGAAGTAACACAGCCACCAAGCGCCACTAAGCGAATTTCAAACACATCCAAATAATCGGCGGGTGGCTTCGCCAGTCCCATCTGACTCACAATCATGCCAATACGATTTGAAGTGTGTCAGTCAAGTCAGGCGAAAAAAACTTCAGATAAAAGCACCAGTACGGGGCCCGTGTTAAGCGAAAACGTTGTCGCCACCGAAATCCGAGTCGCATCAAACCACCCGGACATAATAGTAGACGGCAAATGACGTGAATAAGCGAATGAGAAAGCTTGCGTGTTATATACAAGGGTGAGACTCACGTCGGCCCTCTCTGTTCTCCAACCACCCCGCTAGTTCCCTTTGCCTTGTCTATTCTACATGGGCCGTAAAAGTACTGTATATGCGCGCGCCTCTTGACGAGCTGCCCTTCTTCAGTGCAGATTACCACCTGTACGCGGCCGCGTTCTAAGTGACTATGCGCCGCCGGCATTTACTTGCCCCTATTGCTCGAGGACCTTGAAATCTTCCATCGGACGCGACAGACACATCATCCTAAAACCATCTTGTCGCACGCGGCGCCTTCGCGAGCTCTATGGATATATTAGCAAGCATTTGAAGAAGAAATGGAGGAAAGAGCGAAACTCACCGAGTGGGAGTGCCCTAGCCACCGATTCTACGCCGATTACCACCCATGCATCTACTCCCCAGACCGCCAAGCCACCTACCAAAGCCACCCATCCGCTTCAAAACACACCCTTATCCATCCCATTGGCAAAGCGGCCTCGAAGCGACCTCGTCGGCGAGGATGAAGATCTTCCATATCCCAAACGATTACGCACTGAGTGGGATGATGGAGAGTCGAGTTGTGCCATGCCTAACCAACCAACACACCCTTCCAGTGCCAGTGGTTCTTGTAGGACCTCATCCGGATCCGTTGTGGTCGATTCATTCCCTATTCCAACAGCAGGAGCGCCGATTTTAGATCAGAAGAAACAGTCGGATATCTCAAGAGAGGACTTACGCGACTATCTCGCCTCGTGTGGGTCGATGGGAGAGCCAGAACGATTCGAGGTGGCCGAACTCTTAATGACAACCGGTCTTACCGGCAAAAACCGTATGCGATATCTTAAAAGCTGTTTGGTGAGTTACTAGGTACGCGCATATGACCCAAAATACTAACCACTTTACTACTAGATGAAAGGTGGTCGGTTTTGGAAGAACAACCGTGGGTTGCTAATCGATGTCGATCGTCTACCGTACGGTCCTAAATGGGTAGAGCAAGATATTACTGTCGGCGAGGGAGTATATCGTCGAACACACACCTTGTTCCGACGTAATATTCTTGAGCTGATTCAAGAGCTACTCGCTGACTCTCGGTTCAAGCGGTTCATGCGATATGCGCCAGAAAAGCATTGGACATCGCATGAGCGCAAGTGTCGCCTATACGGTGAGATGTGGAGTGGGAATTGGTGGTGGAGGATGCAAGTAAGTACTGCGAACCAAAGGAACGAATATTTACTTAACGGATATCGGCTAGTGGCTCATCGGCGACCCAAATGGTACAGTTGTACCACTTATTATCGCGTCTGACAAGACGACGCTGTCAAAGATGGCCGGTGGGCAGCAGGCGTACCCGGTGTACCTAACAATCGGGAACATCAGTAAAGATATACGGCGAAAGGCGAGCAAGCGGGCGACGATTATCCTGGGGTACTTACCAGTCGATAGCTTCAAGGACGTGTCGAATAGGTCACTGCGCAGCCAGCTTCAAGGCAAGCTGTTTCATCGTTCGATGGAGGCGATTATGGAACCCTTGAAGACTGTGTCGAGTAAGGGGGTTCCGATGTGGTGTGCCAATGGGTACCTTCGTCGTGCGTATCCGACCTTGGCGGCGTTCATTGGGGATTGGCCTGAGCAAAACGATGTGTCATGCACGGTTCGTAGTGGCTGCCCCATCTGTCAGCAATCGTTTCACGGTCGGGGGAGTGGGAGTACCACGCGCATGCGCAATCATGAAGAGGCAGTGGCCGCGTTTCAGGCGTACGAGGCAACTGGAAGTAAGGTAAAGCTGAAACAGCTCAACCTGAAGCCTTGGAAGCCATTCTGGGCTGACTTACCGAATGTTAACTTCCCCAATTGTATCACGCCCGACATCCTACATCAGCTTCATAAGGGGGTCTTCAAGGACTATGTTGCTGAATGGACAGAGGGGATATTGGGTGAGGCCGAGCTGAATGGACGTTACATGGCGATGCCCAAAGCCAAGGACCTGCGGCACTTCAAAAGGGGGATAACCAGCGTCTCGCAGTGGACTGGGCATGAGATGAAAGAGATGGTTAAACAGTACTTACCTATCGTAGCCGAAGACCCCAGAATACCTGACGACTTTGTGCAGATGGTTCGAGCTCTGCTGGATTTCCTTTTTCTTGCCAAGCATGCGCAGTTGAGCGAGCTGGAGGTTCGGGAGATGGAGGACGCCCTACAAACATTTCATTCACTAAAAGAGGTCTTAGTTTGGCTCGAGCTGATGCTTGACGTGGAGAAATTCGACAACATACCGAAATTCCACATGTTGAGTCATTACGCTCACTTGATCCGCGAGCTCGGGACTCCTGACGGATTCAACACCGAGTCCCCAGAACACCTCCACATCGTATACGCAAAGCGTGGATGGTGTCGACGACGACAAGTCAGGCGACGAGGAAGATAGTAAGAGAGTAAAAGAACTTGTATTCGACGAGAGGTCAAGTTCTTGAGGAGTCCTCTGCGAACTTGACCTGGTTTATATACACAGTACGAGCCACATCATAACAAACAAGTCCGTACAGTGAGTCACGACAGATAAGAGATAGAAGCAGTAGAAGCGACTGCGGAACTGTGGAATTTCACATCAGAGTTGAAATACATCTTGGTTACCGGTCCGGAACATTCCCTGAGTCACATGATACAGATATACCATAAAAGGCAAGTATGTTTTGAAGATGATCTCATAAAATGTAGTAAATCGAGAAAATTGTAGAGTGGATATATGCGTGTCAGTTCATGACAGATGGAGTGCGTCGAACTGGAGGGAGGCCATTCGGCAAATCGTTAGATACATTCGCCGCTTGGAGGCTATCCGAATTCAACGTGCTTACCTCGACGAGTACTACGGCAAGTCCCCACGCCTCAAGCTGGAGGCGGGGGAAATTGGAGATGATGGCAGTGAGAGCGACGATGACGGAGATGATGGCGATGACGAAGACGATAGCGATGACGAGAAGGAAGAGGAGAATGTCGAAGATGACCTCGAAGCATCCCACGAGGCAGTGGAGGCAGCTCAGGGAAGCTCGGGGATGATCGCGTATCCCCGGCCGACCCTTAGTGTGGCAGTGCAGGCGACTTGTCCTCGTCTGACTGGCCACCACCTCGTCTCCAACTACGGGCTGTTGACCTCATTCGTAGTCTCATTCTTTTTCTCAAACCTCTCGCTCGTGACGCTGGCGTCAACCCAACCGTATTCTTGTCCGACAAATTCGACGTCTGGCATAAACTTACGATTCAACATCGCCCGATCCCCTTTGCTCCCGACGAACACCTCCATTGCGACGTCATCCGAATACGTCCACCGTCCACCGATCAGTATGGGCGTGGTGTCCCAGGCCTCTTTGATATGGCGCTCTTCCTCCACCAACCGCAAGCGGCTGGGCTTCAACGTAAGTTCTCCCCAACCTGCTGTTTGCATGCGATTGCTAACCTGAGACCTGGCAGGCTACCGCGCAGGCCGCGTACGCGCTATTTTCACCCTTCCTACTCATCTGCAATCCCTCTACCCCGGCCGACTGGCTTACGTCGATTTGTTCACTCCGTTCAAAACCTCCGCATCCTCCGCTCACGGAATGCACGCGGTTTCACATGACCTCAAGGGCGGCCAGCGTCGTGGGATGATCATCCCGCTTGAGCGAGTCCAAATGGCTTGCCACTTGGGTCCCCGCTTCTCCCGCGTCAGTCCCTATGTTCAGCACCACCTCCGCGTCGACATGCTCTCAATCTGCCGTCATTTCCATCTAAACCCCTTCTACAACTCGTTTCTAAACCTACATCTCCGGTACTGGCAACAACTGGCTCGCTCATGAGCCAGTTTCAGCTCGGTACGTCCTTTTCCATTAACCGCCTATACGCGCCCTCACTTTCAACTTGGATATATTACGATAGCTGCCACACCAGATCTGCTGTCTTGCCGACCTCTCTTTTTTCATTACGTGCAAATGCGTGTTTGGGGCGTGATACATTTTGTATTGTATATTGTCGTGTTATCATGAATGCATACTTATTCTTACGTCGTCCACACGTGCGAGTACAACGTATTTCTGATAAGAGCTCTTTCCAAATCCGGCAGATTATACTGTACACTTTCCCAGACTGTGTAATTTACTGTTTTCGGCACATTCATATTGCCGAAGGTAAATTTTGGGCAAATGGTCTACATACACAGGAAAACGGGGGTAAATTTGATAGCCGCGGTTGTTACATGATGAAACCGACCCCGTTTGCTCCGATCGGGCAAATTTGCCGCCGGGGTTTTTCCTGACGGAGGTTGAAAGAGAGCAGACAGGTTTGCTTCATCAAACGCGACTTGGCTCGGGAAGTACTGATACGTTGCCTGATATATTATAGAGCCACATGGGGACGAGTACAGCTGCGGACGACCGCGACAAGCATCCTGCCACGGTAGATCCAGTTTCAAGGGACCCAGCAGGTGATGATAGCTCGCAGACCTTTCTCGTGATAGATCCAGACTATGGCAGTGTAGGACGCACGAGGGGTTTGCAGCACAGGGGGGGTTATGGAACGCTCATACCATGATTTATGCAAGATCTGGATTTGCTAATTCCATGTTTATCGACAGCATTCTTGTATAATTCAGCCTATGTACTCTACCATGTGACCCTCTGATATGGAATGTCTGTTTACGACGTCAGTCTTTCATGAATGGGGGCGTCGCGGGGAAGACCTGGTAGCGGCTTTCCGATTGCTCTCCCCAGTGTACGGGGTGAGTGGGAAGACTGGATTCTGAGAGGCGTTCCTGCGCTGCTCAAATGGCGAACGGAATCATAATAGCGGAACCGGGTGGTGAAACTAATGTCGCTTGTTCAGGTTTGAGTGCCACCAGGAGCATTTGGATCCTTCGTCGATGCGGGGTGAGAATAGTTGCGAGCGACACGGCTTTCCTCCTACCCTCCAGATTCGCGAACCATCGACTGCCAATTGTTTAGGACTGCTGGGCGCAGCAGCCGTCGTTTGCTGGACCTCTCCGCTTTCTATTTCTATTTCTATTATTTATTTTTAACAGCGCCCGGGGGCGCTCAGGAGCACACGGTTTGCTTCCAGAGCCCGAGGATACATCATCTACAAGCGCCGGGAGACTCGGTCGAATCTGACGATCAGGCGCGCTGATGGGTGAGACCGATTCTCAACCACGGCCACAAGCGCTGTCTCGCGAGCACCCATGACAGGAGCTGGCACTGTGAAGCGGGGCAAGCCGTTTTGGAGCACTCCTGGCCACCAGCGGGGTTTTGTCGTATGGAGGTGAAACACCAGCGAGCATGTTGTCAACTCAAGCCTAATACTCGTCCTGCTCGTGCGCTTGGCTTGTCCTACTCCCCGTCAATGTAGCAGCCCTTGCCCGACTCTCGCTTTCCGTTTCCCAGAGTCTGCTGAGCGTTTGCAGGGCAATCCGTCTATCCCTCGTGAGTTCGAACCTAACATATACGCGTATCGAGTTTGCCGGCTCATCCTGATGAATGCCTTGTAGTTTTTATTTCTCTACAGATTATCCACACCATGGCCTCGTCCTTAGTCCCCCCCATGTCGGCTCCGTGATGTTTTCCCACGTGGGTTTCATAGGAGAATTCCAAACTCGAGCGGTGGCAGCTCCAATTACACCCTCACGTCCGAGCAGCTCTCCGAGATACTCACCCATCGCTACCATCCCAAAGACACCATAGAGTCTGGGCCAGTCTAGTCGGGGAAGTAAAAGAGAGGAACGCGCCACGAGCTTATCTTGGTTGAAGTCGAAATCGAGGCCAATCCTACAAACTATATTGCGCTCGATAGAAACCCTGGCAATAGAACTGGTGGTGGCGGAGAGCACAAAGCCGGTGCGAGAAAGGTTGGAGCTACGAGTGGTCTAGGCGCTCCATTCGACGCGTCCAAGGTCGCAGACGATGGCGCAGAAAAGCGACTGATGGAGGAATGCTGCCTACCTGGTCGCCCGTATATGGAGGTGATCGAGTTGGATGACGGGGAGCCACCGTATCTATGCCACATGGCCACACTTGTTAACATCATCTCAAAAAAAGCCCCTGTTACTATGTAGAAGACGGGAACTGCTACTAGCTCGCTGGGGTAATCAGGGAATGCCTGCACGACATTCACCCAGGTGCAACCTAACACCAGTTATTAAGCCAAGATACGACAAAAGGATGTCCTCCTACGTTACAACCCAGACCAAAAGGAAAAACAATAGATTTGTGAAGAACTCGACACAGATATTGATCAAGTGGAGCAGAGGCTGAGGGAGAGCAGTCAGGTTGGCTCTATGAAATGCGGCCTATCTTGTGGAGTGATTATACTTTTCTTTATGTATTCCAGCTTCACATATGGGCCAGATTCCAGCGCCAATCCACCAAGGCCTATTACAACAGGCCTTTTGCTACCATAGATCAAGTTTCAAGGAACCCCGGGGGGGGGGGGATAGTGACACTCACATCGACGATGATTCGCAAACCCTTCTCATTATGGGCTCGGACATCAGTAACATAGCACGCACGAGTCGTTTGCGGCACAAGAGGATCCATGGAAGGCCCATACAATGATTTATGTAGGATCAGGATATGTTGATTCTACGTCGACCAACAGTATTATTGTATGATTTAGCCTATGTACTATACAACGTCATCGATCCGATAGGGAACACTCATTTACCATGTCAGTCTTTCATGAACGGAGGCTTTGCGGGGGGAGGCTTGCTAGAGGTTGGCGGACCGCTAGGTCCGGCGTATACAGGGGCTGGAAAGACTGGATTTGGCGTGGTCCTCCTGCCTTTCTCAATAGGAAGCGGAGCTATGGTCGTGTTAAGCAAGGTGGATGCTGAGGCTGATGTCTCAGGTGCGGGTCTGAGTGTTGGGGGGAGCGTTTTAACTCTCTTTCGGTCGTGGGCGGCGGCAAACTCCAATTTTTGGGGGTGTGTTTGAGTTACGGCTCGCGCCCGACTACCAAGAGTCGGACTCGATTGACCGACATCCGTTTGGGACATCTCTCGCGTCTTGGACGACCCGGAGGGACCCGTTTGCTTCTCCTGTTCGGTTGCTAGTTTGGAGGTTCCTTTGCTCTGCTGATCCTCAGGCACTCGGGGTTCTGAACCAAGCGACATTTGCGGTTGTGGCTCGAGTGGCGGATTCCCACTACCCCCACCACAACATGCACAAGTGAGGGCTCCCTACGATGCCGAGATATTTTAGGAATGATCTGCTCAGTCAATGACCATACACAACTGCCAAACCCACCCCTCGTATTCTCCGTGCGTCCCTCAGCGAATCTGGCTGGCGGCGTGGTGCGACTACCATGGCCGGATGGAAATCAGGCTCAGTCGAGACCAGCGCAGGAACGGCCGATGCCAAGCCTCGTCGATCCAGCGGCCGGGAGGAGAGGCATGTAGCCAGCACTGGGTAAAACATGAGCAAGGTCGAAAACGCGAGTCGGGCGTGGCAGAGAAAAGATAAGAACGAGGTGGGCACATCCTGGAGCTTCTGGCTCGTCAACAACACGAGGACAAGGCTACACGTCACATGACTGCGTGGCTACATGGAATCCGGATTCAAAGGAGTGGGCTGGGAGGGGATTCAATCTGAATAGTGGAGTGCACACGTCGACAGGGTTGCGGACGTGTGTGATGCCCGGGGGTTGACGGCACATAGACAATGACGATTACCAATGGCGAGGGTGGTTAACAGAACTGAGCGAATTAATGATCAAATTAGAATGAATCCAGCACCCCATACGAACCCCAACGGGGGTTTCATGTCCATCAAGTACTGTTCGTAATAACCGAAACTGGTGGCTTATGTTCTCAAATAAAAGTTCCATAAATAGTAATGACGGAATACACACATTCAAACATGTGCCGATGACCGATGGTCCTAGCTACCCTTGGACGAGTGAGAAGTAAATACGTAAAATCTGGAAAAATCTATGGCCGAATAAATCGCAAATATACCATGCACATGGGCATTCCTGCATATTGGGGCTACTTCAACCCTGGGACAGATAGTACCTAACGTTCCTCAAATCGGGCTCGTCTATATCCTGATACCCCTGTCTCCTCCCTCCATTAAACTTCAACACAACAATGGTCCCTTTCCACGTATGGTTATTCTGATCTATCAGCTCGGATACGCACTGATTTCGAGCAAGCTCAGTGGCGTTCACCATCGCATCCGGAGCAGCCTCGAAAAAAAAGTGGAGGGGAAAGCGCAAGAGCTTCTCGTCCGGTCCCCTGATGCATACGGCACCAATAGGGGCCACATGCTCGCCAAAAACGCTCCTCATGTGTGGAGCCCAACGGATTCCTCCAGAGGGACCAAAAGAACCCGCTAGTTCAATCTGTGTATCATAGTGCCTAGTTGAGCCAGTTGGCAGCACGAATGCTCGGACGGACTGAACGTTTTGAGGGAATGGACGAGGAATCGCTGATATGTCTGGAATAATAGGTAATAATGCCTGTGAGGGCTGGAAGGTTGCATCGAAGAGCGAGGGGGCTGATGTACTAGGTCGGCCAGCTAGTAGGGGACAGAGCTCATTGTGAGACTCCTGATCGTAAAACTGACAGTTCAAAGAGCAGTACCACACGTAAAAGCAGCTAGTTTTGTAAAATATGGCAATTAGAATACCCGATCGAGTAATAATTGGAATCTTACCGGGAGCATCGGTAAAGCTCAGTTCCTCCATCGCGACCACAGCCATTGCAATACCTAGGCAGTGAAAAAAGGTCTTCAAGAGGGCCTGTTCTGTTGAAAGAAGACATTTGAGTGAGATGTATGCATCGTGTTACAGCAAATCGGCCTTTATATACTCACTTGCCTGCGCCAACAAGCAACCATCGAAGCCATCCCTGCGTACCTCAGATCCCAGTCGGAGTGGCACTGCGCAGGTACCAACGGATTATCTTCCCTCCGGAGTGTGAGTGCTCTGGATTTATCGCGCAGTACAGCGAAACTTGGCCCTGAAGCTGTCATTTGCCATCACTGTGGTTGCCTCCAGTACGTCCGATTAACTTGCTCAGCCTCATATTGCCGATGCACCACAGTGAGTCGCCCGCGGATGACACCATCTAAGCTCAGGATATCTGATCGAACCTCTAACTTGACAGGCATGTTAACGAAAAGAAGAACAGTACCTAATGGTCGATCGAACAGCTATCTTCCGACCGCAAGCTCCGAATGGATTCACAGCTTCAAAAGTGTCATCCGGTACAGCGCTGGCTTGAGGCTTGACTTCCTCGCAGCAACAGCACCAACGCCAAACATACTGCGCTCGAAGCGGGAAAGGACCCTGATCGGCGCCAGACCAGTCCTGCCGGTGGCGTCTACGGAGTGACTTCTTCCAACGTCATCAATCAAAACAACTGTGATCAAAGATCTCAATATGCAGCGCATACGCATTGATACTGCGCAACAATCCGAACCTTTTCGGACTAGGCTTTTTACACTATTAGACACCAGTTCGATTCTGTGGGGTTCTATGGCCGCCACTCAGCCCTGGTGATTAGTCCGTGTTGCTGTACAACCAGGCTCCGATCATGTTCGGAACTGCGGCTGTGGATGCTCATCGACTTTTGATGCCACAAGCGAGCTGCAGCTGCGTCGCAATAATTCGGAGCTTCGACAAATTAGGGGAGTTTCACCATTTAAGCAATGGTGACTGATGTTGCCATTCTTAACCCGCAAGGTACATGCGCTCGGTTCAAACTACCCATCATCCGCAGTGCTTGATTGTACTTCCCAACCTTTATGGAGTTACTCGTCGCGTAAATGAAAGCAGAGGAGACCCGTTATACGGTGGTATCGGCATGCAGTGGTAGTCTATCCGGAAACAATCAGAGTATAAAGCGATATGCATTAAAACGACAATAATACAGATAAAATAGCATGTGTGAATATTAGTGCTGACTCAAATACTGTTTGACATGCCACACGTCTGATGCCTGTATATCTCGGTACCCCCGTCGCCTTGCTCCTATAAACTTGAGTATAACTATTGTTCCTCTCCACACCCTCGATGGGCTGCCGACTAACGCCATGGCACATTGATTAACTAATAATCCGCTTTCATATACCGCCGAATCCAGAGGTACTTCGAAAAACAAATGAAGCGGACATCGTAGCACCTTGTTCCCCGCCCCTCTTGTGCAGATTGCTTCCCCCAACGGCGCCCGCCCACCAAATACAGTACTAAGCCTAGGGGCCCACTTTACCATATTGTTCTGGTTACAGTATACATTTAATTCAATGTTCGTGTAGTACTGGCGAGCTGAGCCAGCCGGAAGTACAAGTGCTCGCACAAGGGGAACATCGGGGATCATCGCCCATATATCATATTCCTGTTGCTGGAATGTTGGAATTAACGGATTGGTGGCGCAGGGTTCTTGGGAGTTGTTGAGTGGCTCAGTCACGGTGCTCAAGTCCTGGCTCGCGAATAGAGGACAGAGCTCATGGTGAGCCTCCCGATCACGATACTGACAGGTTGTCGAGCAGTACCCCACGTATATGCACCTAAAGGTGCTTTATGTTATTTGATACTTGGAGGGGAGACTACACTACTTACTTTGGACACTGAAACAACGATGTGTTGCCGCATACATTGCATAGTTTTGGCAGAGCAAGAGAATCATTTTCCCACACCTGAGTTTGGAGTCAGGAACTGTCGTCGCCTATTATCGCATGGGCATACCTTTGCTCGATAATATATCTGTTGAGTATGTTCTGTGGAATTCTGGTTGGATTGCAAGCCCCGTCCCAATCTATCGTTTTCAACAGTCATTGCAGCACATCCCCTTGGAAACGAGCGCCCTCGTCAGATTTCTTGTCGAGTAAGGGGAATTGGACGAAGGATTTACTCACTCTGTAATATCGGACGTCATAGTAAGCCAGTAGCTATGCAGTTTTTCCACGACCAAGGTTTGCTATCTATTTGGACAATAAAGTGGCAATTGTGTCAAGGGGTAGGTATGTGGACCTTTTCTGGCCGTACGCACGCAAGCTGATATATACTCACCACGATTTCGAATACTGAGATGTTCTCCACAAATCACTTTCAAACATCCAGAACCACGCGTGTATGCGCGAATAGGCCGCATCGGCCACATTTCGGACAAGTGGTTGTCCGGGTCAGGGGGACTTGCTGCCGGAAGGCTGCGTGCCAAGC
Organism: Ceratorhiza oryzae-sativae; assembly: GCA_030998015.1. NCBI lineage: Eukaryota > Fungi > Basidiomycota > Agaricomycetes > Cantharellales > Ceratobasidiaceae > Ceratorhiza > Ceratorhiza oryzae-sativae. The sequence goes on from JARWMV010000247.1 coordinate 882,577, forward strand.
GAATTGACTGTGGGTCACGGTCAGGCAATACATACCTTAATTGGGGAATAATGTCTAAACAGGAAACTGGATCTGCGCTCGAGTCTGTTTGAAAGGCCGTGTTGTGTCGGTGGGATGTGATTGGAGTCAGAACTGGGCAGCCATGGACGCCCATGTGGAACAGAACTCACCTGTGTTACCTCGAGTGGCTTTGTGTGGAACACAAACGCGATCGGAGTTCTTGGCAATATCTGGAAGCCGAGTCGAGTTAAATAAGCGGAATGCCTTCTCTTTCCAAAATTATCAACCAGGCCGAGGAATCTATAGAGGTGTTCTCCGGTGATACTTTAGTGCACATCATCGCCCTGCCGGAGCCATCGCGTAGAACATCCGGTTTTGCAATTGTGATGAAATACACACCTCGGTCTGTCTCGGGTCGATGCACCTCCGTAGGGTTTGTAGGCTAACGGTCAAGCCATAATTATCTGGTCTATCGGAGTTCTGTCACTCGTCTCGGTTATTACAGTAACCGTGCGCGCTTACGCGTCGCTCTTGACGGAAGTATCCCTGGCCTGCTTGTTTTCGAGTGAGAGCCAGTGCGCATATATGTAGGGTACCGTAGCGCCCATGCCGATAGGGGTTATGAATATCGTACCACTTGAAAAGATATGCCATATGGCTAATTACGATTTCAACGAGAAGGGACGAGATGGCCTCATTGGTCGATGCGTTCAGGAATAGAGGTATGATGGGTGTAAGCGCCCAACCGCGGTGTGTGAATCTTACGTGGCCGATCGAGAAAACTCTGGGAGGTTCTGCTTGCTACCGAGAGACGCGTCGACGACATAGATGGTACAAGGCTGGTTGTAAATGTGAGCAGAGCGAGCTCTCGACGACGACAGGACTGACGTCTAGCAGTAGCTCTGTACTGTAATCCCATACTGCGGCAATGTAGGTGCATATCCATTGCTCACAACACACACACTCATTTTCGACAGGCCCGATATTGCCGTCTCATCGCCGGACATTGTCCGTGCGAGCATCCACAAGCGCATTCCCCCCCTCTGGCACGCATACGCCCTGCCGTTCCTCTCTCTGTGGCCCGTACTCGCGTACGCATACTATGTGCGCTACGACGACTGGATCAAGAGCGAAGAGTGGAGCTTTGTCTACACCGTCGGACTCGGCGCATCCCACGCCCTCAGCTTTCTCTCGACCAGATGGAGCGCAGGTATACGGGCGTGGGTCACCACCAAGTCGGTGCGTAGCAAATTCCGTGGGGCGACGTGGCGCACACGAGGCTGACTTGCGATCTCAGGTCTCGACACTGGACGCGGCGGATTGTGTTCGCATCGTCCCGTCCGAACACCGTGGGCAGGGCGAAATCGTACCGCTCATTCGCAAACCATCCCGCAACATCCGTCCAAGTTGGAGTACGCATTTGTCTACCAGCGGGACACGTACATCTATGACCCCGTCAGCAAAGCATTCACACCACTCCCGTATCCCTGCAACGACCGGCCTCTCCTATCGTCATTCGACGGAAACCCCGTTGGACTCGCCTCGAACGCGTCCAATGCCAAGGAGGATGCTGGAACGATCGAGGCTCTCACGGCGTTGTACGGCAAGAACGAATTTGACATTCCCATCCCGTCCTTCCTGGCTCTGTTTGGCGAGCACACGACCGCCCCGTTCTTTGTCTTTCAGATCTTCTGCGTTGCGCTCTGGTGCTTGGACGAGTACTGGTACTACAGCTTATTCACCTTGTTCATGCTAGTCGTTTTCGAATGCACCGTTGTGTTCCAGGTATGTCCTCCTTGGTAGTCTGCTGGCACGCGACTAACCCGATAACAGCGTGTCAGCACTTTGAAAGAGTTCCGCACCATGTCCATCGAGTCGTACCCCATCTGGACTCTCCGAGACAGCAAATGGTCTATCATCCAGTCCGACACTCTCCTCCCGGGAGACATCATATCCGTCTCTCGCTCAGCCGCCACCGCAGACCCAAAGAAACACGACCCAAAGCACAAGGAGAAAAAGGCTGACGACGAAAAGGACAAAGACCAATCTGTGCCCGACCGATCGATCCCAGCTGACGCGCTTATCCTCCGCGGAACGTGTATCGTCAACGAAGCAATGCTGTCCGGAGAGTCTACGCCGCTGCTCAAAGAGTCGCTCGGTGTCTTGAGTAAGGAAGAGGGCGAGCGCTTGGATGTCGATGGACAGCACAAGGGATGCGTTTTGTTTGGAGGAACCAAGATTTTAAAGGCCAGCGAAGAGGAAGGCGAGGCTGGTAAGCCGGTTTATTCCGCATATTCATTGCGTTACTTACGAGGGCTGGTCCAGTGGCATCATCCAGCATCCCAAATCTCCCCACTCCGGATGGTGGTGCACTCGCGCTCGTTCTTCGTACCGGTTTTGGAACGGCTCAAGGTCAACTCGTCCGAACAATGATTTTCTCTACAGAACGTGTCAGCGCTAACAACTTTGAGAGCTTCTTGTTCATTGGATTCTTGCTCATCTTTGCCATCGCCGCCAGTTGGTATGTTTGGGTCAAAGGTGAGGTGATCTCTAGCTTCGGGTGAGGAATCAACACTGAGCACGAGCGTAGGTCTGGAACGCAACCTGAAGAAATCCAAGTTGCTGCTCGATTGCGTGTTGATCATTACGAGTGTGGTGCCACCCGAGCTCCCGATGGAGTTGAGCTTGGCCGTGAACACGTCATTGGCGGCGCTTTCCAAGTTTGGTGAGTATCCATAGTGCTCATCGGTGTTTGACTAGATTCTGATACTATCAATAGCCATCTTTTGTACCGAACCGTTTAGGATCCCGGTCGCGGGTCGAGTAGATGTGTGCTGCTTTGACAAGACTGGAACGATCACCGCTGTGGATTTGGTGGTCGAAGGCGTGGCTGGTGTCGAGTGCGTGCCTCATTCTGAACTGAGTTCGATATGAAATTAATCGTGCTCTGGTATCTAGCCCGGCTGATCCCCTCAGGCTTTTGCCCCTTACTGAAGCCTCGCGTGAGACGACATTGTGTCTGGCAGCTGCCCATGCGCTCGTTAAACTTGATGATGGACAAGTCGTCGGCGATCCTATGGAGCAAACGACTCTCAAGGCCTTGGATTGGGACCTCAAAGGCCGGGATGGCGTCGTGCCGAACAAAGGTTTGTTTCTATCTGACTATCCCGTATTCAGGTCCTCACCTTTCTCGACTACTCAGGCGGTTCCCCCAACAACTCGATCCATATTCGTCGTCGCTTCCAATTCAGCTCGGCTCTCAAACGCATGGCCACGGTTTCTACGCTCGGCGTCGGTGGAAAGACTCTCATCGCCGTCAAGGGCGCACCGGAAGTTATCAAGGGTATGCTCGGCACCGTTCCTGAAAGATATGACGACACGTTCAAGTGGTTCACTCGCCGTGGGAGCCGTGTTCTTGCCCTGGCGATGAAAGAGGTCGCACCTATCAGTGTGGACAAGGCTAGTTCTATCCAGCTCGTTTTATTTGAGCGGTGTGCTAATGGCTCCTCGAAATAGGTTGCCCATCTCAAGAGGGACGAAGTCGAGACAAGCCTCAAGTTTGTTGGGTTTTTGGTTTTCCACTGTCCGCTGAAGCCAGATGCGGTTGCTACATTGAAGATGCTGGCTGATTCGTCTCACCGAGTAAGTTTATGGTTCGCCCTTTGTTAGCACTTGTGACTCATCGAGGTAAATTCTAGTGCATCATGATTACCGGCGACAACCCGCTTACGGCTGTACACGTCGCGCGCGAGGTGGATATTGTCGACAGGGACGCGTTGATTTTGGACGTCAAGGAGGGCGCTACAAACGATCGTCGTACGTACATACCTAGCCTTCGGGGTACCGACTCTAATCATCCAAGTAGAACTCGTCTGGCGTACCGTGGACGAATCCAAGGTTATCCCTGTGGATCCATCTGAACCCCTCGACACTTCGCTCTTCAAAGACTATGACATTTGCATCACTGGAGCAGCCATGCGCCAATACGAACGCACGCCCGCTTGGTCTGACCTCGTTCAAAACACATGGGTCTACGCTCGCGTTTCGCCCGCTCAAAAAGAGCTCATCCTCACGACACTCAAGTCGCTCGGATACGTCACGCTCATGGCCGGTGATGGAACCAACGACGTCGGTGCGCTCAAGCAGGCTCATATTGGTGTTGCTCTTCTCGACGGAACCCCCGAGGATTTGCAAAAGATTGCGGAGCACGCGCGTGTGGAGAGGATCAAAAAGGTGTACGAGAGTCAGCTGAAGATCTCGTCGAGGTTCAATCAGCCTCCGCCACCAGTCCCACAGGCAATTGCGCATTTGTATCAGGACGTGGTTGCTGCTCAGCAAAAGGCCGCTCAGGATCTGCAGGATAAGAGGAAGCGGAACCCAATGGAAAAGGTCAGTGTTTGTCCGGGATTTGATTGTGACGAGGTATTCAAGGCGTCATAGTTCGACCTGGAATCTATTACGAGCAAACTGGCCGAGATGGATGAAGACAACGAGCCTCCCAAGATCAAGCTTGGAGACGCGTCTTGCGCTGCGCCGTTTACGTCCAAGTTGTCCAATGTCGCTGCTAGTATGTCACATCCCGCTCCTTGAACTTATCTTAATACTTACCGGTTTCCCAGTCGCTGCCATCATCCGTCAAGGTCGATGCACGCTCGTCGCGACTATTCAAATGTACAAGATCCTAGCCCTTAACTGTCTGATTACTGCATACAGCTTGAGCGTTCTGTATCTCGATGGTATCAAGTTTGGTGATTACCAAGTCACGATCAATGGCATGCTCATGTCGGTCTGCTTCTTGTGCATCTCTCGCGCCAAGGTCAGCCACTGGTTTCATTTTCGATTCAGCCAAAAACTAATCGTCGGTATCCAGCCCGTTGAGAAGCTGTCACGCGAGCGTCCGTTGGGCAACATTTTCAACTTTTATGTCCTGTTGTCGGTCTTGATTCAGTTTGCGATCCACATTGCGTCCTTGCTGTACATCACTGCCCTGTCCAACAGCCTGGAACAGTGAGTACAACTCGGGCTGCCTTGTGGACCTGGTTATTAAGAGCTTACTAGACGCGGCGAAATTGACCTCGAGGCCAAGTTTGAACCGAGCTTGTTAAACACTGCGATCTATCTTCTTGGCCTGTCTCAACAAGTTTCGACGTTTGCGATCAACTTCCAGGTAAGCAGGCTCGACACACCTGTCAGATATCTGCTGATCCTCTGTGAAGGGTCGTCCGTTCCGTGAAGGCATTCGAGAGAATCCGGCCTTATATTACGGCTTGCTCAGCGCTAGCGCCGTCGCCTTTGGTGGTGCAATGGATCTGGTACCTGAGATGAACCGTTGGTTGCAGATTGTCGAAATGACCACCAGCGTAAGCCTCCACTAGCTTTGCTTACTTGGTGTGACTAATCATATCCATAGTTCCAATTCCGTCTGACTTTGACCATGGCGCTCGACTTCGTTGGATGCTACGCCGTCGAACTTGGATGCAAGTACCTCTTTGCGGATTTAGAACCCAAGGCACTTGTCACTCGAGGCCGCGAACGTCGAGAAGCTCGTCGCGCCATCGAAGTACAACAAGCCGAGGCTGAGAAGGCTAGACGTGAAATGGAAGAGTTAGAGAAGAAGAGCAAGTAAAACCTATGGGACTCTGTCTCGATGCGTGTGTGTGCATGTTTTAGATTCTGTAACTTTGTGTAATTTGGATATCGTTTCATACTATTTGGAATTGATAGGCGTCACTGCCATACGGATAAATGAGGCATGCCACGCGTTCTGGGTTCGGTGGTTCTCCGCGAGACCACCACAGGCTATTCTACAGGCGATCATAAGTCAACCGAAACCGCAAACCAACTCAGGGCTGCATAGTAGATCGTAGATTCTGACCAGGCCAGAATCATTATGCACATCACCGAACTTCCCCACGAAATAACGTCTATGGTTTTTCTTGCCACAATATGCGGCAAGTTGAGCCAATCCCGAAGCAAGGTACATGAACAGGCTAGAACCCTGGCCTCCGTTTGCAAACTTTGGCGAAATATCGCGACTGGGCAACATCAACTATGGTCTCCGATTCATCTGGAAACTGAAGATGATCACGTTTCGCCCCAACACGCTAAATTCGTGCGCCTGCTAAGCGCTCGCTCGAATAACCATTCTATAGATCTAATCATACAAGTCCGAAAGTCGGCTTCTAATCGTTCGGGACTCCAAAATCTTGTTGAATTGGCGAAAACCATGACCGCTCCAATTCGTCGACTCAGTTACTATACGGCAAGCCATCTACAACGCATTCTTAAATGTGTCTTAAACCGAGGAACCAATAGTTTCCTGAGCGAACTAGTGGTCTGCGCCATGGGCTCTGGCAGGGGCGGGGTGTCATCTCATCTTCTTCCTTGGGGATACACCTCTCAAGAGGAGTCGGCAGACCGAATTCGAATGAATGATATCATGGAATGTGTCAAGATTCTATACCTGAGCGATGCTTACATTCCTTGGAGTAGTAGCGCATACCGTAGCCTCACGGAGTTGACGCTGGGCTCCTCACGTAGCTTTTCTCGAATCACCGAACCGCAAATTAGGGGCATTTTATTATCATCTCCGAAAATCCGCCTACTTCACTGCGTAGAGTGGTCATCGAAGCCACAAACGAATTAGACTTCTGGCCTGTTCAGCTTGACCACCTTCAATCCCTTGAGCTATGGAACTATTCTTCCCCTCGACAATTTATACCCCTGTTGCGACTCTTGCGGCCAAAGGCCAAATTCTTTTCCGTAAAAATGAGCACAACAGGTGACACCGAGCTCGTCGACCCCATTCGAGCCTTTTTCAACATTTCCAGGATCTTCAGCCTTCATATCCAACCAAGTCACCAGTCTCAGACGTCCTGGTTCGCCCCCTTCTCTAATGGCTTATGCTATCTAGAGAACCTTACGCTTGAGGCGTGCGATTTCGCAGACGCAGATCTGCAACATTTTATACGGACAACCCATAAGGATAAGGGCTCGCTACCGTGGCCGTGGTTACACATTCTTAATCTTGATCGCTGTATGCTCGATCTCGATACCTTGAAATGCCTTGTCGGGGGACACTACATGAGAGAAGTCAGATTTAATGGATGCATGATACGAGATCCTCGGACCAATGAATGTACTAGCGTCGTTTCATCTGCGATTGAGCGTGTTTTTAAGGACTCGATACTTGTGTTATTGTATTAATGATGGAGTACCAGATGTATGAACGTAGACCTACGTATACGCTTTTCACTCACGGGTGCTCATTCGAATGATTGTGTTTCTTGCTTTTAGCACGAATTAGGTTAGTAGAAATAATGGTAATTTAAATGGAGGTGGCCTTAATCGGACCTAATCGAGATATGTTTGTACGGTTCCCGAAAGCGGATTGAACATGCATTATTCTGGACAGACTCAAAATTCGGAAGGGCATCCACACCGCGAAGCGCTCACGGGCTATCATCGATTGGGCCGCTTGAAAAATCATTTCACCAGTTAACTGACACCGAAGCAAGTAGGCGCTAGAACCGCTACTGCTTTACTTTGCATAGCATATAACCCGGATTGTTGCCAGATTGCGACCACCTTAGGCCTCCGAAGCTAGTTCCACGAGCCAGACTTCCCTAAGCGTGATTTCTGCCTGTAAAGTAGCTCGTTCTTGTTCTTTTGAGTTTCATCTAAAATTTGGACACAATTGTTACTTTCCTTTGTCACATCTGAGAGAACATCGTTGGAAGACGTGTATATATGCGTGACGCATTGGTGCAGCAATAATACCTGCGGTACAAGAAGATATTTAAGAATATCGGTTAAGTTGTTCTCCTGAAAGGAATGTAAATAAATTGTACTTGAATGTACGTTATGGCCAGGGTAAGTGCGGATCACAGAGGCTATCTATGAACTCATCTTTAACCAAATATCAATAGGCCACGGTTCAAGCAAATCCCGTCGGGGGGAAATCAATTTAAGACTATATAAACTACGGTAACTACTTGACCTTTGCTTATCCTCGGGATGTACGCGGAACGAGTGTAACCTCAAGATATCCATACGCGACTAGATTCTATGGCCCTCAGCCTAGTATGAGCCAATTTGAAAGCTTAATTCATTCCCATTTTCCAAACCTCAAATACAAAGAGGCCAGTTTATCAAAAAAAAAAAAAAAACCCCTATTTATGTGTTTGTGCATTGGAGGAAGTTATTTCCGCTTGCACCTTGATGGGTCAAGACACCTGTGTTTCACTAGTCAAGATCTTATTACTTAATAATTGGCTATCGAGCGTACCACACGCATAAGCACTACTGCCCGACACATGACCAATGATCACACGGTCGACGCTCGGGTCACCACCAGTATAAATGTGATCTTTAAATATAGGGAACTCATAGCGGGTAACAGTGCAACCGGCGGGGTAGGTGAACCCCTCTCGGTTATCGAGGACATGAGGATATTTGTTGGTACCAACGGTGGTACCAGCAAGGACGTGACTCAAAGATGCTTGGGCGGCGGCAGAGACTTGAGCGGCTGTGAATGTATATCCTACAATCATTTTGGGTTAAAATCTTCGGAAATTTCAAGAAGCGGTACGTACCATTGCAATCGGAGCCGGTAGCTCCGGTGATTGACCGTTTGAAGATCTGCGGGAGGGTTGTGTCCGAGATGGTGGGTAGTGCAGCTGCCAGGCTGCCGATGGCAATAAGGGTAGCGACAATATTTTTCAAGCCCCACATATTACCTGGTTCGGAGGAAAGGTTGAGTATACTCGTCACCTCTCATAGTCCTGCCGTTTTTATATGCCCGCGATGCACCGTGGCGACGAGGCGATGCGAGCCCAACTGTTGAGCTTCTTGTAATGGTAAGCCCGAATCTATGCCAAATATAGCGCCTTTCGATATTCGGAGCGCAGCAGACTGTTGATAGAAGCTGGAGCAGACTGGTCCACCATGCGTGCAACGAACGTGTGCCGTATGCACCATACTCGACTACCATGCTGTGGTTGCCGAAGAAGCACTAGCTATATTGAATAACGCACGTTTTAGGAAAGCGAAGCAGTTGCCGAGTAGATGTAGGAGGCCGCCAAGCGGTCCGCCGATCAAGTGAGCGAGAAGTGGAATTTGATTACTAATGTGGTAGACATGTGTGTGGGTCTATAAATAGTCATCAACCCAACACCGAGCGCGAACAGCATAGAGGCTTACGTATTATATGAATTCTGCATTAATAAACCGTCCAGAAAGGCATTATAATTCGACTATCAGGCAATCGTACACCCATTGGGATTCATGCCCAGTTCGACCAACTGTTCTTGAGCAGACTCTCGCTCGTTTGACTTAGCCTTTTCCTTTGTCTCGACTGGAAACCACTCTGTCATGAAATTCATGAGTGCAACATCCAAGTTCTCTGTGGCGTGACGAGTCAGTATCCTTGTGAACAAAAGGCAATAAAATGACCAAACTTGCCTCGATTCGCCAACAATACGCATGGCTTTCGGCATAGCGGACAGTGCGCTTGGCCTCGTTTCTGCATCTTCACCAAACAACGGACGCAAAACAAATGGCTACACGACAGCCGGATCGGCTTGAATGCAATGCTTGTGCAAATCAAGCACGAGTAGTCATCGATACTAGGGAGGATAGGAAGCAGGGTCTCTGTGAGGGTCATGATGAGCATCTGAGGAAGGTCCCTTGAGCCGCTTTGAGAAATGGGAAGTACAGCCAAGGACGTCGCAGTCGGAAGAGCAGTGCGCTTCTGGTGTTTTTTGAGAATTTTGCGAGCCGCTTCAGCATTAGCGAGTTGAAACTACGATGGGATCAACGGGAAGTCAATTTACTTGCATAAAGAAACTGACCTTCTTGAGATCCAGTATATGCACGTTCAGGTTGAGAAATTTCTCGAGAGCCTCCCGACTCCCGGGACTTTTCAACGTCCTGCGATCCCCTAGCCCTCTCTTGACAATCTCACTAGCAAACATCCCCAACCTCTTCTCCGCCTCGTCTACGCCCCTGATCCCACTCTCCCCGCTCGCCCTCTCTCGCTCAGTCACTCCGCCCTGATAAATATGGCACTCGACCCAGAGCTGGAAAATCTCACGCCAAGCGTAGAGGTCAGATTTGCGTGAACGAGACGGTGGGCCGGAGCATGAAGAAATAGCATCTGCAAGCGTGAATATTTGGTCTGAGAGTTCTGCCTTGGTTCGAGCTTCAAGGGAGGCAAGTGCATTCAGTGCGCTGGCGAGTAATCGGTGGAATGCGGTATCAGCCGTAAGGGGTACGACGACTTCTCGGGTATCGTCATGATCGTCTGATGATCTAGAGATACAGAGTCAAATCCATTCATCTTAGCCATGGGCGCTGAACAGGATCGCGCTTACTCTGGATGTGGTCCCGGTGTGGTATCAAAGGATGGCGAAGAAGGGAGGGATGACTCGTTCTTGTGTTGATGAGAATTCTCTACATCAACATCAACTTCCTCAATCAACCCGGTTTCGCGCGTTGTTCGGTCATATTCATTTTTCAGAATATACAATGGGTTGGACGTATTGAGCAAGCCGGCTGTAGATTTCATGAGAGGGGTAGCAGGTTCAGCTTCGACTACAATCGCCTCCGTTGATGTAGCAGATGAATCTTCTCCAGTCAAATGAGTAGATCCTTGGGCTTGATTTGACGATTCAAGTTGGAGTTGTGTCGTCGATGAAGAGAGGATAGATAGAGAACTGTCTGATTGTGAGTAAAGCCAAAGTCGGAGTTGAGGAGTAATGTACTCCTTATCCACTGGATGAAACAAAGTAAGGGGAGTATTCGATTCAAGCGGGGAAGATGCGGGTGGCTTACAAGTGATCTCGTATTGAGCCCGTGACCGATGGGATAGGCTCCTAGTCATCCTTGGGGGCCATCCTGGCGATGAAGTCACTTTTTCGTCTAGAGGCGATCCCGATTGCTCTTCGTATTCTCTCTCAGCATCGAGAAGTTCATTCAGGACTACGGGATTGAGCCCTTGGACGGCAAGCTCCTCCACGACAGCGTTCAAGAGCTTCTTCAGCTAAACCATAGCAAGGGTGAGCCCTAAGGATCTTTACCGATATAGAAACACCCTACTCCGCTATAATCAAGCGCTACGTCTCGCCATTCCTGGGGCCAAGACGATGTAGAAAGCAAGGTTGAATAGGTCTTTCCGTACTTCATCTCAGCTTTCGGGACAGATGGGATGTTGGGTGGGGCGGGGTCCGAAGGTGGTTCAGAGGGATCGCCAGGTACAAGGAACCAAGAGGGCAGGGGGCCAATGAGCAGTCCAATCTCGGAACATTTTGAGCACACGACCAACAAAATCCGGCAATTTGATGCTCGCCTCGGGAATACCCGGATTATGTCATATCGTGAAGCGCCCGTGTCGGGCTAGCACCTTGCTTGCTGGATTGTATTATTTCAGCGCTCAAGCAGGGGGGCTAGTCACACATGTAGCGAACTCACCATTCATTATGTTCATCTCCAAATCGGAAATAGACACTCTGATACTCGAAGTGCAAGCAGAGGTGAGCCGTGCGCATGATTATAGATACAAATAAATGTAGCTATTCTACAGTAGTAATCCTCGCATCGCACCGAGTAAAGATAACACACAAACCCACCCGTCCTAGATTTTTCGCTTATGGAGCACTGCTATAGCATATTTCTCAATAATTTGTTTCGCTTTCTAATCCTGGAACTGGGCTAGGGTGAGGTTACATCACACAAGTAATGCAGCTACCCATAGCTCGCGAGCCACTGCTTGTCACAAGGACTGCACCAATCCGTAAGATACAGTACCTACACGCTCTCTGCGCCTCCACGCATATTATTTAATAATGGATTTACCATTTAGATACAGTGTATCCTACAGACAGACTCGAGGCTCGGAGATTTTTCCGTCATGTGTTGCATTTCATGTGTGAGTCGGTATATGCGTCGCAACATTACGATCAGATCGTACATTAAGTTAGTATTAGATTTTGTTTCGGTATGGTCATATTCAAAGGTTGATTGGGCTAGCTTGGTTCATTCTCGGCACGTATTCGACCTCAAAAAGGTTTGTATTCGAACGTTGATGTGACTCTACAAATTCTACTGATGCCGGGCTGGAACTTGCACGCTAATGATGTAGAATATGTATTAGGTATATTAGTTACGTGTAATTAAGGCACTATATTATCTAGATGGACCAACGGTAAGGGTGAGCGATGCGAGCTGGCGTGACCGACCACCTCGAGCAGTCAGCAGGACTCGCTAAGTCGAGGTGGGTCCAAAAAGAGGCTATAGATTCTCTTTTGCACGCGATAATAAGAGCGAGGAGTGTAGAGGTGTGGGGGACAAAAACGTGCGTCGAACGATGAGCGGGCCTTGTGCTCGACGCAGGCAGCAAGAAGCCGGCGCAAGCCCCTTGCCGTGGTTCAATAAACCCACCTGGAAACGCCCATGTAAGCGCGGGGCTAGTCCCTACATCAGTACACGTTGTATATCTCCACTGGCTCGGCTACAGAATTCCGCCGCTCTTGGCTCGTCGGAAGCCCGATCAGATGGGATACCTCCAACCGTTGCAGAATGTGTCTCTGATAAACCAGACATGATTACATTCGAGGGGATTTGGAGAACATATAGTTTAGTCCTCAATTTTTGTGAATAATACAGCTGAACGCTCTTCCCCTATATCGCGCTAACGGATGTTAACAGGCGTTGCCGTTTGCGCCCATGATGAATGCTGATCAGTGTACTGTGTGCATTTTCGAAGCGCCTTTTGAACTGCCCCTAAGAGAGCGAAGGATATTGTGGTCCGTTCACTTATTTGCCAGCAGCGAATTCTCGAAAACGACCGAAGTCTAGACCACAGAGATACTGTCTTCGAATTCGGAGCAGTGGGGCACAGGATTAGGGATGGGGCTCCACACGTGATCAAGTTGCCCCAGAGCAGGAACTAGCGCGGAACATTATACATGATAGAGATGAATGCACGTTCACACATTTGACTAGGGCGTGATAGAGCGCTGATGGGGAATTTATCGGAGACACGCCGAAGCTATACATTGAAGAACCGAGTCCATAGAGCCCGTCTTCCGCTCCTCCTCATTCTACTATCGAGAAACCCGTCACGGCATGTTCGGGATAACTGGAGCTAAATCTAGCAGACGGGGCCAGTACACTCGTCGGGCTTGTAACGAATGCCGCCGAAGGCGATGCAAATGTGATGGCGCCCATCCAATCTGTGGATCTTGCGCCTCTTATGTACGTTGCCTTAGCCTCTTAAAACCAAATTTCCTCACAGAGTGACCTCGACATCTTGTAGGGGCATGCTGTAATTTGTTCCGCTGAAAAATTTCACTTTTTCATTATTAACGACGTATAGTGCTCTTGGGGTCGCAACGAGGCCTCCCCGCCGCCTAGTAAACAAATCGTTGAAACACTTCGATTAAAAATACAACTCTTGGAAAGTCAGATATCCACTCTTCGAGTGAAAAGTCCATCAGGTGATTCAGGTTCTTCATATTTCAACGGTTAGGAAGGTCTCTAACATTTCGCCAGCCGGCGATTCAATACCTGTTCCGAACCTATCCCGATCCGCGGTAGGATGCATAACAATTCTCTTGTTCCAAATCCAAACCCAGTTTTATAGAGCCTAGAGATCTCTTCATCTCCCGAACAATCCCCTTGGGTCGCCTATCAAACGGAACACCGCATTGCAACCAGTAGCGGGAGTCAACCTCTCAATGCGACCTACCAATTCATATTCAATATCGACCTCTACACTCCGATTGAAAGCCAACATGAACATGTTCGTGCCAGCTTTTTCTGTGAATGGAATCGACATCTTCCCTCGATAGATGGGATAGAACTCACACGTTTCGAGCATGACATATTGCTGGACAGATGCTTCAGGTATTCGAGCTCATGGTTGATGAGCATAGTTCCGCAGCTTTTCCTGTACGATATGCTTCGTGTTCTCTCTACAAACCAACTACTACGAGTAGATCACTATTCTCCACTGTTGCATTGCTCATTGTTAGCATTTTCAGTAGCACTTTCGGATGACCCTTCAATTAGTCAGGCGAGCACTCGAGAAAGGTATGCTGCGAAAGCCAAGCAACACCTATACGACGAGATGAATCAGCCAAGTTTGTGCCTCGCACAAGCGCTTGCGATTCTCTCTGAATACCATTATGGACTGGGCGAAGACGAACAAGGGTACATGTATCTAGGTTAGCTTCAACTGTTTTTATCTTTGTTCGAACCAACGGATAAGATGACCTAATATGATTTCTAGGCATGACCATCCAGGTCATTCGGGCTCGTACGCATTTTATCATTTTTCGTTGTAGAAAAAGAGTGGGAGAATGACTGGAGGTTTCAGTCGATCTTGGTACGCGTCGGACATCCAAGGATCAGGCTCGTGCAACAACAAGATCTGATTGGCATTTCTGGACCGCATATCTACAAGGTAAGTCACTTGCAAGAAACCCTCTGCCTCCTGATATTTTTGAACATTCCGTAACGTAGAGAGAGTGACGGTATGCAAAACTTGCGTTCACCGAGGGCAGCGGGGAATAACATTCAGCTCAGGTTTTGGGCACGGGCCAAAACAGCGTCCTACGATCGCCAGAGGATGGCGCACAGTTCCCTTCGATCGATCAAGAAATCGATCGCCATCCTTGGGGTTTCTCCTCCGATTCGAATTTAGAGTTGAGCCCAGAACAGCCGAGCCGACTCACGGAAGTGTTTGCCCAATGCTGCAAACTCATGCTCGCCGCGGAGCCTATAACCCAGTTACAGTGAGCACGACTGACCGCTTTCGACCTTGTTGATTATCAACTGAAACAGCAATTCGAGCGGGTTTGTAACTGTGGACCAAACCCAGATCACCCAACTTTCGTGAGTGCTACAATAACATTCTAATAGCATATTGCCGCTGAAACGATATCTCATTAGCCTCAAACTTCAGGCCTGGATCGATGGACTACCCGCCGAGCTTTTGGTGCCTGATAATCCTTCCCAAGCACCATTGCCCCATATTTTAACGATGAACGTTTGCTACTGGTGGCTCGTGCTTCAACTCTATCGTTGGGTTCTCAAGGAAAATCGGCTGCCAGCCCATGTCCCGCAAGCATACGATGGCCTAGCAGCAATAATGTGTGATCGTGCGGTATACAAGATCATGCTCTTGCTTGAGGTCTTTGGTCACTGGCACGGGCTTCGCTTCTTTCCACGAAACATGATCCAGGTAAGCTCTGACCGAATATGCACCTCGTTGGCTATATGAAGCGGAAATTCCTCCCAGGTTCTTTTCACAGTTGGATGCTTCCTTCTCGATAAACGAAGAGCTGACGGGCCAGGCAGCCTAGCCTGCCAGACTTACGAAACCACAAAAGTTATAGCCACGTGTATAGATCATCTCCATCTTATCTCTTGTGCCTGGCGATGTGCAGAATCGTATGCAGAACGGCTCCAAAAGCTTTTGCATGACCAGAACATGTTACTATCTGCATACAGGTGAGCTTGATGGCACCAATTGAATGTTGGTGAAGTTGGCCTCACCTTTTCTTTTGCGCCCCACCCCCCGACGTTCACCAACATCTTCAAATCCAGTTTGTCGGCTGAAGCAGCAGAGGATCACATCCATCAAGGCTCACGTGGAGAGACGGGAGAGTCGTCTCAAGCTTATTATCACGATCCTGATCCGCATCCCCTTTTTCCTTATTGACAGTGAGCGGGTATATAGTTCGGTCTACTCGGGTCTCTTGGGTTTGTGTCAAGCAGTGTATGCTATGGACGGAGTGGCGGTCCATTGTTTTTTTCCTGGTAGAGCTAGAACGATCACTCATTTGGCATGTCTCGGTGTCATATCACCTGCACCCGTAAACTAGACACGGCTTGGAAATGAGAACAAACGATACAATCCATCACTCAATTGAGCGAACTTTCTCCGACCTCGTCGATCACCGCATATTCTCGATCCGCGATTAATACAAATTCGTCCCTGTCTTAATGACGCAGTGGTTTGACACAGCCCGATGGTCACAACAGCCACGATGGTCGGCTACGCTGTTCTGCACCCCAGGTGTACGTATAGGGATTGGCATGGTCTCTCAGTTTCTGCTTGCGTTATTACGACTGGGGCGAGCGTGCATCATCCATTTCCACAGACCTTGCATCGTCTCGCATGTGGCTCAATCGGCCCCGAGGAGATGCCGCCGGAGATACCGCCGGAGATGCTGCAAAGGTGCAGAAAAGGGGGGTTATGCTGTCACTCAGCTTGTTCACAGGGCCTAGTCCCAAGGTTCGTGCAGGTAAATATCTTCATGACTAGCACTACTAAGTAGCTAGTGCGACCAGGAGTTAATCTTGACAAGTTTCACAAAGGTGCCCAGGTAAGCAATTTAGTACACCAATGTCACTTTAGAGTAGCCTTAAGAATAAAAACATACAGAATCCATTACGTACAAGCCGACCGACTGACGGAAACAGAGACAGTCAGAGAGAACAAGAGCAACGTCCTGTTTGGAATCGAGACATGAAATGAGCAGATGGACGGATGATGTGAGAGCTGAGATAAGTACACTATGGACATGTGGGAAGACAACCATGCTGACAGAACAACAATGATGAACGAATCCTGAAACGCAGAGAAAAAAACAGCCTCAAGAAAGAGGCATGGTATGACGGCACAGGCACCAACGTGACTAAGCTAGGGCGAGACTTGCGGGAGCACCACGGAGCTCGATTCCGTGGGCTCAGCAATCGGAATTGGAACGGGGGATGGGGATGGGTTTCGAGAGAAGATAGTCGTTGTAGATGATGGGCCGAGGGACGAGGGTTCATTTGCTTGTGAAGGTGCGCTATAGCGAACTCTCGCAGGCTTGAGACGACCAAAGATGAACGTGACACGGCCATCGCCATCGTCGCTTCTCGTCCAGGGCAGTGAAGAGGCGGTTGCTAGCGGCGCAGATGCAGTTGGCTTTGGTTCGGACAGCGCAGCTCGCTGGCTATGGAATCGAATGCTGCGGATTTTAGAGATGGAAGGAGTAGGCGGGGGTGTGGACGAGGAAGGGGTGACGGTTGCGCGGGGAGTGCTGCGCTCCGTGGCCATGACAAGTTCAGCGAAATCATCAAATCCAGGCAGCGCATTGATGACCCGGCTGGTCGAAGCGCTGGGGCTGGGCGCGGGCTTTTGGGGTGGGACAGGCAGCGAGCGCATCGTGCGGGACGAGCAGGGCGGGAAGGAGAATGTGCCAGTTGTCCATGTCGTCGAGGGCGCGTCAGACAGGGCGGGTGAAGGAAGCGGATCGCGCGACGACTTGCCCGAGGACGCTGTCGAGGGAGGCATGACTGACGACGAGGATGTGCTGTTGGATTCGCCAGAACATGAGCCGTTGACGGGTTTGGCGTGCTCGAGGGCGGCCCAGGTGAAGATGGAATGAGGCTGGGGCTCGGTGGCGACTGACATGATGGACACTTATGAACAGGGTGGTCGCTGCCAACAGCCGCAGAATTTGATTGTTGACTTATACCATTCCAATGACGCACACAAACAAGTACAACACGCACCTAGACCCGTACCGCCACCTCACGCATCAATGACGTCACACACCCAAAGCACTGGCTCCCAACCTAGCCTTTCATTGGACCAACGACGCGCACAATGGTCGCCAAAGCAGTCGCACGCAGACGCCCGTCGTTGCTGTGGGGCGGACAGCCCAGGTTCAACTACAGAAAAATCAACACGAGGGCGATCGTGTGCACGTTCATTAGGGCTATTGCGTAACAGTGAATTGAAAAGGTGATTCGGCCTTTTTGACGGTGGCAACGAAGACCCAGATGCGGTTTTACAGCTGATTGTTCAGCGTGCGTTGAAACGGTCACGAAAATATACGTACATTCGTCAGCAGATTTGTGGTGCGTGATGACCTGAACAGGGTGCATCCTAATCACGATTATCAGGTTGATTTGACCCCAAGATTACACTTCAATCGTTCGGCTACGGAGATGACGGATTTGGATACGGACCCTCGAGGTTGACGTTGCTGGGGAACGCCGTTCAAATGGTTAGGCTCCAAGAGATTTTCGCAATGCCCCAATGGCCCTACCGAGGTAAGCCCCCCTATGCGTGCAGACCAAGCCGAGCCGTATATGCTTATTGTCGCACCCGGAAACTATGCTTACAAGGCAAATTTAGCCGCTATATACCCTAGCTTCGCGCCGTAAATCAAAAAGATCCAACATGCCCCACTCCACTTGAAAAACAAGCGTTTAAACGTCATCCGAGTCCGTCTACCGGATCCCAGGAACATTCAGTAAGCATCATTCAACAGATCTATGGAGTACAATATCGTCATATTCTAGATATCTTATCACTCGGCCTCTGTTTTGCCAACCCATCCCTCCTGAGTAGTGGAAAAACGTCATTTATTGGCAAGACTGATCAAGCGAATCAGTCGGCCCTATTTCATCCAACTTATCGAACAATTGCACACCCAGCGTATTTTCGGTCTCTGAGCTCGTCGGGTCTTCCAAAAAAGTACGCCTTGTGAATGCGCTATTTGTATAGGCTGGCTAAGCACGACTAGAAACGTAACACTATCGGCATTTCGGCTGCAGGACCCGGGAGCCCCTCGGCGCGTTTTAGTTCAGTTTGGAATTCTCTCGGCTTTTTGCACCGGAGTATCCCTAATCGAAGGGGTCTGTTCAGGCTATGCATACCATGTCACTGGAGTAGAGGTATCACCGCGAGTCAGGCGGGCATATGCACATGTGTCCAAGCACCATCACTGTGATGCATAAACGAGGACGCAGGAAAAACAAGGGGTTCGGCGCGATTTACAGACGGAAAGGACGCTAGCGCGACCAGACTCCAGTCCAGCAAAATGAAGGGGGGGGGGGCGCAATCCTCGCAAATATAGCTCTAAAGCGACTTCCTTCTCTATATCGAGCAAGCATCGGCTCATGTGTAGATCCGGGTATGCCCTCCGGTGAAGCGCTCGAGTCCGATTACATGGCCACCCGCGCAACGTAAACCAGCTTACATGCGTTCCCCAACTATTGGAACCTCCAAACCCGACTTTGTCGGGATCGCCCGGCCTTCGGCTCCGCTCAACTGGGTGTATTCCGTTTGTTTCCGTTCTGTTTTATCTTAGCCATTGCTTCCTGCCTTCCGGTCTTTAGCTAAACTAGACATTCAAAGTGTTCGGTTTCTATTTTTACAATATAACAGAGATGGATCAGCGTTTGGATTCCGACCGGTAAAGCCATGCGTTGAAAGGAAACCAGTGGCGCATTTGGCGTACGATAGCATGTGCTTAAACAAGGCCATGGTGTGATTGTGCTTAAGCTCACCGAGCCGAGGTACCTTTGCTTGGTGGAACTTGGCGCTTTGGCATCAATGCTAGGATACCTGCACGTGACATACACCGCATCAGCCAGGCTGGATTTTTAGGAACCGAGGGGTTCAAGTGGAGCGCTAGTCTGTCGGTGGGGGTGCTATAATGGGGGGGAGGGCTAGCATACCAATAGTTTCACACTTACACTTCGAAGTTAGCCTGCTGCCTGGCCGAGTGACGCGATTTCACCCATTATACGGACACCCATTTCCCTCATTCTCAGAACTTGTATCGTGTTTGGGATATCAGAGCTTGATCCTATCCCTAGGAATGTAGTAATTCGTTGGTCTATGCGCATTGTTATCGTCGTAGTGCGGTCCAGACGCTCGTTTTGAATGACCCGGATTCTTTGCGTTTCTTGTATCGACTCAATCGGCTCTTTTCCGAGAAACAAGATGGGCCAATAACCGTCCTAAAAAATACACCAAGCAGCATGTGGCACCAATCGAGGTGCTGAATAGAGTTTCGACGCTAATATATTGACATTGGCTCGTGATCGCTCGGCGCAGTGCACTTCTGGTAAACTAGAGTCAGTCTTTCTCAAAGAAAATTTTATGGCGATTTAACATCTGTGGCGAAATAGCCAATCCCATAGTTTAGGCAATGAACAGAGCCAAGTCATATTGAGTTGTTCCGGAAGGTTTCCGACCACGTGCGAGAATATATGCCCGGTTGGGGCTTCAAATAGATTCAATATGCCGTGTGTTATGCGGGCTAGCCATAAAGCATACCAGGACTCATCGGTGCGCCTTGACACGTTACCAGGTAAATCTACCACGGCCAGGGAGCCACCCGAGTGTTCGGGAGCGCTGGATGGTTCTGCTGTCGAGAATCGTATGTATATTCGATCCAAACACTGTACTCAAGCGTGTGTGTGGCCGTGCTCAGCGCAGCGCATTTCACATATTGTGGGGGGAGCAGATCAGAGCATTCTTCTGGAGGGCCACTTCCGGTCCTGGAAATCTCACGGAAGTGTGGGAGGGGAGGCTTATACTTGGGACATAAGATAGGGACCCACAATCCACAGTTGTGCGCACCACCCTTTTGTCACCAAAAATTAAGCCATGTCAACTGTTGCACTCATGACGAAGGGACCCGGCCAATCCCCTCCGAATGTAGGCCAGGATAATGCGATTCTGAAAGTTTGTTACATTGATGTTAGTTATCTCTTGTTTTGTTCGGATGGCCGCGGTTGAACTATAGCGTAGGATTCCGAGGTACATATGCAAAAGGTCACTTTGGCAATTTACGGTAGCTAACTTGTCGCAGTCATCAGACGAATCGGAAAGCGAGAACGACCCGCAGGTTAGGGGACTTATTGCAAGCCTCCTCCTCAGGGTAATGAAGTTGGAAGCCGAAGTGAAGGAGATTGGAGCGATGATTGAGAGCGGGGCTCGAACAGTGGGCAAGCAAGAGCACCTAGACCACCTTCCAAAAGGTGCTTTACTTAATCTGCCTCGTAATTCAGCGCAATACAAATAGCACATGTTCGATGTCGTAGTTTATCTTGGGCTCAGTATCAACTAATGTACTAATACTAAATTAAAAAGGAGGGCTCATAGTTCATCCACCTTGCGGATTGGATGCTTAACTAGTGATAGCAGTGGTGTATAATTAGCCGTTACGTGAGGTGCGTTGTGCACAGCTACATAATGACGAAGCCTCTAACCGTGCTATCGTAAACGTTCTTTCATGAGCCGGTCAATGGCATAACACTACGCGCACCGAGTGTTATCCTAAGTTCCCTTTACGTTCTGAAAAGAAGTACTTGGCGAAGTAACCACTTTCTCGTGGTATAAATATAGCTAAACTCATTTTTATCGAGAGTTTAGTCCTACAGACTTGATGCTTAAGTAGAGCTCAATGAAACAACTCATAAATGCTGCCCATTGTGTCTCAACTACCAAGCTTACAATTTTGTATAACGACCTAAATAATGAACTGTAGTAGAGCGAATAGTGAACTAAACTAGCCATAGATATATGACAAGAGCAAAAGGCGAAGAGCGCACTAATAAGATTCATAGATCCCGAGCGGGGACGCAACTGCGGAGGCCATGTACCTATGACTATTCGAGATGAGAGAAAATGCAACAACACGCAGAATGAGGGGAATCGGTGCTCGGAATCGCATCGGAAAACATACGGGGCAGAAAATGGCCTTAAAAACAATCGATGGCCCTGTTAGATCTAAGTTCTCGCGCCATTATTCCGGTGATCTCGGCCAATCCCGGAAAATCTAGTTAGCACGTGATAATGCCCCACTGTCTAAGTGTGCTTCTGAGCGCTAGCTGGATGCTAATAGCACCCACCGGCCGTGCTACTTCAGATCCAGTGCGTGCTCAGAAGCATACTTAGACCTATGGACCTACTATATGCCAGCTAGATTTCCTAGGATTGGCTGAGATGAGCGTTACTTGTGTGTATAGGATGTGGATTCGTAAAACATGAGAAAGAAGCCTCTGGTGTATGTTGTAGCAAGGTGCCTGCGCATAAATCGCAATTTAATTCACTTGGTTACATTCGAAAACAAAGATTAAAGACGGACGCGCGTATACGGGACATGACGAGAAGGTTGGATCTTACACAGGTGGGTAGCGACCGCTCAGTTTTCAGGCTCGTTTCGTTTGAAACCCGGTATTTTCCACGGCGTATTGCCGTGAGAAAAGTGGTGGAGAAGGTAATATTAGGTCAATGGACTCCGTGGAATGGAGTGATGGCTTCAGTTGAACATACTCAATGGTCAGTCGACGAATGTCATAGCGACGTCAAGGTTTTTAATTTACCCTCCGAGAGTTGGCAATTGTAAAAGATCGCGGATACTATACAAGCGATAAAACCGGACATATAAGGACATAAGCTAGTCTACCTAGAAATTTTCAGAGGCTCAGTGAATTAACTCAACTCATTGAGACAAGACCTTTAGCTTTTGTCAGCATACACTCGTGCTCATTTCGCATTTACCACTAGAAGTTGGTTCCTTTCTTGCTTTCGAAAATTTGGGCAGGTGATATGGAGTCTCCTATGAACCATATCTCCTCTGTGAAGGCTCAGTACCAGCGGCAATTTCGTGTGTCACGTTTGAGCTCCTTTTGATACTGATGCCCATGGTTTTACCCCGTGCTTAACAGATGAGATTTTACAGCCTCACGTGACTCCTTTCCTCGCCTTTTCGGTACGAAGAAAGGTCTTACTGCTATTATCCATTTTCTTTCTCGCTCCAATGCCTTCTCTAACGTGGGATAATGCTATCTTTCTGGCTTCTACGTTCGCAGCTCGTGTGTAACCTTTTGGTCTTGGTTCCGTCTTGATTGTCTCTTCCCCGCCTTTTCCTCCGCTTCCGTCTCCCTTCCCGCTTTTTTTTCTGTTTGTTTCTTCGAGCGGTTTGACCTCGTGTTCATGTAGTTCGTTAAATATGTACTTAAAAAATACAGCCTCATGTGATATTTTGCGTTACTGGCACTCGCGCATATGCGTCACCCTGACCATTTGATTCTTTCATGAACTATCGGATTGGTGGTAGGATTGCGCTTGTGGCTCGAGGTTTAAGTCAATGATCATAGAGGTTTGATAGTCTCGCGGGGCTCTATGGGATTGGGGAACCCTGTTTTTCGAGGTGCCGCAAAATCCAGATCAGCTGCCCCAAAAGGGTACCAATTGTGATTCACAAAATCGCTATCGGCATCGAGGCTCCTCAGGAATAACCCGGATCTAAGCGTAGTCAGCACCAAATGTCTAACTTTTGAAAGAAAACAAGCGGATGAAATTGGGGCGATGGTCTTAAAAGGAGCACGTATATGGGCTCCGAAAAAAAACGAGGCATCGCGGGTAAGGGGGCGCACGCTCCATCTCCATGCGGTGACTCTGTATACCACTCTCCAAGGCTGGCCTCATCGTCCTTAGAATCGAGGATAGGAACTAGCTAACTGTAGCCCACCTGTTTTCAAGGTGCGATTTAAATTGTGTTTAGCTGCCAGAGGGGCTTTGCCCGGCTTGAAGATATTTCCAGCAAAATGGCCGATTGAGGCGGTGAGGCGCAAGGCCCCACAGGCTTGGAGACCATGTCTAATCGACATCGATCGGACCAAACCAAACTTTCTGACTCCAAAAACGCAACTTCTTATTGTGAAGCCGAAACACCTCGGTGGATACGTGCTATCGTGGGGCACCCAGACGAATGGCAGATGGCTTCCGTCGTGTGGGACACTACTTTCAGTATCGTCGAAACCAGGTTTATTACTCACGGCGCGGGATGCTAAACCCCAAAGGACGCTTTCCATTACGCTCACTGGCTAGTTGAGTGTATACTTTAATTACCAGATACTTAGATTACGGAAATGAACCCCACAATATTAAAATAGGACATATAGCTCCTATCATCGTGGGGATTCCGGGCACGTGTATAATTTAATATCAGTCCCGAATCCAAATAGGTGTCAACACCAGCAATCAGCACCATTTTGGGCGTCGAAGGGACCTGGCCGAAGATGTCCATCCCGGTGGTATCTCGTGTCGTCCGGCCTTCGGCCCAGATGATTAGTCGGGCGATATCTGCAAATAAAGCCAGCTGTCAACGGAAATTGCACGGAATGAAACTGGAGCATAAAGCCCTTGCGTTCAATCCGTGGCTTTAAGCGGTATTCTCCCTCGCGCATGTCCTCTGTTTCGCCGTCGCTGAGTATGACCGACAATCAGAGTCATAAAGTCCAAGTTTCCAACTTGCATCCGGTATCTGGACACGAGAACGCCGCTCATGTAAGTCTAAATCTCCACATGTGAGAACTTTGAAACAATAAAAGCCATTTTCAGGAGTTCGAGGTACTTATATCTCGTTTAAAACCAATCGATTTAGGATTAAATCAAGTCTTAGCTGTGGTCTGAGTCAGACGACGAGATAGACACCTCAACTGAGGCGCAGATTGAAGCACTGCTGCTTAAAGTCCTTCAACTGGAGGCCGAAGTGAACAAGATGAAAGGCCAAATCGCGTCAAAGCGGCAGGCAGCGTGCAACGAACAACACCCAGATTCTGTGGTTAAAGGTACAGGATTTTCCGTACCTAGGCTCTTAGGTCAAATGGTTTTAGATGTGCGTATCTACGATTATGGCTTATAGCTTGGCAATTTCGCTGAAATGGGATTACCAGGACTAACTGTATCAGCTGCTTGAGTTGCGAGAGTGCTATCATGGGTTCTATCGCAAGGATGTTTGTTGATAGGATCAAATGGTTTCCATTTACGTGTAGTCTTGTCAGTATCGATCGTTACTGGCGCGATCGTGGAAGGTTGGTCCAGCTTCTATCAGATTCGACTCCATCGGACTAGCATCTTTACACCGTTATTGACGGGGCCCCGATTTTATCTGCGGTTCCCTGTCTCCGCATGATTACCAGAATGTATACCTGTAAGCACGGTGTATACCGAAGGTTAGGTGTGCTGCACTGGCTACAGAATAACGCATAAAATTATGGCAGGAATTGCTTGCGAGACTGTGCTGTGGTCTTGAGCTTTTCCCGGATCCTGCGCAGGAGAGGATGCTCACTCGGCGAAAAGGTGAGTTGTGTAACTGTGCTCCTAAGAACTTTCGGGGCTACTCTGTCGGTTTGTGCTAGTTTGGCGCTAATTTGTGTAGGCTGATCATAGGATAGCAGCGGAAGCGCTCATAAGCATGACTGGACTTCGCCGAGTATACCTCTCAGACCTACGAGGAGTTTGTAGGCAAATCGTCATCGCAAAGGGAGCACGGAGTAGATAGGGCCTCTGAGAATACCCTTGAACTTCATATTCCCTTAGTTATCGAGTCACGTCAACAACAAGGCGAAACGTCACCGATTGCAAGCGTTTAGAGTTGAGTTAACGGAGCACCAAGTGGCTGTGTTAAAGACTACCTCACGTGACCTAAGGCACTCAACCAGCCGATCCAGTGCCAGTTAGTATTTAATTTCGGCCCTAAGCAGAGCATGCACGATGGTCCTAAGCTCCAAACGCACCAAACGTAATTGCGGTAAACAAAACAAGCGAGCCTGAGGGCGCGGTTCGGGGGACGTGTCCATTCAAGCGCCGGCGTTTTCAACATGATCTTCGATATAGTCCAAGCCCTCTAGTAGCGGTTCTGAGACATCACCTGTTCACCGATCCACGAAAATGCACTGAGAATATAATCTCGTGCCCTTCTTGTTCAAGAACTGACAATCCTTGACAATGGGTCCACAAGGCCGCGATCAGCCGACTCACGCCCAGATCTCCCGATCCAACTCATGCCCATATTGATGCCGCCCAGGCGTATTCCGGGTTATTGAATACCGCATTTTTATCCCACATCACCATCATATGTCCATAACATCTTCGATGACGCCCCGGTAACTTAAAGTCCAACCCCTTCCTCACCCGAGTTGCGATCGCCCTTCATTCGGCCATTGACCTCATGGCTCAGCTTATGGTGTCACGCTCCCGCGCCCGCTCGTATCGCTCAAATGCAAGCAGGCGGTTTTGGCATGGAGGAGGATTTGATCGTCCCCGCCGCTATCCTTGTCTCTATTCCAATCTCGATCTACAAGATCGGGCGCTGTGCTCGAATAGACTTGGTACCCGCACCCAGTGGCTAGCTGCTGCTCGTATATTGTAGCTTGGACAATATGGCTTCCGTGATGGGTATGACGCAGGAGCAACTCAAGCACACATTCACAGAGGCTTCACAGATGTAAGTAGTACCGCTGTACGCTGCTGCTTAATCGACTCATAGTTCCTGATCCTTCAGCACCGCTGCAAAGGCAAGCTTATATGATTCTACGTCTGACATATATGGCTTACGCTGTTGTAGTACTACCTCATAGCCAGCATCACTATGATGGCCTATGATATGGTATTAACTTTCCATCAAGAGGTAATCAGTATTGCCTTTATTCTAACCATTGGCTCACGCTTCACCCAAGTTCGAATATATTTGGAAACGAAAAAAGACTATTGTGTCATACTTATTTTTGCTGAACAGGTATCTCAACCCATGCTGTAGGTCTTGATTAAACTCATCACGACAGTTGTAACTCACGATCCCGCAGACTATATCATTACTACAACCTCTTATTTCGACCCTCATTGGACATTTAGTGTAAGCCGTTTGATACACCATTTGGACTTCTATTATATTTAACTCTTTGTTTTCCAGATGTAAGCATAATTACTTGGCCGCCACTCTCTCACACATCTGATCGTCCCGCGCCTCCGGTTAGGTGTCGCCGATTCGTTAAATTTGAAGGTAGACGTTGATTCATTCCAGGAATTGCTAATTTGCTCATCAAAATATTAGGAGCAACGACATGTGCCTCGTATGCGATCACCAATCTGATCATGACTCTGCGTGTTCACGCACTATGGCAAAACAAATGGGTGTTCGGCTATCTAATGTCGCTATGCGCCATTCAAGTCGCCATGTGGGGGTATGTCCTCGCAAATAGTGAACGTACGTGTCCTATGCGTTGCCCGAGATCCGGGCTCGGCTCATATGGGGATCTGTTTGTCAGCGGTGTCTTATCCAATTATCGACGGGCTCTTTCACGGTGCGTGAGTTTGGCCGGGCGCGCGTCAAGTAGATGCTGAGCCATTTTTTTCGGCCTGACGCAGGTTGTATATTAACCGGAAGGCCATCGTTTGGCAACAAGTGGCAAATGTGGCTCTTTGTTCGTCTACCATTTCTCGGTTATCTAGCTTTTACTATAACTCTATTTACAGGCATACGTCGTTTTTGATAGCTCTGGTAGGATACCAATTACATACATTGTGGTATACACTCACCCAGGTACAGTGTTTGCATTGGTCCTAGCCAAAACCTTGAGATATTCTCGGGAAACGCACTCACCATTGATCAAAACCTTGAGGTACGTCGCCGAGATGACAGTGATGAGCATGAAACGTAGTGTTCTGACCTGTTATCCAGAAACGATGGGACGGCATATTTCATGTAGGCTGTTATTCTGTCCACAATCTTGTGTTTATTGCTGAAAATTGCCACAGTGTCATCTTTACCGTAAACGTTGTCTGGCTAATCATGACGTTCAAGGCGGCCGAGCCACTAAAAAATATTAACGAACAGTGAGAAATCCCTTTCATTCGTTTGATTTTTCGCGTCGGCTAACACTTTCTGTAGTTTCAGCCATCTGTCAGTCATATAACCGAGTCGTCTGACTTATGCTTAACGCAGTTTTGTCTAGTGTCTCAGTAGTCCTGATATCTCGGCTCACGATCCATCTCCGTTCCGAAGGTGATAAACACCGTTCTCAGCCTTGGCAACCGGCTCGGGCTCTCCCCTCTGCTCGTGGCACGAGAAATCATTCCAATTCACTCAGCGAACCACCAGATCCGGGCATGATTGCCTCCGTTAGCACCTATGCTGGCCAACGGTGGTCGCGTTCCGAAAAAGGAAAGAGCAGATCGAGTGGCTCTGATGGAGGGTCGCCCTCTGAGAGCACGACTACGACGCTCCGACCGAGCCCAGAATCGACCCCAGCAGACTTGGACGTGGAGAAGGCCGGGGAAAGCTCTCGAGTGTGGAGAAGAAGCAGTCTCCTCCGTCGAGACAGCATCGCTCCTGGAGGCGATGCCCCACCTGAAGTCGAGCGACCCGAACGGCCCACAAGCTGGGTCGCACGTATGAGATCCCGGCGAGATACAGCCGCTGCTATGTTCAATAGCCAGACAGCACCTCAACCGTATATAGCACCAACAATAGCTTCGTGGGATGGTGCTCGCGAAGCAGGTCCAAGCCCAATTGAAGCTGCTGCCCTTTCGGTTAGGCAAAGCTTGGATGGATATGCGTTTGGGTCCCTGGAACGGCCGCCTCCTGTAAGGCTTGCGGGGGAATATATCTGAGCATATTTTCTTCTATTTCACTTTTCTGGGATTTCATTCAAAAGCTTTCGATTCGATTGGACCCGTTACATTCTTCCAGGATTTTTGCATGCATTTTTCGTCTAAATGTAAATGTTCGCTCATCACAAGTTATATACGTCACGCTAGCAACCCGGTAACCCACAGCACTAGCATGAGATGAAGGCTCGCTTGTCCTCTGATGATGCAAGCTAGAGCCCATCAAACAAATAACTGGGGGTTGCTAGCTAATAGCTAGTCCCCCTAATCAGATAGTTGAAGCTCGACAAAACTAGGGTGCTTGGCTATCCGAGCAAAAGGATGGTAAGGGTAGGGGATTTGGTCTCAGGTGCGTGCGGCATAATATGGTGTTCACGGCTTATACAGGGAATTCCCTCATCACTTCAACCGAATGCTAGTGCGCATCAACCATGTTTTCAGTCATTCTAAAGACATGGCGACTTCAATTCGTCAAAGGTACTCATGGCTGGCGCGGCAGAGTTGAATGAAGAACAGTACTTTATGGACTTCACGACTTATATGATGGGCCAGTCCTCAAAGTTCCCTTCTCCAAATCTCACTAAATGCGTTATGCTTCCATCGACTGCGGCGACTATAACGCTTTTGTTTCCTGTTTTTAGATGAACGAAAGGATTGGGCCTTTGGGGAGGTAAAGTCGCATGAGGTGTCAACCCGAGTGCCTGCTTTACGCGACACAGTAAACCAATAGGCTGGTTTAAGGTTGGCTTTTGAACCGAAGAATCCTTGTTTGTTGCTGCGGCCATCCTATTTGAGGTCCCACGTTTGCGCGGCGGTGGGGGCTGCCGTGGTTGAACTAAGGAGAAAAGCTCAGCAAGTTGATGAAGGTCTGGCATCGGCGTTCGGCGGGCGCTATGGCCCAGTATAAGCACGTTGTTCACAAAATAGATTCTGAGAAACTCACTTCACAACCACAACTTCAAAGTCTGGCTTCGGGACCTCTAGCTTCCTCCATGGGGTACTCGGTTTCCAGACATTCCAAAATATCTTGAATTCACCTGCAGGATCTTTAGTTGATCCCAGGATGATTTTGTGGCCAGCTCGAACGTTTCGTAAAGTGGCAAATATCGAAGCTAGGTAGATTGAATAGGGCATTTGGTAGAACATTGTGAAATGCATAAGCACAAACCTGCATTGAAGGACTGTGGCCATACCCCTAGTGCTCCAACGATTGAACCGAATATGCGAGTGCTGAATACAAAACTTCGCAGGCGCAAAATGACTTTACGCGACTTCACGAGGATGCCTTGCGTCAAGGAGATCAAGGTGGCAGGGTTTAGAGAGAAGTGATGTCTTTGTGACAGCCTTGGGTTGTTGGAAGGTGGCAGAGGATAAAAGGAGGTGTTTGCGGGAGCAGTGGCACGCCCAACTACGAAGCCAAGACGTTTTAGGTAGGCATAGACCTAGTCATAATCATTAGAATAGCCAGTAGAGACCATGCAGTATGATTAAGGCCTACAATGTAGTGATGAAGGCCGAGCCCCTCCGTTCCGATCATTTCGGTGAACGCCTGTTGCACAGTCATTGGGACTCCATGGCCGAGTCCACAGTCCTCAAGGTCTAAGTTATTGTCAGGGTGCAACCTCAAGATTTCGGTAGCTTCGGAAGCCCTCCAACAGAATAGTGATCCGCGCTCCATTAGGTATAATGCCTCTTCTGGCATGAGCTCGAGTCGCTTCTGAGGCCTACCAGATTCCGAATCAGATTGGCGAACAGCCGAGTGACCTAATACAGAGAAATGGGTGCCGCGAGCCACAATAACATGTGCCCTTGCAATATCGGGTTCCCATACAGCATAGGATATCGTCTTACTATGATTTCATATTAAAGCCATGTCTCGGATGACCGATCAACTAACCTGTTAGCACCCCGAGAACCTCGCAGCGCTTCAAACATTGCATTTCGGGATTTATTTAATACGTGAGATTGAAGCGCCGTTGCGCCTCCCAATGCGGGTTCGAATTCCTTTTCTCCCCTTTTCGGTATCACCACCCGAGAGAGACCACGAGCACCGCTGAAGGGTGAAATCAACATAAGATGATCCCGAAAATACTCGACACTAACGGAAGGTTGGTCCAATCTGGCATTCCTTCTTCGTCCGAAGATCCATTCTCTTCATCTTGTTGATCTTTGGGGATGACAGTCGTTGGGACTTCAAGCTGGTCGTCCATGTCGGGTTTCGTTTGGGTGAGTTTCAAATTGGAGGTTTTCAAATGGCTCGGCCAAATCCGGAAAGCCTATTACGGTAGACGATTACCAGCTTTCATCATATCATAGGATTAGAAATCTTCAACCAAAATGCATTATAGGCTTTGTGCACGGAGAACATGATATCAAGAACATGGCGAAGAATGGTGACACAACCGATCCTCAGACAATGATGTCTGAGCCAAACGTTCACACTCAACCGCCACAGTCACTATCTAGCCTCGTTACATTTACTAACGCTGGAAAATTAAGGGCCCCAAACACGATCAACAATCCCCTGCATTGCAAGCTTATGAACTGCTGGTCATTGTATGCACCAAATTTTCGAATGCCCTCTCCTAGCCTTGCCATTGATTTCCCATGATGTTCATTGGCAATATTTTAGTGCAAGACTGGCTCAACTCACAATTGTGAAATTAGCTGACAACCGTCTTAATGGTTTAGATCAGTTGATTGATTATCTAAATTTGAGGTATGGTTAAATTGCATCATATGACACTTGAGACAAAAGGGTGATGGAGCCACGAAAGCCATTGCTACTCAAAGATTAGAGTGCCCAGTAACCTCCAAAACGGGCCATCCCGCTTTAATAACACCCTGCTTCATGCTCTCAATTTTCTCCTTCTGGTAAGCCAGTGCAGCTTCATTGAACCGACGCAGCACCTTGGGGTCTGATAGATCAAAAACAGGTTGCCCGCGGGCCAACGCCTCCATCTGTGCCCCTGCAGCTATACTCAGTATACCAAAATCATGAGTGGGAAGCTTGACATTGGTGGATCCCGTTGTTTTGCCAAAAATTATTTCAATGGGGAGGTACGGGTCGGAGCAAGTGGGACGAGCGATGCCAACGCCAGCACAACTACCGGAACGTACTGCCTCGGCCATACCAGCAGCCGTGCGGAAACCTCCAGTAACATACGCGACAGTTTTACTTAGCGAAGGTGTAATCTTTTCGGCAAACTAGTTGGCGGTGAAATTCGGTCAATCTAAGTGGTGATCCCGCTAAATCACAACTCACCTCAGCGAAAAAAGCCTCGCGCTTCTTGGTGCTTTCCCTGGGTTTAGAATCATCATGACTAAAAGCAAGGTGTTCATAGGTTCCACCACTCAATTCGACAAAGTCAATGTTGATTGCCTCAAGCTCTTTGCACAACTCGGCTGCTTCTTCAGGCTTTGCACATACGTGAGTATATGCACTATCTGTTTGCCCAATGGATGTACCTGGAAGCCCTTCTCTTGGAATTCAGTACTATTTATTTTGATTCCGATGATAAATCTCTGGTCCGTGACTTTTGAGCGAATGCCTCGCACAATTTCTCGGATGATGCGAGAACGCTAGGAGTTATCCAATGAGCCAGCAAATAGTGGAATGTCATGAACACGCACGTTACGTATTGGACCGCCATACTCGTCACTACGGTTGTTCGTGGTTTGAGATAGGAATTGTGCGAGTAGATAGCCGTGTGCGCCATGCAACTGAACTCCGTCGTAGCTACGGACTCTCGGTAAGTTCGTGGAAGCTCAAACATGGCGATCACTCACCCGGTCCGATAGGCGACCTCCGCAGCGTACACAAACTGGGAGATCACTTCTTGGATCCCATCTTTGGTCAAAGGCCTTGGTTTCCCAAACGACATGCCCATCCTAAAATATACCGCGTCAATACTACAATTTAGCCCGAAATCACATATATAGACCTACCGATCATCCAGCTTAACATCCCCGGCGCTCACTGGGTTTGGGTTGACAAAACTTGAGACCTGACGTCCCGGATGCGAGATCTGCATCACGACCAAGCTCCCTTCGGCCTTGGCGGCATTTGCCAATTTTCGGAACTGCTCAAGTCGCTCGGGAGTTTCGTGTGGGGCGTACAGGACCGGGTTACCTGGTGCTTCAAGTTGTTCGGGGTGAAGCATCACATTGCCAGTGAGGATAATTCCATAACCTCCCTTCCCCCACTCTTCATAGAGCCGTACAAGACGGTCTGAAGGAACGCCACGCTTGGAAAGTTCATGTTGGTCCCAGGAAGACATGCGCTCAGTCATGGCTAGAGCCAGGCGGTGAGTGTCGCGAATAGAGGTCCAATGGCGTCCCAAACTAACCTCCCTTGAGAAAGCGGGATTTGGCAACTTTGCCCGAAAAAGGCAATTTGATGCTCTGTCCGAGAAGCTCCGAGTCCTCTCGAGACGCATGATCCCCCAGTCGTTCAAGAACCATGTTGATACAAATAGTAAGATCAGAAGTCAAGGTATGGTGGGGATGTAAGGAGGAAAATAGCAGCAGCGTGATATTTTATACTCCTGGGATCGCTGACGTCAGGGAACCTCCACCGATTTTCCTCAGCCGAATCAACATGCTGTCGAATACATCGGAACGTTCTGGGCGGTTAAGAGCCGGGTAATGAGTAATGAAGAGGGCAAGAAGCACTCGCATCAACTCACCATAGCGCATTTCATATTTCCAATCTTTGCTCCAGTATGGGTCCCTGCCAGGCTGGAATTTTGCTGTACTGCCTCACGAACAAGCGCCATCCTAGGAGCACCTGGCCTAAATCACCAATACTTCGAGATAGGTAGCATTTGCCTCTCCGTTCTCGAGCCAGGGAGAAAAGCAGGCTTCGCTCTTCGAAGCAGGTTCATTTCGTTACCATCACCCGCTGGCATGGAGAGCTCGAGCACGGAGAAAGAAAAAGGTCAGATACATGTAATGATTTAAACAGAACGTTCTGATGAACCGCATTGAATAATCGAGCATCAACATCACCCATTGTGGGGCGCCCAGAATTCGATTGGCTCGTGGATTGAAATAGTGCGGCTAGGTTGTATGCTTGTTCAGTCTCTCGGTTAAAGTGAATTTCATGTCATGGTGCACTTCCCGCCTCGTTTCAAACGAACCCGAATGGAAGGGCATTCGCCTCACTAATACATTTTTTCCGAACTCTCATATGAATTGGCCATTGCCGATGCAGAAAACCGGGCTTTGGGGAGCGTTGTTTATGCCGCCTGCTGTCCCCTTCCGATAGGCGTATGCGGTATTGTCCTGCTGAAGTATTAACTTGCGATATAAATAATGACGGAAGATTAGTTCTCCACGGAAAAGTGCTAGCATCCATGCTCCCACAACTATATTGCATAAAGTTTGACGTTACCAGGCACTATACCTTTGCCCACGATAATGTCTGAATGGAGATACGGATTGAAGCAGGCAATAACCATTCTAACGTAGCTATCCAGGCACACTCCCTCTAGTATACGCCCACCAGAACAGAATACTCAATGAATATACATGACAGTTTTCTTCGACAAATGGGTAATCTTTTTCAACGCATGAGTTTAAACCCCGCGGTTATTCAACACTTGTACAATTATCGAACCCAGGATATTGTTTTAACAGGGGAAGGCTCCAGCCTCCTGGCGTTCTGTGAGGCGCTTGAACACTCTGAGTTGAAGTGTGATCTACCTGAGCGGTCTACAGCCCATTACGTGGATCGGCGGCTTCCCAAAGCTTTAGAAGGGGCTGTGGAAGTGATTATATGCACTGCGCTTAAGAAATGCTGAAACTCGGGTCGGTGACTGTTTTAGCAAACGCTTTTACGATCCCTTAGATAACGGGAGAGTAGTTGTTGTCAATAGGATGAGCCGAGACCCTTTGGTCCGTTACATACACCTGGCATTATATTTGTATCGAACAGCTACATTCGTTAGAAGTATTGGTGGTTTGCGACGAGCATAGTTCGAGAAAAATTTTAAGATGCGGCGTGTGGTCGGTTATAACTACGAAAGCATTAGCGAGGTTGCTTTGCTCTCAATTGTTGAGCATTTAGTCTGTACAATATTCAATTTCTGTAGCGTACACATGTTGACTGACAACCTCCTTTGTGACACTCGCGTCCAAAGCTGCTCCTCAACGGTTTCCCCAGACCAACCCACGGAACGTCCACTGGTGCTAATGTGTATCGGGCTGATACGTCTTGTTTAGGCAGATGGCACGATCTGAATAGCGATCGAGCTACTCGGCCTCGACTGGGCTTCCAGCCTTTCGAAATCGTTCGACTTTCCACGTGTCTGGTTTGGTCCACATGGTGCTGCGTTACCCCAGCCTTTGAGTCACGGCGGGGAGAAATGCATTACGTTGCAGATGACAATGGTTTCGTAACCGTCCCCCTCCCTATTCTTTGTATAAACTAGCAAGATGGTCAGGCGGATCGGAAAGAGCACTATGTTCAGAGAGGGCCGCCCTGGGATCAGGAGGTCACACGTTGAGCCAATGTTGGAGCCGAACAGTCGGTGGCATAGGAAGCTCAAACTAATCTCCTTAAAGAAAACAACACTTAGCAATTCTGCCAGAATAGGACAACACAGTGCTTTCTCCAATGGATATTGTGTCTTCGAAGACACGGTCGCCCAGTCGCTCCAGGGGCATAGCGACACAGATAGTAGCAAAAAGTTCGAGGTGAAATGAAGGCGGGACCGGAAGACGGTGGATTCATCTGCATCATCTAGCCAACACCACACACTGATATCCGAATCTACGATATTTTCAAGCATATTTATTATACTTTCTAGCTAATAGGTTAAAGCTATCGATCTGCGTTTATTTCTCGATGCACGTTCCAAGAGGAAAGTCGTTCCAGAAGCTTCTGTCTGGCATAACACTTATGGGTCTCCTTGACGAGTGCCCAAGTGTGTCAAATAGAGTGCCAGGAATGTCCGGCCGATCTTTGCGGAAAGGGCCAGGCTCCAAAGACAAAGACCCAGACTCTGATCAACAAGCGCCCCTTACGCTCTTGAGAAATACCGTAATTGTACCTTGGACTACGACTTTTAAATCCGCTCAGAACACGTCCGACACGATTTGTGGTCATACACGTCCGACAGAATGGCCCCTATCATTTTTCGATAAACAACGATCCAGAACTGTGTTCATGAATGTGGCGGATGAACAGTTTATATGCGGCCCGAATAAGGCCCACGAACGCTGTGCCGCCGATACACAAATTCGTCCACCGCCAGCATGTGTGATTGCCCACCTCCCTCGTTTACCCCTGTTCTAATTGATTCAAGACAGCCCGGTTATATTCCTGGGTCTCGGCCTTGTCATCGCGGGACATTTGACCCGACAGGCCGCGGGATGCGAGGATCATCAGTCGGACCGGAAACTTGAGATAAGCGAATTACCGGTATATCTCTACATTTGGCCGATCGCAACGTGCTCCGTGTTTAAGCTCCCCGTTGTGGTTCCTTGCTAAAAGTGACCGCACTACCTGTATTAGTTCAAGCCCGGTGACGCCGGTCCAGTGTGACACGGTACTGCACGTGCCAACTCGAAAATCTTGAGGAAGAAATATCAAATGAAACTGAGCACAGATCGCCGTGGTGCATCTCGGCGATGTGAAGCCGACCCATCCCAGGATGAGGGGAGGGGGGGAATATCATTCAGCCCACAACCCGCGTTCAACTCAGATATTGCAAAAAGGTGAGGAGCGGCACGATCACGTGCAGTCTCCACGGCGATCCGTTGGAGAAGGCGGACGCGTCGCGTTGGCTCTGTATTGAACGACTGTGGCGCGGCGGGCAAGCTTAATCAATCAAAATTTCGCTCCATGGAGCGTCGTGTGGCCAACCATAGTCTAATTGAGATATCCCGAGCCCCGTCGGAGGAGATAATGCTAATATACAAATGGTCAAGGCAGGTTTCTTGCAGCCGACGAGGTTACGTATCGAGGTAGTCGGACGCCGATAGTCTAATGGCGGGGGTGTGATCAGATCGAGATGAAATATCGGCTTGCCCAGTAAATTGGACGTACACCTCAAGCGCGAGCTCGGGTGGAATGCGCGTCTTGAAATCTGGGATTTCGCCTGGTTTAGCGTCCTTGAAGATGTAGTGAAAATTGAGGTATTCGACGACCTTTTCGACGACCGCAGCGCTGAATACTGTGTTGTTCGAGTAGAGAAAGAAAAGATAAGAGAGAAGATCGCACCGATATTGTATGGAACACGTCTTAGACTTGGACTCGGAGAAACCAGAAGAGGCTGAACCCCGGACCCCACACGTCAGGATCAATTTGCTCGGATAAACAATGAGGGGGCCGACTGACCGTCGAGCATGTCGCGTAGAGTGCTGCTGCACTCGACGACCTTTTTGTCTACGAGAAAGGAGAAGCCGTCTTCGCTCGTGATTCGAATCCATTCAGTTCCGGAAGACTGCTATTGTCCGAGATGGGTGGCCCGGTTCAGGGTTTAAAAAAAAAAAAAGATCCACGCACAGACATGATCAATGGTGGTTGTGCAGTGTC
The DNA here is from genome assembly GCA_030998015.1 of Ceratorhiza oryzae-sativae. Taxonomy (NCBI): domain Eukaryota; kingdom Fungi; phylum Basidiomycota; class Agaricomycetes; order Cantharellales; family Ceratobasidiaceae; genus Ceratorhiza; species Ceratorhiza oryzae-sativae. The sequence continues at coordinate 919,374 of JARWMV010000247.1, forward strand.
TGCAGATCGCTGTCACTGCACGTGACCTGTCGTCGGACAGTTGGGGGCGCCGCCGTAGCCGCGAGCCGAGGCACGCCGGGGGCAGCAGCGGCCGGAGATGGCGCCAGTAACACCGGGGTGCGCATTGCAGCCCGGACAGCGATCGCCCGACCGGCGAAACGAGGCGCAAGTGCAGGCGAGATGACAAGCGCCAGTTCCGCGGAACATTGATAATTCATGCAAAAATGGCATTTCCATGTTCCCGCTTTCGCCAGGGTCAGTGCTCGACTTCCACAGGCCAGCCACCAGCGCCTCCCCTCTCCGCCCGCTCACGACTCACACGACCCGCACGACCTGAACGACAGAGTTCCGATACCCCGCTCATCTTGAATAGCTGTACCCCCTTTTGTTTCGCTCGCTCACGATGGGTCAGTCGTCTTGTCGTCCATGCAACTCTGAGCTCAAACCATGGACAGTCCACACCGAACAATGGCGCATTACGATGCTCGGCGACGGCGGTGTTGGCAAGACTGCGCTTGCTGTACAGGTATGTTGTGTGTTCATGTGGCGCTAGCCCCGACTGACTCGCACCAGTATACGATGAATAGCTTTATAGGTGGGCTCTGTCTCTTATCTTGCCGCGAACCGCCGCTTACGGCTCGGGCGTGGTTGAACCCGAATAGAGGCAAGTGGCGTCCATGTGCGCCTGGGCGTGTGCTGACCACACGTCTCGCAGACATACGATCCAACGATCGAAGACGCCTTTCGACACTCGGTCGTGGTCGACGACGAGATGACGTATCTCGAGATTGTTGACACCGCCGGCCAAGGTCTGTGTTGTGCCATGAGCCGCGCCGGCCACCCACTGATCCGCGCACAGAGGAATATGCCACGCTCCGCGACCAGTGGATCCGCGAGGGCGAGGGGTTCATTCTCGTCTACTCGATTGCCTCGCGCCGGTCGTATGAGGATAAAGACATTCCAGGATAGCATCGTCCGTGTGAAGCGGGGCGCTCGCCCGGTGTTTATGTTAGTGGGCAACAAGGATGATAAGCACAATGAACGAGAGGTATCGAAAGAGGAAGGCGCCGCCCTCAGTACGTCCGGTTCTTTTCCCGCCTACGCCGCTCGCCGATAGATGATCCGGATTAGGCCGCCAATGGGGTTGTCCGTTCCTCGAGACGAGCGCAAAGACCGCGCACAACGTCGATCGAATGTTTACTGACACCGTGCGCACCCTGCGTGCCGCCCGCGACGGCGACCGACCACGGCGGGCACCGACAGAGGCCAAAGACAGCGAACCGAACCGAGTCAGCAGAAAGAAGCCCAAATGTAACATCTTATGAACTCGGTTTCTCGCCACCTGCTCTCTCTGCCCTGCGTGCGCAAAGTGAGTGCGAAGTCGACTGCCGTGCGTTGCTTGGGCTTTGACCCTGCAGGGTCACGGCCGCGCCTCCTCAGTTGAGCTGACGCCTTTTGTTCCCCAGTTTGCTCAGCCTTGCGCTCGACTGCATAATACCCCTCTCGGCGCGCCAACTTGTGACACTATGCTATACCGCACTAAACTTGCATGTCCTCTCGGGTCTCGTTTTTGTTTATTCCCCATCCGCTCATCTATCTTTTCTGCTCGTTTTTTCTGATCTCTTGTTGTTGTTGTTGGTCGATGGCATAAACATTTGGTTGATTGCTTTGTGAGAACACGGACGGGAGAGCCGACTAGACTGACGTGCCCCACGATGCCCACGAAATGAGACGACGCCATGTCACGTGATGTTTTTGGCTCGCGCCACTGGATGCGCGTTGAGCGGGTGGCCTGGGGACGAGCCGGGCAGGCGGCGTGCGTGGCCGAGTGCGGTGTGTGGTGTGCCGCGTGCGGGTTACGACAGCCGGCAGTGACATCATCTACCCTCGGCCAAAATAAGCACCAGCCATCATCGTGTGCGTCATCCGCTCCGCCGCTCGTCTATAACTCGGGGGGGCCAAGTGTCTTGGACGCCCCGCACTACCCGCCCATGTCTGAGCCCGCCGTGACCGCCACCTCGCCCGACCACTCGATCCCGATCTCCAAGCCCGGACACGGCCCCCACTCGGTCGCGCACGAATCGACCGCGCCCGAGTCGCATCCGGTCGGCAGTGCCGAACACGGCGTGCAGGACCCAAACGACAAGGCCCCCGGCGCACCCGGTGAGGACTATCCGCCGCAGAAGCATGCGGGTGCGGTTGGCTATGGCCCGCATTATGCCGAAGTCCACGGACAGGAAACGGTGCGATGTGGTGTGCTTGGCAATGCGACATGATTTATTGACACGCGCGGTTTCGGGACTGGGAGCCAAGATTACCGGGATGAAAGAAGAGATCAAGGGCAAGATCACTCGTAATCCTGATCTTGTGCAGGTGAGTGCTAGCCGAGTGGCGATTAATGGCGAGTGCTCAACGGTTGGGGCACAACAGCAAGGGCACGATCGCAGAACAGGCGAGCTCAAGGCCAAGCAACAGGCCGAGGCAAGTCGTTCGTCCTGTCTCGCCAACCCCAACTGACCATCTCTGCAGGAGGAAGCAAGCGACCCGCTCGCCAACACAGGCGACGACAAGGCAAACGACGGCAACACAGTGCCCCCATCCAATGCCCCCAACGCCGCATCTGCGCAGCATACCGCGCCATGACGAGACCACACACTGCATTCAATAATGTTGTATCCCCTAGTCGTACACTGAAGCCTAATGTTACACCTTTTTACCACTGAACCTGTCTTTCACTTGGTCTTCTTATCTTCTTCTTCTGCGATCGGCTGTCCAAACACGTTGAGAATAACCGGCGGTGTGAACAGAATCCTCGCCTAGAGCATCCGTTGGTCACTCTTCCGCAACTCTGACGAGACCCAAGCCACTCACCGGCGACCACCAGAGACCGGTGCCCAAAGGCTGGACATCCGGAAACCCAACTCCATCTCCGTATTTGCCATCATTCAGCCTCGGTTCGGGATACATCACACGCACTTGGCCCGCATAGGTTGGAGCGATCATGCACCACTTTTCAGTCCCCACGAGACCGTTTCCTTGGCCAGAACTAGTCAAAGGCGGTTGGAGCGCACGTGGATCGAGGATAAACTGAGGAAGGCGCCCGAGGTCGAGTGGGAAACTCGGTAAACGACGCGAGGGCACGAGACGAGCCGAGAACATCGGCTCGAGGCTGAATTCCGACGTCGAGGTGAGTAAAGCCGGGTAGACCGACGCCAAGACGGGAGAGAGCGGATCCGAGGCGTCTTCTTTCACGAATTCGAATCGCGCAAGTTGTTTGGGTATGCTCCCTAGTAGATCATACCAGACGTAAATCAACCAAGAATAACAAAAAAACGCGAATGTGAAACTTGCAATTACGTCTCCCTGTGTGGATCAATTCGTCAAAATCAGATGGGGAGGTAGCAGTTTTGATAGGGTTAGCACGCTACCATTTACGATTGACGCAGTGGTCGAGACGTAGATCCGGGTGATGGTCAGACCGGAGATGTTCGACGTCGGACCGGTCTTGTAGCTCATGTTGCCTGGGAGGTACAAGAGCTCATCGTAAGGCCCTAAATCAAACAAATCATATCAATTTGTTGGCAAACGCCAAGGCGACCGGGTGGTGGGGGACTTGCCAACGGGAGACGACTTGTACCGAATGAGCTGGATCGTGCCCAACCTAGACAGAGAGAACCAATTGATCGCTTGCACCGACACGAGTCCCGAACCACGCTCACCCTCCGGTATACGTCGCCTGCAAATCTCGGTACCGCTCCTCTTCAAACGGATCTATCGCACCCTTGGGCAACTGTTTCTCTTGCCAGGGCATCGGAATCGGGGGGATGATCCACCACGCTTCAGCATCGAGCGCCCATGGCGGGAGCGCTTCGATAAAGTCGCCCGGAATAGGAAGACTCGTCGGGAGCGCGAGACCTGGATTCGACGTGGACTGGTGGCGTCTTAGTCGTGATTTATATAAACCGAATACGAGTTCAGCCTCGACTTACTGGTTCGGCGCTCATGGCTGAAGGGGGGCGGGGGTGGAGGCTGATTGCACTCGGTGTGTGATTGGTCCACGACCGGGATATGCCGCGTGTTCCCCCCCCCCCCTGGGCAGGCGTGGCAGTGACGTGTGTGACGCAGATCTCGCTCCAGCACAAATTTGGGCATAATGAGAATCGGGGGGGTCGGGAGAGGGACTTGTCGAGTGGGAAAAACGTCGGGGGTTTTCCAACGCTGAGCGTGTGCCAAAGGTAAACTTGCAAATGATCAGCCGACGTTGACTCGGGTCCTCCCAGAATCAAGGCTCCGGCGGCGAAGAAAAAACAACAAAAAAAAAGCGCCCGATATTCTGGAGGGATGGGCGCTGTGTAAAGCGCACGAGCCAGAGTGGAATCCAGAAAAGAAGAAACGAAAAGAAAAGAATAGAAAAAAAAAACTCGGCGATCAGAAACGAGGATAATGACGCCAGTCACGCCAATGAGGTGCAGGGCTGTGACCCCGGAAGTTTTCGGTAGCCAGCTAGAATGGAGCTCCAGAGCATCCGACGTGGCCGACGCGTTGTTGTGCCAGTCTATCCACGTCCACAACAAAACAACATCACGAGCATGGTCGTTGCCAATAAGGACGTTGCCAATTGGCGCACTCTCTGAGCTGAAACAGATATTTCGATTGTAGACAAGGGACATGCGTGGTTTAAGTTACACAAAAAAGACTTGAATAAGGAAGAGTCGTAGAGAGAAGCAAGCGGTTTACAAAGATAGGAGTACAACACCGGCGTGAGGGATGTCGAGCTCCTTTAGACATGGATGGGTTCAGGCTCCTCGGGTACGGAAAAAGGGTAAGATAAAGACAGGTGATGCAACGCAAACGAATTTTTAACCGCACGATGCGATTGTCATTTGGTGGTCATCGGGGTTGTAGATAAGAAAGCGGGTGCTCACATATCCAAAAAAAAAGGACGAAGGCAAGACGAAGGGACTAGTAGGGACCGGGATTGGGAGCGTTGCTCGGCTGCTGCTTGGGTATGTTGAACGAATATGGGTCGTATGCGTTCGGATTCCCGTCGATTGGCGGATGCAAGCGCTCAATACCGTGGCAGCTCTGGTGGTCGTTGCCCGGGTGCGGGATGGTATCTACAGCAAACACATGGTCAGCCTACACCCAACGGACGAGAGCAACGAGCCCCCGTAGCCAAGAAAGATCCATACGTGCCAAGGTGCTGCGAGTAGGGAGACGGGGCTCGAACTCCCGCGCCCGGGCCAGGTGGATGACTGAGCGGCGGCCAATCGCCCGGCGGGGGCTGGAGCGGCGGTGGCCACGAGTTGCCAGAGGGCGAGCGACCAGGTCCAGGCTGACCGGGTGAGAGCGGTGGCGGCGACGCGGCAGGTACCGGGTCCGCGTTCGGGTCTGTCACAGTCAGGTCGATGCCTATTGAAGGAGTTCCCGCAGCTCCCGGGGCGGATCCAGAGGCAGTGGGCGTGGATACCCGCCGTGGGGGCTCTCGTCCCGTCGGGCCCCGCCCGAGAGGTTGTCTGTCGCTGGGGGGGAGCGCGAGCATCTGTCGCAGGCGGGCGTTCTCTGCTTCCAAGACATCGATCCGCTCCTCGAGGGCGGCGAGGTGTTGCTTCCGACGTGCACGAAACGCCCTCTGGACTTCACGGGCGCGCGACGGGGGGAGGTTGTCGTTGCGCTTCCTCCCACGGGAGGACATACTCGTCGGAGGAGGATTAGCACCCGCCTCGGAAGACGGGGGAGTCGGATTGTTGGAAATTTTGACGAATGTGAGAGGGGGAAGGTTTATGTAGGCTGCTCATTTAGGGGCGATTGAATTAGGCGTGTGGGCGGGACAACGAGCGAGAGCAGACTCACGACAATCGAAGAGGAACCCGGCGTGATTTGTCGGGTGTCCGCCCTTGGATATATATCAAACGCCTGCGGACGAGGGTCAGAATGTTCAGTGTTTCACAGATGACAAAACACTAGGGGGGAAGGAGGTGCGAGACCGGTTAGGTAAACAGCACGCACAAGTTTGGCCTTGACGATTTCAGCAATTGGCGATTCCAGGGGCTATGACGACGCGAGGCTGTTCTGATATCCAGATCAGTGACCCAGACGGCAAACGGCAACGAGTTGGGCTCGCCTGTGTTGAGAACTCTGGCCGATATGTTGCACAACACACGGGGGGGCTGTGAGCGAATGAGTCAGGCGATCCGGGAGGAGATGTCGAATTTTCAAAGCGGGCCCGTCAGAAGCCCTTTATGTGGGCTCGTGGGGAGCAAGCGCACCTTTGTTGTTGCACAGGGGGGGGCCGGCTCAACTCGCCCGTTCTGCCACACCAACGTTGGAGAGCAACTTCGGTTGCCAATCCGACAATTTCAAAAACTTCGGCACCTGTCGCCACGTGACTTTCCAGATCCACCTGATCAGCCCGCTAATCGGCGTGGGAGGTGCACTGGGGTGGCGCTGGAGTGTTGGCTGAAGCTGCAAAGTGTTCTGCCAGAATGGGGGTCGCTTTCCGCTGGTCGCCTCGTTTTTTTTAGGTTGAGCGCCCGAGTTGGAAATTCCATGTTCGGGTGGCTACTGTCCATGGAGATGGCTCTGGGTGCTTACACCCAACACAAACGGCGGCGATAGGTTCGTAAGCGACTCATGGTTGGTCATGCACAGCGATGTTTGGTGATCAGGTAGCAATGCGCAGCAGCCGATATAGCCACTGGAGCCGATATGGCCTAATCGGACTGACGCGACGGTGATGATCCTTGGGCGTGATTCTGATACATTTGAAAAGCACAGCTGGTAACATAGGTAGGCGCCACAGATATAACATACAGCGCCTTTTGATTGGCCCGTGCTCATGTATGGAATCAAGTGTTTCGCGGATGTATCCTACGTAGGACCCATTTCCGCCATCGCCGACCACTGGACGGTGCTAAAAGGTCCACCATAGGATCTGCATACACGCTTCCACTAGCATTTAAGCGGCAATCGTGTTCTCAACCTGAGCTGCGGGAAGCCAACGTGACACTTGTCGGAGCGACGAGCTGAAACACTTGTAACCTCTCCTTGCTCCTCGTCGATTCCCCCACCCCTACACCTCCACATTTCGCTTCCATGGTAGCCCCAGTGTGGAGAAGATCTCGAGCAGGCTTGGACGCTTCCGTACTAATTGTTTGGCCACAAAATTCTGATTCGGGAGGTTCTTCCTGCGTCTGTTCATCTTGAACAAGCAGATCGTACCTAGCTGGAATTTGTGGGTCGGAGTAGTCTCCTTTGGTGTCCAAGAGACACTGATCACCATATGCCCCGAGTTTTCGACCCTGCAATTGGCGCCAGAACGTCATAAACCAAGTTTCAGGGCTTCAACAAGGTGCAAACTACTAGCGAGCTGTGATTGACCATTCCGAAAGCTTTCCTGGGTGCTAAGCAAACCCACGGAAACCATGTCACAAAGTTAGGTTTTAAAATACATGCGTGCCTTTGGATAGTCCATTATTGGGATTTGTGTCAACGCACTTGCCTCGAGAAATTTGAATAAGAAACGCAGGCCTTGAGGATGTCCAGACCATGCAAGCCGCGGCGACAAATTTAGACTATTGGCCGACCCAAGCCGCGGCATCGCGGATCAGTCAGGAACTGGCGGCGTCCACCACCCCTATCTTGACTGACCTCAGCAGCGCTAGGTCTCGCTAAACCGCCTTTGCAAAGGTGTCTTTGATTATCTTCTTGGCCTCTCGTGGAGATATAAGCACGGGTAACCTTTACGAGAAATTGTACGTTCAACTCGACGATGCCAAGCTGCGTCATAAGCTAAGAAGCGACACCTGGGCATAAAACCCGCACACAGCGTGGGCTCGCCTGTGCCGCACATGCCTTCTGCCGGGACTAAAACTGTGCTGAATGTATAGAATCCTATTAATATCCAGGCATTTACCCAGATAAATGCACTCGACCGGGGCTAAGCGGGGGCGGATTGCAGGTTTTGTAATGTCGGCCAAGGAAAGGATGGAGGGATTTGTCAGCACAACCCCTGATACACCCGCCTTGCCTAGCCCATTAACGTCACTCCTCGCCGACGCCCCGCGTCGAAGCTGGTTGTAACAATGGAAAACCCCCCGCCACGGCCGTCGCGAATTTCTTTTCACACCCAACAGCCGACGCTGGTTGGCACTCTTCCCACCACCACAGCCAAGGTCACCCATCAGTTCCAGGGCGACACACTTGGTAGATCACAGTTGGTCGAATATCGTCTGCCTTGCTCGCTCTGTATCTCACTGTGTGTCAATTTAGAGCCACCGCAATGTCGCCCAACAGGCCCGAGACACATGCAAGTTTGTTATCTAAAATATCCTCACATCGATCGCTGACTGGCTTCTGACTGGTGCAGTTCGTTGGCGGTCTGCCACCGATAGACCCAGTGCGTGTATTAGAACAGCCCCCGTTCGGCTCGTGCTAACACTGCTGCTCGCGTGCGGCTCCAGTTTGCACATCCAGGTCGGTTCTTTCCGACGTTACTGAACGCTGTGCTTGCAACCGCCCTGTTCCGATGCTGGAACCTGATCCTCTTCTTCACTGGATGGGCGACATGTGTATGCTTGATCACCGATAAAGTACACAAGTTAAGCTTTGCGCCAACCCTGCTCACTGTGTGAGTATATACACTCGGCGGAGGGTTGTCATGAGCTGACATTACGGACAGGCTGGGTACAGTGCTGGGTTTTGTTATCTCGGTGAGTTGGCACTTCCCAATTAGGTTACCGTTCTTTAACTTTGTCTTCCCAGTATCGTACCTCTTCTTCATTTGAACGCTATAATGAAGGCCGCCGGTTGTGGTCAACCATCATTCTAGCGAGCAGGACTTTCTCTCGTACCGGTAGGCCAAAAAAGGTTCACGCCGATATAGAGCGTTATTCACACTCTCGCGATTAGTGTGGTTCCACGTTCCGGATACCCCAATCACAGTTAAGCCTGAAGATGTGGTCGAGGCACGCGCTCGCAACATTATCGAAAAGCGCACTGCTATCAATCTTGTCGAAGCGTTCGGCGTGTCCGTCAAACACTACCTCCGTGGAGAAGAAGGGATCTACTACGAGGATCTCTACCATCTGGTCAAATTCCTGCCTGCATACTCGCTCCCGGCTGGGCTGCCAACGCAAGCCGTCCAATCACGTCCGTCGGCTGAAATCGCCGAGGAGACAGGTGTGTCAACGGCCACCGATGCTGCGCGAGGTTCCTGGAGCGGGTCCACTTCCACCCATCTTCCGACCTTGAACAAAGACGGTTTGCCCTCGGTCTCGGAAAAAGTTGCCAATGGTCCACAGAGTCCTGGACTTGCCCGAGGTTCCACTACGCGTCGTCCAGGCACCCGATACCGGCGAGTTCGTGGACCGTTTGGCGAGGTTGAGTTGGCGCCTTCTAGTGATCCTCCGAAATGGGGAATGTTTGATGTGTGGCCGCTGTCCCTTTTGGTCAAACTTTTGACCAAGAGGGGGAAGAATGTTGGTGGGAAAAAGGCTGCGAAAGAGAGAGCCAAGTATCATGTTGTTTCTCATAATATTCCTCTGGAAATTACGCTGTATATGGTGAGTAGCCCCACCTGTCTTATTGCCTTAACTGCCGCTTACACAACGAGCTCAGAGCTCCTACATCTCTGCTCTTCAGCAGCGAAAGGTCGTCGACGTCCCCACGATTAGTAAGTTGACTGCCTATAGTCCAAGCCCTGCACTTGCTCAGATATATGGCAGACACACTCTTGCTCAGCCTAAATCAACTCGTCGACTCTCTCTCTGGACTGGAGCGCATTTTAACAACACCCATCCCCTTTTCGTATGGAAAAATTTGTTTATCGTAATGACTAGTTGTGCTAAGCGCTTCGTACAGATATGGCATCCACCTCTGGACTGTTTGCATAATTTACGTTTTCTTCTTGGTAGGTATCCCAATAACTTGGCTTGCTTCTGCTCTAATCTATCTCTTTGTGTCAGCCTTTCCAGTTGTGGGACAGCATCAAATATGTTACAATTCCGGCGACAGCCGTGGCGGTATGTGGCCGGCTTGTCCAGCGTCCAACAGTTACTCATTCAGGAGCTTTCAGGCATTCCTGTTCTTTGGCTTCCTTGTCGCTGGTGAAGAGATAGAAAGTAGGTTGCTTGCTTTAGGATTTATCAGAGATATGCTTATGATTCTTTCATCTACCCGCTTGCAGATCCGTTTGGATACGACAAGGTATATTTGTTCCGCCCCACTCCATGTCCTCTTAAATTTATCCCTGTGTCTGTAGAACGACCTGAACATGGACCACTTTTGCCACAACATTATTCGCGCCGAGCTTATCGCGCTTACCAGCGTTCCGGTTCCCGATCCTAATGTTTGGGCCTTCGTTCGTGATAACGATTGTGTATTTGGCACGGATGGCCCCGTTCATTCACCTAACGAATGGCTGCGGAAGGGGGAACGAGCGATGCGCGAAGCCCTGGAGAATGCCCCGATGACACGCCCCTCGTTTGCCCACCCCTCTACCTAAACGAATGTGTTTCTAGTTGGTGTTGTGATATACCGCTGTTTCAGTTCAGTTATGTGTTTCGCGCCTCAATTGCTATCTTGTTTTGATTGGACTTGACTTGTTTACTACTCGCCCCTCGCTATAGATTTACTTTCTTTATTTGGACTTCTGTGCTTCTTTGCTGCGCAAGTCTTAGCGTGCCTCGCTTCCAAATATATCCCACGTGGTATGCTTATCCTAATTCTTCGATGCGCTTCATATCTACTTCTCCCATGCGTGTCGAACACTCGACTCTACGTATGCTCGTCAAGTTTCGCCAAGCCGCTATATTTTCGGCCGACAGCTTCGATTTAGCGTGACCTGATACCGAGGAACTGTGCTCGGCACCTCGTTTGCGAGTGAGTTGGCGATGGCCGCTTGCGTGTGAGCTAGGGAGATAAAACTGAAACCGCTGCTTTCTTTTTTTTTGTAATCCTGTTAGGTAATGCAAATGTAGCAGGTAGTTTATGGTGTTCGTGTATTGAACGAGCCAATGGACCAATCATCTTTGTCGAATATTTACCATGCTGAACTTGTGTCCATATGCATGCTTCATTCGGGATGGAGACATGCCAAGACTTCAGCCGAATACGTATCTAGCCTAGAATAGCCGAGAATTGTTGGTGAGGCGTATGCATCCACCTTCTCTGTCCTTCTTGCGCGACTGAATCGTGCTCCTAGACCCCCCGAACAATCTTCGAGCGTTTAGCGAATCTGCTCACCATATGCTCACGGACTATACTGCTCGATTCCGTCTTTCCTGTTCTCGTAGACGTGTGGGTTGCATGTGGAGAACAAGTTCCACAGAGGGCATGCTTGGGAGTAGATATACGACTTTGGATAGTCCCCAACCACCAGTATCCACTCCCCTGTTGCCCACCCTCGGCTCTTTTCAACATGCTCGCTTCAGCCGCTTTCCTCCTCTCCGCTGCGCTCCTTGCTTCTGCGGACCGTTCGCTCACCCTGAGGGTTACCGCACCCGCTGGGTCTATCACGGATGTTGACAACCTTCGTGTTGCTGCTACCGTCGCGAACACAGGCTCTGAGACCCTCCGCCTGCTCCGTGACCCTCGTTCGCCCCTCTCAAAGCACCCAACCGAGACGTTTGGAGTGGTCAACGCCCATGGTGCTCGCGCTGGGTTCACCGGAATGAAGGTCCGCTACAGCCCCGAGGGTGTCGCCAAGGCTGGGCTACCGGACAGCGTTGTTGAGCTCAAGCCTGGCGAGTCTGTGACCATCGAGCACGATCGTAGGTGACGGATCGGATTCAGTAGGCGGAGAACTGATTTGATCATTGACGATAGTTGCTGGCGTATACAACTTGACCGCAACTGGTACGGGCGCATATACCATTGATGCCGCCAACTTGTTCCGGGTTGTCGAAAACGACAAGACTCTCAGCGATATTTATGCCAATCTGGAGACTGCTAGCGTTGACGTCAAGGTAAGTGGGCATGATTCTTTTGAGTTGGCTTTGATTAACTGTGTGACGTAGGGAAAACTTGTTTCGTACAAAAACGCGGTTGTGCCTCCGGCTCAAGCCCTTGGCAAGCGTGCCAGCTATTCGGGTTGTACAAGCACTCGCCAGTCGCAGATTTCCAGTGCTATTAGCTCAGCCGCTTCGTATGCTTCCGATTCGTACAGCCATCTGACGTCCAACCCCTCCGGCTCGACCCGCTACACACGTTGGTTTGGGACATGGTCTTCTAGTCGGTATAGCCTCGTGTTGAACAGCTTCTCTGTAAGCCAGCTTTGCTCTGCGGAAGCACATTTCACTTAAAAAAAACGCGTTAAATAGCGTCTGCGCACTTACCCCAGCGGTTGGACTTACAACTGCGGCACCTGGTACGCTCAAACCACCTAATAGGGGACCAAGTCGGCGCTAATTTGGTCATTTTGCAGCACCGACTCTAGCCTGTATGCGTACGTCTACCCCTCAAGCTACGGAACTGTGTATTTGTGCGGTTATTTCTGGAACGTGAGTAGGATCTCCAAATGTAGGGTGGAACTTGGCTGAATATGAGATCCAGGCTCCGGCGACTGGTGCCGGTTCGCGAGCGGACACCATCATCCATGAGGGAACTCACTTCACACAAGTGCTTGGGTAAGTGAATTGCCGAAAATCGTCACTCGATCAACTGAGACGAATACGATTTGCAGTACCGATGATTACGCTTATGGCCAATCATCTTGCTTGTCTCTTGCCAAGTCGAATCCGACCAACGCAGTATACAATGCCGAGTAAGTATTGGTATATTGGCCAGACCAAACACACATTAATTAACCCAACATAGTAACCACGCCTTTTTCTCTGTCAACGCGTAAGGGTATAGTGGCAGGGGGTATTTGAAGCAAACTAGGCATGAATGGCTCTTATGCTTGTATGCGTCAAAATTAGGTTCCTATGTGGGAATGAATTGTTACTTCACTTGAATAATGTGCTATCGCCATCCAGACTCGACTCTCCAACTTGTGAGGTAAATATGGAATAAATAAAAACATACAATCGAAGCACCCACTCGGTATTTTCGAGGAAACAAACACAAGCCAGATTCGTACCCTTAGACCGCCATATGGGGGATTCAAAGGGATTCTGAATTGCCAACGTCGCTGACCCTGCCTGCCCTTGTAAACCGTACACGACCCATTTCTATATCCAGAGTATCTTTTCCAACTTGGCCGTCTTCGGAGGGGAGGTTCGACGAGTCAAACGGAGGGTTGAAAATCACGGGCACAGCTCGGGGCTCAATAATAGATGTACGAGGGGATCGTGATTGTTTGACGCCTTCTGAGCGTAGATGAAGAGTCATCCGTGCAACTAGGACTACGCTGATCCTGGTTTAGAAATGGATATTAGACCACAAGTGCGTTATAAGCGGCCAGACGTACAAATGGCTGAAGCTATAATACTCAACGTAAGTATAAATTCGCATAATCGTGATGAGTACGTACTGGGCGTTGAAGTTCTTCATCGCTGGCTGAATGAGGGCATGCCCTTAGTATAAATCATCAAATCAAGCTCAAAATACGCTTACCGCTGCACGAAAGGCCATCACCAACCATGACAGGTTGGCTGCAAATATTACACTATTATTGTGATTAAAATGGCGACTTGGTAAATCGACGAGGAGGGCACAACGTACATAAAATACCCGGTTCCATCCCTTCTCAGAGCTCTCACGATTAAATTGTGATCCATCCGGTACGAGCGGGCGGTTTCGAACAAAACAAGGCCGCACACTGTTAGGATCCAATGATTTAGTGTGGGTAATACAAAGTTGTTCAAGGCTCACCGAGGCTATCAAAGGCGAGGTAAAGGAAGAGCCATAGTTGCCAGCGATCGCCTAAGTTTTGGAAGGTATCGGAAGCTGTTCAGATTGAGACAGAATGACTTTATACCAAAATTGGGGTCCCCTGCTAGAATACAACCTAATAGGACATGAGTTGGATGGCCCTACGCCAGCTGGAAACACAGTTCACCATGAAATAACTCGGGTATGGGCGGAAACGCAACAGCTAGAATGATTATGGAAATCTAGTTGACCTTGAATTACAAAAAAAAACCCTAACTTACGCCCACTGTGTGCCAAGGCGTAGGCCCAAAGCCCAACCTGGACGAGCCCTAACGCTCCCAAGGCACATGCCAACCAAATATTTTGCCACAACGCATACACGCGAAGAATAAGGAGAATGTCGATAATAGCATAGCTAGCGCACGTCGCCGCTCCCTCGAATCTGGCAAATCGGAGGCATCTATGCGAACGCTCTTGAATCAACGATCAATAAAACGAGAATATTCTGCAGTGCATACGTCTATTTTAAAAAATTACAGACTCAATAGACCCCGAACGTGGATGGTTGAGCTCACCTGCGTAGTCCAATATGGGGAAAAGAACGCTAGGAAAGGGGTCATTGTCGGGAAGCCAGCTTGCGAAAAAATTGAATCGAGATGCGTACAAGTCATTGTGACAATGTAATCTTGGGTAGATTCATGCAGTCAGTGCATATACCTAGTAGGAACAGAAAAATGACTTGCAGCACGGGTTGAGGTATCGATTCAGCAAGTACAAATATGAGACAATTGTCTTCCTGGGTCTCCAAATGTACTTGACCTACCAAAAGAGAATGATGAGAATAACATCCGGATAGCAGCCAAAGACTGACCTCGTCAGAAAAAGTTAAACACATATCGTAAAGCATCATTGTAAAACATGCGATAAGGAAGTACTGCTCGAGTTTCAGCCTGTCTGTTTCAACGACGCCGGATCAAACTGGTTATTTTTACCTTGACCGCATTCCTATGTTCGTCAGAGAAATCGTGGACAGAGTGACAAATGTCGCTGAATAACTTACATCTGGTTGGCTTCTGTTACTATCTGGTCGATGTATTCGGGGGAAACCAAGGTGGATGCCATCCCAATATACGCAAACAAGTCCCACCCCTGTTCCGGATTTGGATCAGCCAGTCGTATCGCATTCTGGGAGCTGCTAATCGCTTCTCTCACCAGGTTACGAGAGATGCAAAGGAAGGTAAGAACGCAGGAGCGGCCTCGTTGGCTATATAAGCTCTTTTTCGATCTTGAAATAGTCGTCTGCAGGGGAAGGTCTGAACCGCAAGGGTGGAGCGAGGCACCTTATTTAATGCGTACTTACCATGGGGGCTATAAAGCAGGGGGGATGTGAGAAATCATTGGCGTACGGGGCTCACTCTGACCTTACCCGACACCTCAACTGATGCCAGAGGCGCCAGGACAAGAGAGAACAAAACGACTTTCAATCGAATAATTGTCTTTGCTGATATTCAACACTACAAGCTCCACCCGTTTCGTCAGATGACGATGCACATCAAATGGGCAGTCCAAGACTATCAAATGTCACAAACTTGCCACTCTTGAAGCTCTCATTGGCCATCAGCCCAACGGCGAGGGCATATGTCCCGTCCCGCTCGTCTGCGCTCTGCTTTGCTGCATCTCCAGTATCAGTGGTCTCTCCATCGAGTGGCCCAAAGAGCACATTGAGCATGCGCTTGTCTCCGCCACCGTGGTCCCCGTGTTCGTACTCGACCGGAATGACTTGAGGCGGTTCCCATAGCCGCTGGATCTTGACACTCGCATGGCCGGGGTTCGGGAGCGCAGCGGTGCCATGGATCTGACCGCCGGTAAGCTGCGGATCCGAAGGTGTGCGATGAGTGGATTCGACTACTTCAAGTTCGAGGCGGCCGTGAGAGCCGTTGAACATGGCGCGGTAGCCCTGCATGATAAGTTAATGGGTAACTTTGGAAGGTGGGAGTGAGTAAATGTACCTCCCAGGGCGAGTAAGCTGTCTAGATACATATCAAGGAATGATATTTGGACGAGTTTCAGATAAACCTACCAGGTGATAAGAGAGAGTTGCACCCGTGTTGTATTGTACAATACAGCCATGTCATCCTCGATCCCAATGCCTGGCGCAAAGACCTGGAAACTCAAGCTTTTGAGCGTTGAGGTGGCATGGCGCAGGAAACTCACGTTTTGGTCCCGATGGTATCCGTCCTCCGCCTCTGCATCTGCGTAAATCCTCTTTAAGGTTTCATCGTCCTCCAACTGAATCGCAAACGGGTCCTCTCTTGCCGCTTCCTCTCCTCGCGCCCGAACATAGTCCCTTGCCCAACCGTGCTCCTTGCCCGCTTTGTCACCGTAAAAAGCTAGGCGGCCCATACCGGCGACAGTTACTGGTCGAGCATCAATCCACCAGTTGACGAGATCAAAGTGGTGCCCAGATTTGTGGACCATGAGCCCGCCCGAGTTGGCCTTTTGACGATGCCAGCGCCGAAAGTAGTCTGCGCCGTGGACAGTGTCGAGTAGCCATTCGAAATGGACCGAGAGTACTGGTATGCGGTTCAGTTTGGAGAAGCATGGCGGGTAGAGGTGGTGAACCTTTTCCTATTTTGCCTGCCGCGATGGACCGTTTGACGAGTTCGTGGACCGGGTTGTACCTGCAAACCCTGTTCTTGAATATTCGATCAAGACGGCTTGAAGGAAGCTTACCGGTAATTAAACGTGACAGTAAGATGCTGTCCGGTGCGTTGGACGGCCTCCAGAATCCTACGACATTTGTCAACGTCTGTGGTCATTGGCTTTTCGGTCAAGACGCGAACTGAATAAGCTGTTGATGAGCTGTCTCTGGCCAAGGCACGATCGTATCTACGTACCTCCAGCCTCGAGCGCGGGTACGATGTAAAGATCATGTAATGCATCGACGCAACTGACAATCAGTGTCTCCACCTTCTCCTTGGACAGCATTTCCTTGAACCCGTCAGGGGCATATATCTGCACTCGAGGTGCCCCGAGGTTGACTAGCAGCTCGTTGTAGTACTGGGCGCGTACAGAGTTGGGCTCACATATGGCGACGATCTGGTACTGGGGGCGGGCAACGATCCCACGAACGAACATCGCGGCGCGTGAGCCTACGCCCACCAAGGCGACACGACCGCCCAGAGCATTATTGCTTGTGTTCGAAGTAGACATGGTAGTTAGCGTAGGGCGTAGATGTAAACGTCATTTCCAGACGATTTGAGCGGGCTCGAGGCGGGAACAGCGGCCCGGGCATTCTTGATCAGGTCGTTGGATGGGGAATGTGGCGCGGCGTCTCGTTTGGCGTTTCGAGCGTGAAGCCAATTTGGCAGTTTTCAAATCGGCACAAACTTTAGCCCAATCAACGCATCGTTGCAAAGATCATAGTGGCGGTAAGCGCCCGGCGCAAGCGACAGCACATTTCATCCTCCATCACTTGCCAAGTATAGCGTCGGACCTCTCGGCTACAGCTAGCGTCAAATTCTTCTCCCGCCGGTGAATTTACTCGACATGTGCGCTTTGGACTTGTGGCACTAGCCAGGCAGTACGGCATTCGGTCCGAACATGTGCTCAATCGAAGCGTTCGCATAGGCCCAGAAGTTGTCTCGCGGGATACAAATAGCGCTCGACCTTCTGGAGCTGCTGGTCTATCGAACCCTACCTCGATTCTTGTGCGGGGCAAGCGTGTTCGTTACCCCACCCCCACCCGCTACTCCTGTCCCGCGAATCGACGGCATGACTCCACGACGCAACTCCGTCGAGTCAACCATTGAGAAGAACGAACAGGTTGAGGAAATCGAGAATACTAGCCCAGCTCCAGTTCAAGGCTCGTCGAAAGCTCATGGTGATGCGGCGTTGGCGATCCTTGGCTCGTCAGAGACGCCAGTCGAGATCACCCACGAGCAGGATGTCGCTGTCCTGCGCAAGATCGACAAGTGGCTCCTGCCGGTGAGCTCAAAATATGAACTACGAAATCAATTGGCCGCTGAATTCATGTACCCCGCCAACAGGTCATGTTGATGGTATACTTTCTTCAGCAACTCGACAAGTGAGTGATCGATTCGGCATGCGGACACAGGTTATTCATTTTGTATCCAGATCGTCCCTGTCCTACGCCTCGGTCTTTGGAATCGTCAGTGACACTCATCTTGTCGGTTCTCAGTACAGCTGGCTAGGATCCATCGTCTACGTCGCACAACTGGTCTGGCAGCCTGTCTCCTCGTATTTGCTTGTCAGACTTCCAGTCGGCAAATATCGTAAGTCCCTCACCTTCTAGCCCCACCTCGGGTGATTCTGACGTACATCAAACGATAAGTGTTTGTCAATGTGCTTTCGTGGGGCATTGTCGTTTCATGCACGGCCGCGGCACACAACTTCAAAGGGTTGCTCGCTACTAGGTTCTTTTTGGGTATCTTTGAGGCTACTGTCGGTACGTCAACTTTGTTTCCGGTTGTTAGAACATGCTCGAATAATCTCTTGTCTAGCTCCAAGCTTCATAACGATCACTCAAATGGTGAGTTTCACTTATCGCCAATATATAGCTTAGAAATTCACGGTACCGAATCAAGTGGTGGCGCCGTCGTGAACAGACCATGCGTTTGAGCTACTGGCAAGCCATGAATGGTGTTACGTTTATGGTATGTCCCGACGTTGATGCTGCGTGACCAGCGGTTGATGTGACAATTGGTAGTTTGGGTCGTTGCTTGCTTTTGGCATTGGTCATATTGGTGGTTCACTAAGGCCTTACCAGGTTTGTTTCAGTGTCATTGTGGAAATAGAACACCCATGCTCACCTCCTCGCATAGACTATTTTCTTGGTATGACAATCTGCCATCTTGGGCATCATAAATTAACCCGTTTTATTAGTTTGTCGGACTTTTGACTGTTGTCTTGGCGCCAATCGTATAGTATGTGAAGCATTTGGTCTAATTTCTATCAGCTATTTCTTACCCTTAGACAGCTTTGTCTTGCCCGACTCGCCGTCGACGGCCAAGTTCCTTTCACGTGAAGAGAAGGTCGTCGCAATCGAGCGCTTGCGTGCCAACAACCAAGGTGCGGCATATCCTTACACAAACGTGCAGCTCCAATCATTACGCAAAACTAGGAACGGAATCAAAAAATTGGGAATGGGACCAGGTCCGGGAGGTCTTGACAGATCCAAAGACGTATATATGGATGGCCATGCAGTTTGTATGCGCGTAAGTTTATTGGGGGTCTTTTCTAGGTGGTTTGCTGACGCTGACCGGAATTGCCTAGGCTCCCGTCTGGGGGCATCAGCACGTTTGGCCCACTTATCATCAGAGGATTCGGATTCAACCAGGTATTTATGTATTATTTATGCTACCATATGCTTTGCTAACATTACCTACCAGTTCCACACGAGTAAGTATCTCTGGTAATAGCTTATATCACTTTAACTGAATAAGGAAAACACTACCATAAACAGTTCTACTCAATGTACGTACAGCCTTCACGTGGGTATGGGCGATGACCTCAACACTGTCCCTTACAGATTCCCTTTGGCGCGATGCAAGTTATCGTCACACTCGGTTCCGCTACCATTGCTATGAAACTCAAACTGAAGTGGCCTGTACTCTTCCTTCTTACTCTGCCTCCTATTGCTGGAGCGTCTGCGCTATATATGCTGGGGCGGGAGGCTTCGTTGGCGAACAAGTTGTTGGGCTGCTATTATGTCGTAAGTTTAACTATACGGCCTCTTCAAAGTATAATGGCTAACCGCTTGAATCAAAGCTATCCTTTTATACGGGAATTCAGCCGATGATCAATAGTTGGGTATCTCAAAACACGGCTGGCCACACGAAGAAGACTTGCACTACTGGTAAGCTCCTATATTGCGACGATCAATTAGATTGTTCTTATTTGCGGAACCCACTTTAGGTATTGTTTACGTCGCGCAATGCGCAGGAAATGTAAACTACTCATTCAAGACATTATGAACACATTCTTACGGAATGTCGCTTAGATTGTTGGCCCTCTACTGTACAGGACGATTGACGCACCCTACTATCACCGTGGGCTGATTTCCAAGTAAGCGGCATAAAATCTGATAGTTTTGATCGTTCTGACAAACTTGTCAGTATCGCATGTTGGACTGCATTCGCCATCCTGACTCCGTAAGTCATTGGCTATTTAGTTCTGTTCAATCACATTGTTGCTTACAAAATTATCCAGGACAATGGCGCTCTATCTTTCGTTCCTCAACAGACGGCACGCCGCTGCCCGGCGTCTCGCTGGTAAAAAGGCAGAGGTGATCGATACTTCACTTGAGGACTCAAAAACAGCACGCGCTGTCGCTGAGAAAAACAATGCGGCTGAGGGAGGAGAGGCACCCGGGCGTAGGCTGAACGATCAGGCGTTCAACGACTTGACAGATCTGCAGAACGAGGATTTCATATACGTGTTGTGATCTTGATATGGGTGGAGAGAAAGAGCAACGTGGGTCTATTTGTATTATCGATGTATGTTTTGTTGTTGGTACGTCTATCAGTGATGTCAATGCGTAGTTTATTCCCAAGGTTGAGTACGGATGTCTCATTTCGATTTGTTATCTCCCCACGCCGGTTTGTTTGCTTGGACTGGTTTCTGATAAAATGTGTGGTTTGATACGAGACGGGATTGTTCGACGTTTCGAGCGTTCTCTGAACATGGATCTCGGAAGAGTCACATCGAAAAAGATTCAAACCTCTCAGAAAAGACATTGTGAGTTTCGTGACACAAGGGCAAGAAAATCCAGCCAATACATGCAAATATTTTGCGTGGCGCTGATACAGAAAGCGCATATACTATAACCAAAACTCTGGTCAGATAGTATTATCGATGGTGACTGCCTTGTAACGACGACTGACAAACATCGCTAGTTACTTATCGATTATGAGTCACTGAGGCAGGCACAACAACCCATACTTAACGATAATTTAATTCATAGCAGACGATATTTAAGTAAAAATAACCCGCTCTAAGGGCAATTTGACATCTAGTCAGTAGGGGGTAGTATATAACCCCTTGGTCCTGTAGAGTTTTGATCTTGAGCTTGATGCGGCCGAACCATCAAAAGCCGGCGTCTATCGTTGCCTTTCTATGCGACGACCTACCCCCGAGTCCTGACATCAGGGTTATGCCGCAACATTTGCTTTCTAGCAGTATGAAGAAAACTCGACATCGCATTAGCGGTGTGTGCTTGTGTTTTGCGTCGCTCGCGCTGATTTCGATCCTTGTTGTCGCAGGGATTGCCCTTGACCCACTCAGGTCCTCCCATGACATCGGTATCGAGATACTAGTGGATGGGAACAGAGTCCATAAGCTGGAGTCCATAAAAGCCGGACAAGACCTATCATGGTGTGGCCTTTGTCTGCCATGGTCAGTTTAGAATTCGATAGATCTTCGACTAGGGGATGCTGAGCCTCGTCGTAACCAGTGATGTTCATGAGACGTCAACAATCGCCATCCGAATAACCGAGATACATACATTCCGAGACCAGAGCGAGTCGCATGTGTATCCGGCCTCATGCTTCGGAGAGCAAGACACTTGGTCGATTGGTGAGGCTCGCGGCTACCGTATCCCCCTGAAAGCACGCTGAGTCCTTGTGTACGCGACAGATCGTGGAAGCGGAAAGTACTCTGTCAACCTGGAGGGGATGAGCAAGAATGGGGTATGCTCCGTCAAAATCGCCGTTGTGGCACTTAGAATTGACCGTGGCACAAGGCAAATAAAGCATACTACCAGGCGCTAACCAAGGCCCAGGAAATCAAGTCCCAGCCCAGTATAGTGGGAGGACTCGGGAAAGCCGGGGTCGTGTTCAAAGGGTTACTCCAGCTTGGGACAGCTCTGGCTGATGTAAGTTTTGATTTTAATTTTTTTTTCATCCTGGGGATATACTGTGATCCATTTCGACCCTTCGTCTCGCAGATGGATCCTACTGGAAGCGCCAAGGTTGCCTGTGGGCTATGTGCGATGGCATGGGAGGTATGGATGCCTCGCCTTTGATCGAGCTCACTTTGGGCTGACTTGTTGCACACTTTAGCGTCTCGACCAACAGCAAAATGTGGAAGCAGATCTAACAGAGTTCATTGGAGACCTATCAGAGATGGTACCCTCGATCGAGAACGTCAAGCCTCTCGCGAGGAAGGATCTTGCGGAGACAGTACAGGACTCAGTATGGCTGATAGAGGATGTCTCGCTGTTTGTTTTGAACTACAAGTCACGCAGCATGCTCGGTGAGCCGCGGCCCAGCACAACACACGCCGGACAGGAGAATAACGTATGACGCTGCATATAGCACAGCTTAAATATTTTTTCGTCGACTCGGGACCCCAAGAGCAGATGGAAACTTTAAGAAACAGGTTCAGGCGTCTCGCAGAGAGTTTGATACAAGGGTGGGGGTACAGAATTTGGCAACGGGGACAGCGGTAGAAACCGAGGGTGGGTATGTTCATGAATGTTTTTAGCAGATGCTAATTTCCGCAGTTATGTTGGCGGCCATCCGGTCCAAGCTACAGCCAGCGAATCAGGCGGGGTACGATCCTAGCCGAGCGTGCATGGGCGGTACACGGCTAGCGATTATTCGAGATATGACTGCCTGGATTCAAGATTCGAACAAAAACCAACGGTTCGCCTGGATATATGGCTTGGCAGGCCTCGGAAAGAGCTCGGTTGCAGCATCGATTTGCCAGAAGCTAGACGAGCAAGGAGCACTTGCTGCGAGTTTCTTTTGCAAGCGGGATAGTCCCGAGTTGCGTGAACCCTGCCGGCTAATAACTACGATCGCATACATCCTCGCTGCACGGTGGAAAGCATACGGAAAAGCGGTTTCTGAAGTACTCCAAGCCGACCCAGAGTTGCACAATCGACATATCCAGCCCCTCTATGATGCATTGCTCGCAAAGCCACTCCGCGCGCTCGTCGACGAAGAGCAGACACTGGACCGTTATGTGATCGTGATTGACGCCCTGGATGAGTGCGGCACCACGGATGGTCGAAGGCAGTTGATCGCATGTCTCAGGGACCTGTCGCGGATAGGAGCTTTCGTGGAAAGTAGTGGTCACTAGCCGACCAGATGCAGATATCCAGGAGTGCTTTGCAGAGGACAAAGCGGGCTGGTTCACGCCTTATAACCTTCTCAACTATGACGCCAGTGCCGATATAACGACGTTCATACAGCATGAACTTAGCCACCTGGAGCAGCTAGCTGGATGGCCAAATGATGCTGTCACGCAGTTGTCCGATAGGTCGAGTGGATTGTTCATATGGGCGCGAACATCGTGCAAACACATCAAGGATGGGTATGATCCACTAAAGCGGATAACCCAGATCCTGGCAGGAAAACGTGGACAAGACGCAGTTGCTCAGCTTGATACGCTATACACAACCGCTATCACAACCGGCGCTTTAGACGGAGAAGAAGACAATTTGGAAGCTATCTTGCAGTTTCTCGGAGTGATCGCTGCGACAGCAACCCGCACCCCCCTCCCCCTATCCAGTTTGTGCCGCCTGTTGTCTAAACGCATAGATCCTTCCACCCTTGAACGGATGGTCCACAATATGCTTTCGGTTCTATACATGGATCCGACTCGCGACTTTGCCGTTCGTGTGTCGCACCCTTCGTTTATGGATTTTATCACAAAGAAAAGTCGCTCTGGGGAGCTCTGCGTGAACCTGGATGAGCAGAACGGGATGCTGGCAGAGTGTTGCATAGAGGTGATGCTAGCAGAGTTGAAGTTCAATATGTGTGGCATACCGACGTCCGACGTGCTAAACAAGGATATGGAGGATCTCAAGGACCGAGTAAAGGCTCGGTTCGACTCGTGTCTCCGGTACTGCTGTGTCTACTGGACAAGTCACGTTGTGAACTCGAGCAACCCAGACCTCCACAAAACTTTACAGGGGTTTCTGCATAGCTGTGAAATGATGTACTGGATCGAATCTCTGAGTCTACTTGGCGAGCTGGCTATAGCGGTACGTAGTATGGGATTTGAGTGTTTATCAAGTGAGTGTATCCAACCAGAATGCTTATCATTCGGTTTGACGTTGTATACTAGAGTGTCAGCGATGAGATCCGGGCATATGCTCGCGACGTTTATCGTTTCGTGTTGTACTTTTACGACGCCATTTCCGCCAGTACACCCCATCTTTACCTTTCCGCGCTCCCCCTGGCGCCACAAAAGTCACTTCTGGCACAGCGGATGAGACCTCACTTCCCCAACACACTCGCAATCACGCAAGGCGCGGATGAGGATTGGACGTCATGCATACGCACCATACCCGTTGGTAGCAGTTTTTTTTGCGTGGTCTACTGTCAGTCACCGAATTGCAACAGAATGGAGAGACAGAGTGCGGTTGTGGGACGAAGAGACGGGGGCAGCGCTACTCGAAACAAAAAGAGTCAAGTCAGAGAATGGGGTAATATGCTCTCTCGCATTCTCGCCTGACGGTCGCTATGTCGCCTCTGGCTGCAGCAACTCGCGTGTATACGTGTGGGATGCGGAAACGGGCGAAGCGGCACTCGAGCCACTCTGCGGCCACTCCTCTGCTGTATGTTCCGTCGTTCTCACCCGATGGCAAGCCTAGCCTCTGGATCTAGCGACAAGACGGTGCGCGTATGGGATGCAAAAAGGGTGCCATGATCCACACCTGTCTGAGCACGAAGGAGGTGTAAATTCAGTTGCATACTCACCAAGTGGAAGTCGTCTGGCATCGGCCTCTGGACGGATATGTGAGGGTCTGGGACGTTCAGACATACAGCATGGTGCATAAATTCGGCGGAGACAAGTCGGGAGCGGCTTGTGTTGCATTCTCGTCTGACAGTCACAAGCTTGCCTCGGTTGGCGGGGCGGGACAATACGAGTGTGGGATGTCTCGAGTGGTGACGTGTTGTGGGTGATCCGGGGTGACCCTCGTATTGTGCTGTCGGTGACGTTTTCACCAGACGACTATGTGATCTCGGGCTCAATGGACGGAACGGTCAGAACCTGGGACGCACAAACAGGCAAGCAGTCGGGGATTCTGGTCGGCCATTCGCAGCGGTGACATGTGTTGCATGCTCACCCGACGGCCGTCGCATCATGTCGAGCTCTGGTGACAGCATCATACGCATCTGGGACACGGAAGCGATCGATCCGACAGCCGAGGCACCACAGGAACACCCTATCTTTGTGACATGTGTCACGCCCACCCCCGACGGCCGCCACATTGTAGCGTGCTCCGCGATGGCATGTGCAAATGGGATGCGACGACCGGCGCTCGCTTGGGTCCTGCAACAGGTCGCTCCGGACTCGCGCTTGCGGTTGCATATCTGCCTGATGGTCGGTGTGTCGCATCGAGTTCAGAACCCAGCGATCACAAGGTGCATGTCTGGAACGCGCACACTGGTCAGGCGCTGTTTCATCCGCTACAGGGCCATTCGAATAGAGTTCGGTCCGTGTCGTTCTCTCCCGATGGCAGGATGATCGCAACGGCGTCTCTGGATCAGACCATACGCCTCTGGGACGCATCTAGTGGAGTCGGCCTATTCGAAACTTTACATGCACACACGAGCGGCGTGAATAGTATCGCGTTCTCACCCGACAGCCGTCGTCTTGTCTCTGGTTCGGAAGACTGTACAGTGCGAGTATGGGACGCAACTACCGGAGGAACTGCATTTGACCCTCTATTGGGACACTCCAAGGAAGTGCGGTTTGTTGTGTTCTCGCCTGATGGGGTCTACATCGCTTCAAGTTCAACTGATGGAACGATACGGCTATGGAATGCGACGACGGGCGAACCTGTGCTTGAACTATTGCCAGGCCACTCCAATGAACTGCATTGCCTTGATTTCTCACATGACAGCCAGCTTCTGCTTTCGTACTCGGACTGCGCAATCCGAGTTTGGGATATGAAAATAGGCACTCTGTACTGCGATCCACTGAGAATGCAGAGGTTTCGGTTTTTTGAATTCGGCTTGCTATACTCTGCAAAATTCTTTCCCAATACCCATCGCATTCTCTCCTCGTACGGCAGTAGTGTTAGCGTTTGGGACTTGGCGACATGCGCCGAAGCAGATTCTCCCACTCGGCGTCTAATCCCAGGTACGCTTTCGTTTTGTTTTTGTCGCATGGTCAAATGTATCAAGTTGTCACCTCAGAAACGAACATACCCTTGACATCTGGGTGTGCCCAATCGCAGCTGATCTCGACGAGCTCTCTTCTCGCCCGCAGTGCGGATCAACGCGGATGGGTCCTGAATTCTGATGATGGAATCTATGTGTGGTTGCCTCCCGATCTGCGACACACGGACGACTCGTCCATCCGCATCCCCAGCAACACAATACGCAATAGAGCGATCATTGACTTTACGAGGTTCGTGCATGGTCGACAGTGGACGTCGGTTGCTCGTTCTTAGCTGCCATCGTTCAACTGGGGGTGGTGGTGGTAGTAACAGTACGACAATTGAACGTAGTCAATTGATATGATTGTACATCAGTGTTCTGGGCATGAATGTGAAATTGCAGCTCCAAGTCGTCGCAGTGTGATGGTGTGTTGAACAAACCAAGTCGGGCGGCCATCCAAATAATTCAGTCCAGGTGTTGACGGATAGAAATGATCTCCATATGACCACGCAAACTTCCAGGTGCCTGGATTTTTTTTTCGGGTCGTCTGCGAAAAAACGAGACGTACCAAATATCAGTTTTTTTCACGGCTCAAAGCGCCAGGATGACGTGACCGATCACCACTGTGCGGGTCCTCACACGCTTGCTCGTGACCGACTCGCACGACGATTACCGGCTAAGGGAGATCCGCTCCTTTGCTGCTGTCATATTCCTTTTGACCTGTTCTACGTCTCGACTCAACCCTTTGAACAACTCGTCAGACCTGGTCGGTGGCCCATTTTTGCTGAACCCATTGATATTAGTCGTCCAGACTCGTTAGGCAATCGCCTCCCCAAGCCTTTCATTCAGTCACCGAACGTTGGGTCTTCGACAGTTGTTGCAATTGATTCACCGTAAAAATATGTACACTGCCAAGGAACAGAGAAATTTTAGGGGGTCATCTAGTCTACACGCTAGCCGTTTTATGCATCTCATGGAATGGAATCCAGGTTAACATTGGTTTCGGCTACGGTCCTGACGTGATAGCAGTTGATAAGGCTTTGGACTTGAACACGAGTACCAGAGAAAGAAAAAAATCACGTACTGATCTGAAACCGTTGATCTTTGTATTCCGATCTTGCCGTTCAAGTACGCCAAGGTCGATTGTGCGATTCCTCTATACCCCTCGACAACTTCGCTTGAGAACCCAAAGAAAACGAAGAAAAAGAATGCGCATCCCGGAATTATCCATCGGTTCAAGTCCATCATCGTCCTATTCGGCGATTCTCTCAAAGCCTCGTGAGCCATGGAGAATACGAGCTGGACGTCCTGATGAGTATGCTCCCATGAGACCCATGGAGTAAATCCCATGTATCTGCTGTTGTGTATAATCACGTAGACGGAGCACGGGGCACATATGGCCATCTCGGTAGCTGCAAAAGCCATAAGACGGAAGAAACGGTGCGTTTTCGGTGACTCGGGTGAACTATCGAGGATCTCGGAAAAGCGGCGGCGGGAACCGACTAACATAGTAATGGTGCATACTGAAATCGAGAAAATAGGCCAGTGGAACGGAAAATGCCATGTGTCAACATACCAGCGTAGCCGAAGGACACTATTCCCAGGACAGCCGGCCAAATCTGCACCAATGGGATTACGTAGATGGTAGGATACATGGCTGAAATTGAAAAAATTCAGACATTCGGTTGCATCCTGTTATCTGGAGGCAAAGCTCACCGGTCCAACAGCCGACGTCCTCCAAGATTGTATATCGGCCACCTTGTATAACATAAGCTGTACGGGTTAGTCCAATCTGATATACGCCAGGCATGGACAACTTACATCCACCCATAACCAGCAATGGAAGAGCAATGCTCGCCAATAGGTCAAACAAAAGGGTTTGTCGCTGCTGTGCAGCCGTTGAGTTAGTAAATCATTCAAACGAAAAGAACATGGGCACTTGGCATACAATCACACCCCCTAAACTCCGACGCTCTTTGGCAATATAGTAAAGTTGGCGTTGGATACACATGCCCGAGGCCGGGATGCCCACGCTCAAAGCGACAATGAGCTTGCTGGCTGTGTAGGCTTAGATCAAGATCACGCGCAGTGCCAGCATTTCGTGCATTTACAAATGTCACACCAAAGGGGCGCTACATCCTCCGTGTTCCCAGCCCAGACAAGCGAATTCGCCATGAGCATCGCACATCCGATTATGCACCACAACAAGTACAGCGTTGTGCCGCTGTTTCCTGCTTTGCAGTGCCATGGCAGGTGCAGTATGCACAGAAAAAGTCCCAGGCCACAGAATAGGGGGTAGCTTGGGTCGCGCATGATAAAAACGGTGTAATCTTCCAGTAGTCTGCAGGGCGGAAACTTTTATCGAGGTTGTCCCTTCATCGAGTTTTAGAGCGCCATGATCACTCGAAGTCCTATTGTTGTCGGTTTCCTTTGTCCGATGATGAAATAAGCATAGCGTTAGAGGATCGGCGGAATCAACTCATTCGGGGTTTAACACACTCGTTGTTACAAGACCTCGGCACATCGTACAGGCTGCACACGTTGCACACGCGGCACACGCTGTGCTTGAAGCTTACAACGTATGGTTTTGAGCTGAAAGAACAGGCAAGCTCTTTAAAATGAAGCAAATGTCAAACACAACCGCCTTTGTGGTCTTTGACCACTCGATAGGAGCGAGTAGGGTAGACGGCGAACCTGAAGTAAAATTTTAGTTTATTCGGGGTAATTCACGAAAGATAGCACAAGGCAATGATCCAACAGTTGCTTCAGCACAGTTTTTGTTTCCAATCGGGGATTTTATTCAATTCAGGGTATCCAAATTGTAAGATGCAAAGGTTGTGCGTATGGCTTTTAGATTGAACATTGAGGCGCGGAACGAAAATTGGTGTTTCAGTTATACCAGAGCCTCGATCTCTGGCATATCTGGCATTTTTGGTAGTTCAATGCAATTGGAAGAGTCCATGGATCTGCTACTGATTCTAAAAGCCCCGACTTGGTAGTTAGTCTTGCTCTTGAATAGCGAGAGATAACGTACTGTTCGCGTATGCCGAGTGCAAATGTGGCATTTCCTACACCGAGGGAGCCGAGTATTCTCTTCAGACCCATTCTGTACCCATCAACCAGGTCCTTCGAGAACCCAAAGAACAGAAAGAATAGGAACGCGCATCCGGGTACAAGCCAGCGAGTCAAGTCTAAAATGGGTCGATTTGGAGACTCCCGCACGATTTCGTGTGGCAAGAACATAACGAGCTGGATTTCCGAGTGGACATACTCCCAAGAAACCCATGGATTGCGCCGTTTTTTCCAATTACTCCGAATTAAGATGTATAAAGCAAGTGGAACGCAGAGGGCCATCTCGGTAACCGAAAGCGCCATGAGGCGAAAATAACGATGGCTATTCAGTGATGGGTCTGAGCTGGATAGGACTGCGGAGAACTGGCGACGAGATCCAAGCAGTATGCTCACAGTCCGAGCTAAGAGCTTATGAGATATATTTGTAGAGACGTTAAGATGCAACTGCTCACCAGCATAGCTGAAAGACACGAGTCCAAGGACCACGGGCCATACCTGGATCAATGGGATTATCAGAGCCGAATTATACATGACTACGCTAACCGATAAGTAAATGGAAAGCCGTAGGCGGGAAGGGGTTACCTGACCAGCAGCCAATATCTTCTATGATTGAATATCGGCCGGCTTGTATGGTATATGCTGTGTACGGTAAGCCTAATGCGACTCATACGATAGATTGCGTACTCACATCCAGCCACAACTAGGAGTGGGAAGCCTACCCCCAAGAATATATCTGTCCCAAGGGTACGAATGATCTTGAGGCCAAAAAGTATTGATTAGCCGAACTCCGGATCATTTATGCTGTACTCACGGAGCTACCTTTGCAGCGCCCCTTGGCTACATAATAGAGCCGACGCTGGACACAAAGAGACGAAGCGGGTATGCCTATGCTTATCCCGATGACCAACTTGCTGGCTATAGTACCCCCGTTTGTATTAAGGCTGCCTTAGAATAACTGGAACACTCACAAATATCACACCACATAGGTGCTGCATCATCTATATTTCCAGCCCAAATAATCGAATTGACCATAAACACCGTGCAGCCGATTATACACCAGAATAGGTACAATATTGTGCCGCTATTCCTTGCCTGCCAATGCGAGGGTACATGCAGCATGCATAAGAAGAGACCAAGGCCACAGAATAGAGGGTAACTTGGTTCACGCATGGGGGTTATACAGACGTGAGCGAGGGAGTGATGATTTTATAGGCTGGGGCGGCTAGTCATGAGGTCTTCTTTTTGCTTTGTATTGTACCCTGCGGAATTAAGGGAGGCGCTGGTGGCCAAAAACAAAGCGTTATTGTTTGTCCCTTTGTTATCGAGGAGAAGCCTGGTAGGCTCCTTGCGGCGGTCATCGAACTTGCTACGCGAGGCATACAACCGCAAAATATTATGTCTAACATATGAATCGAGATTCTGCCAATGGCAGATGGTGGTTAAGTGCAAGTTCTAAGCGGGTTCATCGAACCTAGCGTGCGACCACAACACGTGATTGTGCTGTCAAAAACGGCTTTCAAGTTCATGGCATTCCGCCGACTAGCTTTCATTCAAGCAGGAGGGGGAAAAGAATCAAATAAAGCACATGATAGCTGAAATAATACGTAGGCGAACAAAAAATCAGAATCTATGCTGCAGTGCACCGTTATCATCACAGAAAAAAAGAGTGACACAAAAGGCAATAGGCCAGCCTCAACCATTAGCATGTAAATGTAGAGAGTTCATATCGCACATGTGCAGCAAAGAATCAATAGACACAAATATCAAGTCAAAATAACAGCCAAGAAAATCCCATCCAAAAACCGAAGTGAATAAAATCATTTCATATTTCGTAAATTAGCGTAACTTGACTTTCGTGGTATGCCCCCATCCAGCATCCCGTGTTCGTACATTGGATACGCCGGAGGCGATTCACCGTAATCGAAAGCGGCATGTCGACTCGAGGCAGACAGGCCAGGGACTTCGTCCGCCGCGACGTATCGTCGAACCTGGACTGGCGGATCTTCCTGCCATTCGTTGGGCAGGTGTCTCCTTCGGTACGTCCGGTCTCTATCCCGCTCTCTCCCTTTGCCAGTTCCGCGTCCGCTTCGGTCCCAGGTGGAATCATAACCCCACATGTAATCCCGTTCTCGATCTCGGTCGTACCCTTCAGGCTCCTCCTCGGATGCACGAGGTGGCCTTGGCAAGGGGTAGTGTTGTCGCATATCATTCTCGGGAGTGCTCTGCCCGCGCGTTCGGTTCGATTCAGGGAACCTCTGAGCAGGGTAATGATGTCCGAGAGTAGGGATACCAAAACCTGCAATATTCTCTACAGGAGGTAGTGGGTATGGCGTAAACGCCACCGTACGTGGAACCTGAGATGGGTCGAGATCCACCTCTGTGCTAGGGGACGTGGCACTAGGAGCAGAGTTCGTGGACCCTACAGGCGAGGGAGAAGCCGCCATAGGCGCGGGTCATATTAATAACAGTCGAGGACGACCCAAGATCATGGCTCGCGTTTGGCGAAGCAGCTTTCCTACCCATCGCCTTGCGCAAAACGCGCATCGCGGGTCCATCTTTGGACAACGGACCAGGCCTCGATAGAGACTCGACCAATCCACGACGAGGGACTGTCGTTGGCGGTGGGCTAGACGGGTTCTTGGAAGTCGACGGACCGGGAGTAGTGGGTTCGGGGGATTTGGGAGGGGTAGAATCGGCAAGGGCGTCTAGTGTTTCTTGGGTCTTGATTTCTGTCCCAGGAGGAGCGGTTCCCGCACGTTCTGGAGATCCGGGGCGCTCCTGACTAGCGTGTCTCTTTTTCTTCTTCCCAGACTTGTGCACCTTCTCCTTGGGCTCGGGGCCGTCAGGTTGAGCGGTGAGAGGTCGTTCCGTAGCTATTCCTGATTCTGGAGGGTGGTCGTCATCCTTGTCCTTCCTCTCCCGGTGCTTCTCCCGACCCCTCTCTTTCTTCGATCGAGGATGTTCGCCCGATCTATCATGATCATAATCTCCAGGATCCTTCCCCTCATCCTCAGTGTGCTCTGGATCCACCTTTTTCCGCGACTTTTTCGTCCCATGGGCCTTTTTCGTCGCACTACCAGTGCCAGAGCCAGTCGCAAAGGCCTCAGAGTCATCGACTGTGGCAGCAACGGTTGCCGCTACGGCAGCGGCGGCATTTGCAGCAGCAGCTTTGGACGCCGAATGCGACATCTTTCGCGACCTGCGCCGTTGAAGTTTCTCTGGCACCGTCTCCTCCTGCTTGCCAATTCCAGCCGCTGCCCCGGCTCCGGCACCGGCCGCATTGCCACTCCCCTCCGGCTCGGCTCCGCCAGCCTTGAGGTTCTTCAGCTCGGTTTTGACGCTGGAGAATTCCTTCTTCATCCGCTTTGCATCCTCCTTGACCTTTTGCAGCTCTTCCTTGAGCGCATCCCGTTCGGCGCGCACGTCCTGACGAGAGGCAAGCTCAACCTTGGCAGCGGCGAGGGCGGTATCAGATTCGGCGAGGGATGCAGTTGCGTCTGCGAGTGAGGAAGTGGTGGTTCGAAGTGATCGTTCGGTGCTGCTCAGTGATTGTCGGAGATTCTCAAGCTCTTGCTCGAGTGTTCGGATCTATCGCAAACGATTAGCATGGGGGAGGAAAGCCGAACGAGATGGAGTCGCACTTTTCTACAAGCATCATTTAGTATCACACGGCAAGAATATAAACCAAATAAACGCACTGTTGCTCTCTTGAAGTCACTTCCTCGAAAGCTTGGATCTTTTGAATCATCCTCCCTTCGTTTGCCCTCGAATCAAGCAACTTCTTCTCCAACAACTGACACGCATGGAAGTTCTCCATATTCCCAATCGCCAATTGCGCCAGCGCCGTCAAGACCGGAAACTGTTCCTCACACATAAAAAGTACAAACATAAAGCCCTCGCCACGCCAACCAAAATCCACACCCACTCACCCCTGCGCCAGGCCTCGACCGCTTTTGCACCCCGATCCACTTTTGACCCTCGGTCGCCGTCTTGCGGATCTTGTCTTCGTTCTTTTGAAACACGGCGTTGGCGATCGCGACCCCGAGCTTGTCCGCCTCGCGCGCCAGCAGCCTGTTCTCGTCTTCGTCCCCGTCCATATCCCCATTGATCGTCTCGCTCCCGTCCGAGCTCGCCACCTCGGTCGGGACAGCGCCGAGATCGACGTGCAAGCGGCGCACGCCCGACTGCTCAAACGTCGTACGGCAAAACGCACAGCGCGCGGTGTTGGGGTCGGACGTGTTGGCGTTGGCAGCGATCATGCTCTCGAGACATGATTTGCACGAAACATGACCTAGTGAAACGATCCGAGGGGGATGAGAAACTGTGTTTGGGCGACACGAACACAAACGGCCGTACCGCAGGGTATACAATGGGGCGGATTCTCATACTCGTACTCGACGAAACATACGTCACACGTCGAGGACGCGATGACTTTGAGCATCTTGCCTCAGCCACACCTCTCTCTCCCCAGTGGGAAAATGGGACGAAAAAATCCAAATATTTCCGTGGGTTGTGTTGGTCACTTGTGTCCAACCACAACAACAAAGCGGCGGATAAGAGTATCAAGTATGGTCGTACGGTGCGACTGCAGCGTGGCCAAGGGTAAAGGCGAACCGAGGGGCAGAGCGAGAGAGAGAAACAGACGAATAGCGAAAAAACCGAACACGAGGACTACGTCAGGCTCCCAAGCAAGTGGGACTCGTGGAGAGGCGCGCGTGAATTAATGCGAAAAATAGAGGCCGAGTGGACTGAGGATAATCCCAGATGGGAATGGGATCGTGGCCGCCAGCCCAGACCCCCCGACGAGATTGTTATGCTTCGGCGCGCTGGGGCACGTGTTCCAGGGTGACGCCGCCCATCAAACAAAAACACGCAAACATACGTAATGACCCCGAATAGAGGTTGGACACTAATCTAGTCT
The DNA here is from genome assembly GCA_030998015.1 of Ceratorhiza oryzae-sativae. Taxonomy (NCBI): domain Eukaryota; kingdom Fungi; phylum Basidiomycota; class Agaricomycetes; order Cantharellales; family Ceratobasidiaceae; genus Ceratorhiza; species Ceratorhiza oryzae-sativae. The sequence goes on from JARWMV010000247.1 coordinate 953,322, forward strand.
AATTACATTATTTTACTTAAAATCCTTGTAATACACCCTCGGCCTCGTCTCCGGTTCCGACTACCATCCCATCCAAATCGAGAATCTTGAACCCGATGTGTCTCCGATCCTTTTCGAAGAAAAAGCCGGTATCGGCGTCTAGCACCCATTCATCCTGGATCTCGCGCCGTTCTCGAACCAGGACCTCGTTTGTGGCTTGGACCCATTCAACAACTGGCTTCCTCACCCACCGGGACGGAGGTTGCTTGAGTTTCCACAGGCTTCCGCCCTCGAACCAACCGAGATGACCTCCCCTGGGCGTAACGCCCAACACGACAGTCTTGCTGGCGACTACAGCCTCGACGGGCAGAGTGCGGACAATGGGGTCATCCGCAGCGTTGAGAGCGAGAAAGGGAACCTTGATCTCATCGACATGAGTATCACTTCTGGCCCATTCGTAGTAGTCGTCCGGGGTGGAGAATGGAAAGGGAGGAGAATTTCCACCAGCGATAATCGTCAGGTGGGCATCGACCTCTTTGAGTGTGGGACTACGGAGAGCGAGCACGCGTGGAATGTGAGGTGTAAGTCTAGACGGAGGAAGCTTGGCGAGCGTCTTGAGGTGTCGAGAAAGGAGCTTGAGAAGATTACCGCCCATTGCGCGGGAGTATATGTTACGATAGAAAAACGAGCCCTCTAAACTGTGTTTCGGGATTTAGCTCAATCAAGACATAGAGTATCTCTAGGACTGACTTTTCACTATTATCGACCAGATTCCAAGGCTGCCGTGCGTGTTCAGTAACATAAAGCCAATGAGAACGGTTATTACTCACACATCCTAGCGCACAGCCCGCATCCAATCTGCTGTTGACCCCCTCCTCGCCAAGATAGCGGACCAACACATTGGCACCCAACGAGAACCCAATAGCGGTCAGCTTGGCTAGTGGATAGGTCTTTTGAATGTACGATAGTGCAGTTCTAATGTCGTCTGTGTGTCCAGCAGAGTAAAACTGGGGCGAGGTTAGGGGTACGCCGGCACCTGGACAGAGCGTCAAAGAAACTCGAGGGGGACAGAAAAGCAGACCCACATCCACGAAAGTTGACCACAACGGCTCGATACCCAAGCCCTCCAACGGTAGTCGGGGCGCATACCTGCGACAGGATAGACCTGACGTAAGACTCGTGTGATCCTACAATAGAAGCGTCAGCTCTAAAAAAAAACTCCTTTGTCAGGTATCGAAACGCACCACCAGATAACCCGTGTAGAACGACGAGGATTGGTGTCTCGGGAGGCAGATCCCTGTCTTGTTTGCGAGGCGTAAAATCCAGGCCCCTATTGGTTATCCGTTAGGGCTGGATACGCTAAAGCAACGTGGAACACTACGCACAAGGTCCCCCCGTCAGGCAAACGCAATAACGTCCTGCGAATCCAGTCTATTGAGGTTCTGCTCCGAATTAGAGTGAGACTTTGATCGGCATACCGTTCATAAATTATCTCATCCACGTCAGTAAAGTCACCGACAACGCAATACATCGTCTGCACATGCCCGCTGTCTTTGCTTTAGCCAATGATATGAGACTAAAGATGCGATACGTGACTCACCCAGGTAGCCACCAAGTGGGCTTGTAATCCTTGACCAGACTGGGACAGTGCGTCTCGACCAGCGACCGCACGCTCAGGTTGTGCTTTTGGTCTTCGTCTAGCTTTCCATTGCCAACCCCACCGAGTCTTCTGACCTGAAAGTATGTGGGCGACTCGGGAGAGTAGAGCATGGTGTGGGTGCCAGTCGTGTATCGTCGGCGGCGGCGGGATACGAGTGCGCCCATCTTCAGTGACCAACGCAAGAACGAGGGTGGAGGACGCCGAAAGCAGAGACGAGGAGCAAGGCCCAGGCGTGGGCGAGCACACACGGATCGTTTTGAGCACCTCGGGCCTCGGCTGCCTCACGTCATCGACCAATTCAGCGTGATTGCCCCCACCCGCCGATCGGCTACCGAAATGCCGGACCACAGCCACAGCCACCGCTCTGTCCAAGCGGTCTGTCTTTTGAACCAAACTCGCCGAGTCCAACCTCAGCGGGCACCCGTAGAGATCGCCCTCGAGCCAATGTCAATACCGCGCTCGAGATCCTTGTGGATGGCGAAAGGTTGCACAAAATAAGCAAAAGGCAGCCCCTATGTTGGAACAAACTGGTCCAGCCATGAGTCCAGTGTATCCAAGACATCTACCCGAAGATAAACACGTTCACCGGCGCGATTCTCCCAGCGACGTGTATGATGTTTCGGTGCTCACCATACGAATTATTGAGATTCGTGCGAGCCTGAACATACATACAAGGCATCACAGGCGATGGGAAAAACCGCCTTGTCCATAGGTATAGTTCAGCCTCGTGCAATTCCGCTTCCTGCCCGTAACCGATCCACCCGTAGACCGTGACAAAGGGAAATACGCTGTAAACATCACCTTCCCGGATACTCACGAGGTGACGAACAGCCAGTCGAATCGTGGCGTATATCTTAAATTTAATACAGGCCGAGAAAGCGTATCTCGAGGCTTTCGAAAGAGTCGATAGATGGAAACACAAACTGGAACATGGGGACGGCCGCAAAGTTGGGACAAGCGTTCAAAGCCCTTCTCGGACTAGGGACGACCTTGGCAAACGTGTTTCATTGTCTATCATCCAATCCCTCTTGCGGCTATTTTTCGATCCCATTCCTAACCCTGATCCATCTTATAGCCCGTCCCTACTCCTGGCGCGAGTGCAGTGTTTGCAATATGTACCCAGGCCTAGGACGTATGAATATGGCTACCATGGATATCTCATTCCGCCGCTCAAATTTACGTTTCGCCCCACAGCACCTAGAAAGGCACGCTAAATTGAAGGAAGAACTAGAATAGTTTGCCGAAAATCTGGCCGAGATGGTTCCTCCGGTCGAAGGTGTCAAGCGACTGGCTGGGGTGCACCTTGCAGAATCAACGACAGCGATGATACATTTGATCGAAGACATTTCGCTGTTCATAATAAACTTCAAGTCTGAACATACGTGGGGTATGTGGATTTTCTTTCTCTGTCTAGAAGGGCATCTCCCCTTACAGGCTTCATCACATAGTGCGGGTCTTGCGCTGTGCGGTCGACTCGACTCCACAGGACCAAATGCAGGGATTTGTCGACAAGTTCAAGAGGCTTGCCCAAGGATTCAACACTCGAATGAGCGTCCAAATGCTCGGGGCGATGGGAGCCGAGAGTAGGCACACACGTGTTCATATTTCACGAGAAATTGCCGAGGCTGTCCGACTCTAGTTATACGATCACAATTAAACCCGGTGGGCCAGGCAGGGTACGACCCCGCGCGAGAGTGTATGCCCGGAACCCGAGTCAGTATCATTCGTGACGTTATGACCTGGCTCGACGAGCCAATTGGGGGAAAAACTTTGCTTGGATTTACGGCTTGGCTAGACTTGGCGAGAGTTCTATTGCGGTTTCTATCTGCCAACAACTCGATGAGCAAGGAATGCTCGGCACGAGTTTTTTCTGCAAGCGCGATGGCCCCCGCTTGCATGGCCCTTGTGGACTCATCACCACGATCTCATACGGCCTGGCCATGCGGTGCAAACTTTACGGAGACGCAGTAGCAGCCATCGTTCGAGAAGACCCCGAAATATATCTACAGCATGTTCGACCATTATATACGGCTCTACTTGCCAGGCCATTGAGCCAAATATCTGAAACCCAAAGGCTAAAGAGTACAATCGTGGTCGTAGTTGACGCGCTGGACGAGTGTGGCAACCCCGAGGGTCAGAAGCAGCTACTCGCATGTCTCCAGGACATCTGCCACGTTGCGCCGTGGTTGAAGGTTATCGTGACAAGTCGACCAGAGGCGGATATTCAGGAACGCTTCGGACGAGGCCCTTCGGATTGGTTCGTCCTGTTCAACCTGCTCAGCTACGATGCTCATACCGACATTCAAACATTCATACGGACCCAATTATACACAGTAGCGCAAATGGAGGGGTGGCCGGACGAGGTAGTTGTCGAACTGTCCAATCGGTCGAGCGGGTTATTTATCTGGGCTCGAACAGCGTGTAAATTTATAACGGACGCGCATAATCCCCAAAAACGCCTGAACAAAGTCCTAGATGGCGCCCATGAAGACAACTCTTTGGTGCGGCTCAATGCCCTTTACTCTACTGCGGTTAGAACCGGGCCAGTAGATGGCGGAGAAGACAACCTGGCCGATATTCGCCAGTTTCTGGGAGTGATTGTCGCGACGGTGACCCAGACACCGCTCTCTCTTAATGGCCTATTTTTGCTCCTACGTGGAAGAATATCTTAGTACATCCTGGAGGACATGCTGAAAAGCCTATCGTCGGTTCTGTATCTTGATCCGAAACATGATCATGCTATTCGTATTTCGCGTCCCTCATTTATGGACTACATCACCGACGAGACTCGATCGAAGGAACTATGTGTTAATTTGGACGAACAGAACTTAGTGCTAGCAGAATGCTGTCTCGAAACTATGACCAAAGAGCTACAGTTTAATATTTGCGACCTCGAAACGTCCGACGTCCAGAACCGGGAGATACCAGATCTAAGTATTAGAGTACAGGATTGTATCGGCTCGCACCTGCGCTACAGCTGCTTATACTGGACAAAACACATAGCAAGCGCGAGAAGAATTGTCCTGGAGACACTTCTCTGCGCGTTCCTGTTTGAGCCTACGGTACTATACTGGATCGAGGTGCTAAGTCTAATGAACAAACTGAACACAGCTCCCCCAGGTCTCTTGGAACTCGAAAGCACGCTGGTACGGAGCATTATATGCGCATAGCTTGTCCAATACGCTGACACAGCTGTATAGAATGTCTCAGAAGCATGTCGGGTTTATGCTCGTGATGTCCACCGCTATGTGCTTTTTTTTCTACGATGCAATATCCACCAGCACTCCTCGCTTATATATTTCAGCTGTTCCACGAACTCCTACAAACTCAATGCTGGCAGAGCGCATGCGGCCCCTTCTCCCAACACATCTACTATCACTCACGGGGCTGAGCAGGACTGGACCTCCTGTATGCGCACCATATCGGTCGGGAGCGAGGTGAATTGGGTTGCATGTTCTCCTGATGGCCGTAAAATTGCCACTGGTACAAGAGATGGGGTGGTGCGAGTGTGGGATTCTGAGACAGGCACGGCCCTACTTGAAGGCGGTGCGATCTGTGGCTTTCTCTCCGGACGAACACTGTACCTTGTCTGACTCTGACGATTGTGCCCGACGATTGTGAGATGCCGAAACGGGCGCTGCAACTCTCAATCCGTTTGATGGCCACTTGGGGACAGTACGGTCCGTAACGTTCTCACCCGACGGCCGCTTCGTAGTCTCTGGATCTGAAGATGGTACAGTACGAGTATGGGATGCGAAGACTGGTGTCATATCGCACATTCTGGACCATAAACGTGTTGTTTATTGTGCTACACTTTCGTCAGACGGGCGCCATATTGCAGCTGGTTCTGAGGATGGGTTTGTGTATTTGTCGGGCACAAATACGAGCGCTGCCCCATCCCACCTCCTTCTTGGCCACAGGGGTTGTTTTTTTTCTGTCGCATTTTCGTCCGATGCTAGCTTGCTCGTCTCAGGCTCAGACGATCATACATCACGTGTTTGGGATGTAGCAGCAGAACGAACACTCCTAGTCTTACATGGCCATTCGGGACCAGTTCTTTCTGTATTCTTTTCACACGATGAACGTCTCGTATTCTCGAGCTCGGACGATAGTACTATTAGAAGATGGGACGTAAAGACGGGCGAACCAACATCTGAGCTGTTACTAGGCCATATGGGAATAGTAAGGTCCATCACGCGTTCGCCTGAGAACCGTCAGGTCATCTCAGGTTCCTATGATAAGACAATACGGATATGGGACATACACTCAAGAAATACTAGAAATACGCTACCGCGAGGACACTCTGACAAAGTGCGCTGCGTTGCGTTCAGCCGTGATGAAACTCGCATTGTATCGTGTTCCGATGATAGGACCATCGGTATATGGCATGCAGTGACGGGAGTTGCTGTGATTGATTATATTCGGGGACATTCGGGCGCAATACTTTCCTTTTCATATTCCCCCGATGGCCTGCACATAGTTTCGGGTTCTGAAGACTGCACAGTCCGGATTTGGGATGCTAAGAGCGGCGCTGAACTTCTTGAACCACTAACCGAACATGTGCACTCGGTGAAGGCTGCTGCTTTCTCACCTAACAATAAAATCATTGCGTCTGGATCCAAAGATGGATCTATACGCTTGTGGAATTCACGAAACGGTGACATTATACTTGAACTACCCGACAATCACTCTGGCGGTGTTTACTCCATTGCATTCTCACCCGAGAGCTGTTACCTGCTGTCTGGCTCCCGTAACTCTATGCTGCAAAAATGGAGCACAACGACTGGGGAGGTAGTTCTTGAGACGTTGCTTGGGTATCTTAGTACGGTCCTCTCAGTCGCTTATTCGAACGATGGAAAAACCATCGCTTCCGGTTCTACGGACAATACAATTTCGATGTGGGATGCCACAACGGAACCACGATCCGAACCTCTAGAAATAATTAGAAGTAGGTGAATTGCGTGGACTTGTCTCCCAATTGCCGCTCTATGCTTTCCTTTTCTGATGACGACGCGATACGAATATGGGATGCCGAGGCCGGGACGGTGAATTTCGAACCACTACTAGAACATACATTATGGCTTTGCTCTTTTAGTCGTTCTGCCACGTTCTCACTTAGCGGAACCCGCGTTGTTTCTGGTAGCTGTGATAATACCATACGGGTATGGGACATCAATACACTCGCGTATATCAACACATCTGCCCAATCCGTCCTTCCTGGTATGTCCCATTGCTATTTCAACTCGGTGTGTGTATTCGATAACACCTTTGTTTAGGAAAAAAGGTTCCCCTTGCGTCTACATGCACCAACCTTCAGCTTATATCAACGAGCTCGATACTCGACAATATACATATCTCTTAGTCCTCTACGCTCACGAGTGATCATAGATTTCTCAAATTTCTTACACGGGATGGATTGGATGGGGGTCGCCGCAAGTTAGCTGCATTATTGACTCCTCGTTCGTCAACTATTGCTTATACCTCTGCCTGTCCTCAATTTAAAATGAAAGTCCAAGTAGTCATTAGTGGACACCAATTCATGATGAGCTCGATGTAGAGATTTTTGCATTTCGGAGTGGCCAGAAGTCGAAAACGCAGGAAGCATGCCTTTGCTCCGTGTATAAATTATGAAATGATTGAAATACCAAATAAATGGGTAGGTTTAATAAGCCTAACAAGCGGCCTAGTGGACTAGATAGTACATGCAGTGTCAAAAATAGTAACCTAAAACACCATATTATTGTTAACTTGCCCTAATCAGCCATAAATAAGATCCTGCTTTTGAAACTGGCCAGGATCACATAAGATCACGTGCACTACCTTATCTTGCTCCTTTCCTTTGCACATCACATTGCTTGTTTGTTTGAACTGCCCCTTGTACTGTTTCCAGCGTTTTTCTGAACTATCTTGGATAAAACCTTCGATAAAACCTTCGATAAAATATCATACGTAGAAGAGATAATGTCGTCTGAATATGGTGATGAGGATGATTTCATGAATAATCTCCTTGCAGATATGGATGAATCTCTATTACGAACCCCCACGAAACTTCCTCCACCTTCGGCACCGCAGGAACGTAAAAATCAAATTGCACGTCCTGCATTTTCCGGTCAGAGCGGGAATAGCAAATCTCAGCGGATCAAGTCGCGACAACTGGCAGCGCCTCAGAGCTCTTTCAAGCCAGGTGCCAGCGCTACTCCTATTACGATTCAGAACAACGAGCCGAATTATGCAGGTTTATCTCATCAATCCAAGCTTGATGATATCGAAGACATAATCACGCCTCCTGAAGAGGTACGATGAAGCTACAATCTTTCAGTTTGATGGACATCTAACGCATTAACGGTAGCAACTGCCGAAGCGCGTTACCGCTAGGACGCCTGCCCCACCCAATCCCGCTCCTCCTTACACTCCTGATCCCGTAACCCGCTGCGTGGTTAAAAAACTGGAGAAGCAAGAAATTGGTTGGCGTCATCAAATTGTCCGTGTCACTCCCAGCACCTCAGCCGTTTAACTAAGACATTTGTTTATTTGATAGCGCGTCGTCGCGGTAGAAGAGGTGACTGAGCGGGTCTTAGAGATCATACTGAAGGATGATTGGGTGTCGACCCGAATTCGTATCGGTATGTTAAGTATGCAAATATTTGATTATTATCTTACTTGCATGAATAGGTGACCTTGTCAATGTCCTGGGGGATTTCGACGAAATACCTCTAAAGAGCTCGAAGCTTGGTGGTTCGCAAAAGCTGGTACCAACCTCGACCATTACTATCTCATCACAACGGAATACCCTAGTCCTCCACCCTGACCTCCTACTTCCAATCTCGTCAATCTCCAACGCATCTATCTGTCCACGAAAACCTCTTCTGACCATGCTAGTTCCTACTCCTACGTTTCCGCCAAACCTTGCTTCGCTGCCCTCCCTCTTCAACTCTGGGGCCGAAGCAACCGAACCTGATCAGTCAGCTGGGAAGCTCGGCAAGTCGCAGGAACCGCTGATTTGGGGGACGCTCCTTCATGAGGTAGTTCAAGATTGTCTTGCTGCTGGAACCTGGTCAAAAGCCGGCATTTCTGCTGCAATTCGCCGAGTGTTACGGAATCCAGCGTCTCTTAGCCAACTCTTTCGCGTTGATAGAAGTTTGAAGGAAGCTGTCGATGAACTTGTGATGCGCGCCGGAGGGCTTGAAGGATTCGCTCGGAGGTTCATTCGTGGTGCAGTCCCGCCAGAGGAGAAATCGGGCAAAGAGGAAGTTGAGATCACTGGGTTGCACACCGTCGAAGAAGAGATTTGGAGTACCGCCTGGGGGCTGCGAGGAAAGGTCGACGCCGCTGTTGAAGCCGTTGTTACTGATGAGCCACCCCCTCAGTCGAAGGGTATCAGCCGTAGCGTCTCTGCTGGACCTTTCACTCAGGGACCTAGAGATTTGGCATCAAGTACGATCTCGAGAAGTAAATCGAGCGTTGAACCAGCGATCAAGGTAATTTCTTCTCGGCTGGAACCATCTACTGCGGAAAAGGAGCGAGTTAGGGGAGGATTGGCCAATGCTATTAAGCGTGCGCTAGCTCAAGAGCCACGATCCACTGAAACCACTTGGACAATGCCTTTTGAAATCAAAACTGGGCGAACTGTTGGAGGTATGGAGCACCGTGCCCAAACGATGCTCTACACGATACTTATAGCCGAGCGATATGGTAGATAATCGATTTTGGCTCAGGCTTTTACTATATGCTAAATCATAGTTTCAGGTGTTCAAACTCCCACCGGTATTTTGTATTATACACAGAAAGACGAAATTATTCAAGTCCATCCTGCGCGGAACGAGCTCCGCGGATTGATCATGGGTCGTAACGAACTAGCGGCCAGTATCATGCAGCAACGACTGCTAGAAGATCCAGAAACCCCACCACAAGAAGTTGATCAACCCCACCTAGAAGAGCTTGCTCTCGAGAATACCCAATTCCTGCCACCCCCGATAGATGACGATCATCAATGCACGAAATGTTATGCTAGAGACGCATGCACACTATATCGAGTGGTATGTGATTTTCGCCACCTTCAAGGGTAAGACCTGACCATTTATAGGCTGTAGAACATCTTCCGCCTTCCCCCGTGCCAACGCTCAAAGATAAAACTTCACATCTGAACCCGACCCAAGCCGAGTTTTTCGCTCATTGGGAAACCTTGATTGCTCTCGAAGAACAAGATATGGTTCGCTTTCGGAAGGAATTGTGGACGATGGGAGCTGAAAAGCGTGAAAAACTGGGTCGATGCTTTGCTCGAATGGTGCCTGGACCACATGAGAAACGCGAAGGAAAATACGTGTATTCGTTTGCTCGCGCGCCCCCGGTCGAGGACTCTTCGGATACCGTTATTGACTTGACTATGGATTTAGATGCTCCAAAGACCTCAAAAGCTCCGCCCAACGTCCTCTCTAATTGATCTAACTACGCCACCTGCTCCCCGGTACCGTGTCGGAGATCAGATGAAATACTCGTTTGGCTCCGTGGAATCTCTGCTCAATGGTCATATTGTTAAAGGCGATGCGGTTACTATATCACTCGAGCCCAACCTGCTGGCTTTTGCTCGCGGCTACGTTGTCAATATTACATCCGACCAATTAACTGTGGCTTTTGATCAAGAGCTTCCCCTTGAAGGAGTAGCGATTCGCAGACACGCAAAGGGAACAGCCGGTCCCATCGCGTTCCGAATCGACTTGGATGATTATTCGGGAGGTATGGCTCGCCTTCGCTCCAACCTCGCAGCCATGTTCTACAACCCTGGAGACGAAAAGCGGCGTCGGCTGGTGGTTGACCTGGCTCCTCCACGTTTCCGAACTGTCGAAAACGATGAACCTGCGCTACCTTTCCGAGAGAACGCCCTCAATCCCAATCAGCTGGCAGCTCTAAAGCTCGTGCTGCGTGCTCAGGATTACTCGTTAGTACTCGGCATGCCAGGAACCGGGAAAACGACAATGGTCGCTGAGCTGATCAGGGAGCTAGTACGACGCGGCAAATCAGTCCTGCTAACCAGCTATACTCATTCGGCTGTGGACACAATACTTCTGAAGCTCCTTGATGTGGATTTCGATGTGTTGCGGCTAGGAAATGCAGATAAAGTATGCCTTTCGAACTGTGGATGGACAATTTATTGACCTTCGCGATTGTCAGATACACGTAGAAGCGCGAAAGTTTTGTCTAGATGCTAGGGAGCCGCCCGAGACTTTGGAGGCACTAGAGCGAATGTTGCTGCGGCCACCAGTGGTAGCCACCACCTGTCTTTCCATCGAACAGTATGTTTTAGTAACGCAGGAATATTAATGTCTGATTAATTCGCCCGTTCGTTATAGCCCACTATTCGCACGGCGAACGTTTGATTATTGCATTGTTGACGAGGCTTCGCAGATTACACTACCGACTTGTGTTGGTCCATTACGCTTTGCTGAGACATTTGTGCTAGTAGGGGATCATTTTCAGCTACCCCCGCTTGTGAGATTCTCCATTTGACATATAAGATTACTGATCGAGCAAAGCGATAGGTCAAAAGCAAGGATGCACGCAGAGGTGGTATGGATGTTTCATTGTTCCGCAGGCTCTCAGATGCACACCCAGAAGCGGTCATTGACCTCGCACTCCAATACCGGATGAACGAAGAGATTATGACACTCTCCAACTATCTGATATATGGGAACAGGCTACGCTGCGGGAATGACCAGGTTGCGAATCAGGCGCTTTCTGTGACCGGAAAATCGCTTGGCCAGGCTTGGCATTCTACTTGCGGTAATGGACCAAACAACAGGTGTTGGCTAGACGAGTTGATTGATCCGAAGTATGACATTGTACTTGGTTCCAGCTATTCTCATCAAGCTCATCTCGTTTTCCTAGCTGCAAAGTACAATTCGTCGATACCGATGGTTTACCTGCACGAAATACAATGATTGGATCGCTGGTGCAGAATGATATCGAAGCAGAGTTGGTTGTTCAGGCAAGTTCCCCAACGATATGCTTTGGATTCACGCAGAAATGTCATTGAAACGAATCCAGACGGTTGAGGCTTTGATGCGATGTGGGGTTAAGCCCTCACAAATCGGGATTATATCAGTATACAGACAACAAATTAAACTGCTGGTCCATATGCTTCAGGGTCACCAAGGCGTCGAAATCCTCACAGCTGACCGAAGCCAGGGTAGAGATAAGGATTGTATAATTATCTCCATGGTTCGCTCTAATGAAGACGGAAACGTGAGTTTTTGTCACTCTATAGCAGTGTGCATTATCTCAATGCGGGTCATTACAGATTGGTGACCTACTGAAGGATTGGCGTCGGCTTAACGTGTCTTTCACTCGGGCAAGATCCAAACTGGTGATTTTTGGTTCTCGCGGCACGTTGAAATGCGACCAACTGTTAGAGCAATTCTTTGAATTGGTTGATGAAAACAATTGGTATACAAAACTTCCTAAAGATGCTCATCTTATGCACGATTTCACAAAGCCTCCAAACAAACGAACTTCATCAGGGCTCGACCAACCTCGCAGCGTACCAGAGACGGGTCGTCAGGAGGCGGTGGCGAAGCGTGCACGAATCGGGGAAGGCATTCTGAAAGGACGACCCCTGCTTCAGGAAGTGATAGATATTGATGATGATTAGGTCACTTATTGGTAGTTTTCACTGTAACTACACTATATTGACAGTGCTTGACTTCGTATTAATGTACTTAGTTGTAATTAAACGAACATCCAAGCTTGCATCAACTTTCAAAGCCAACTAGGCTATTTACTGATTGCTTTAAGCTACCAAAGAAGCACAAGGGCCTTGAGCAGACATACTTCGGCGTTACGCATATACCCACAAAATCTCTGAGTTCGATAATATTGGGGCGGTCTTCGGGCCTATAACTCCAACATCGTTGAAGCATGGCCCACATTGCGTCAGCTTCCTCGCTGCCTGTTGGCAAGTGTTCGACCGGACGGGCAGGGTGTTCTTGTTTCACGAGTACTGCATGAATGATCACTCGATCGGACCGATCTTTATGGGGTACTTCTCCTGTGATAGCTTCCTGTGACAAGTCAAATTGACGCATACGAGCCTGAAAACGTATCTTACGAGTATAGTCTACAAGGCGATAATAGTTGTTAACCAACCCTCGTTCCGATGAAATGTCTTGTGCCTACCATCGCTAGTGAGTACACGTCCGTTTCAAAACTCGACAAGCCGTCCTCCAAAAATAGCTCAGGTGCCTAATTTCAATGTGAAAGGAGTGCCAGACAGAACATGAATCTGGTAACCTACTGCCCAGCGAACAGAGTAGTTGAGGCTCTCGGTGACTGTGAAATGAACAGGAAAATCTCGCTTCATGGTGGCACACCCAAAGTCAGTAAGTTGGGCCACTCCGGTATCCGAGACAACGACATTATCCTGTTGAAATATCCCCTTTAAAACGAAGGCGTTAAGGTTATTCATTTAGCTTACACCCTTTACATCACCGTGTGCCTACGTGGACCAGGTCAACTAAATTACCGCTTCAACTGCGATTCGTTCTCACCACGCCTTGTTCATGCATATAGGATAAACCATTGGCAATTTGGGCACACTATAGTGTCTAAGGCTGTCCGAGCGCTACACCAGGTACTTTCATATGACTTACCAATCCATAGCGATTTGCGTTTGGGCAAACATGTAAATATGACAATAAACTTGCATATTGCATCCAGGGGGAGACCATCGCTAGTCGATCTTGGTATACTGTTAGTCCCAGCAAGTCAACTACGTTGGGATGCTTCGAGATCGACCATGTATATAGCTCATGGGCGGTGTGCTTTCATGAGAGTTTAGAATGGGCAAGACAAAACAGAGGACAGTCGCACCTTCAAAATCTTATCAGGTCGAGTCTCGGAATTGGACAAAGCGCGAAGACACTTGACAGCCACTAACGTTCCGTCGACTAGGCGTCCGTTGTAACGTCGCTCGATCCACCCCAATGTTTCGACCTTTCATCAATCGAAGATATTTGAGCAGATATATCCCGACATCCATGTGCCACCAAGTGCTGGATTACACCGGATAGGGGCTAACAAAGGCATTATGAGAGGAACAATGTTTTGTGGGCTGAACCTACCGTCGTGTGTTCAATGACCGTTTCCATCGCGCTACTATCCTTCGATTGAGAAAACTATTAGGCTAGTAGAAGGATATAAAACTTAGTTCTACCGACTTTGGGCCTAGGAAGCTGTCCCTCTCGCTGAATAACACGGAGCTAGGCGTCTGGATTCAACTTCATGAAGTAGTATATCGCACATTGGCTACTCACAACATCCCGCACGGCGGTTGCCGTAGGGCGTTCCGGAGGATCATAAGACCAGCATGCTTGAAGTAGTGACCACACGATGCCATCATACCCGGGCTTAATGGGCGTGAGACTATCCGGCCGAATGGGTGTGTTCTTCTCTTGCCCTATGGTATACATGACACGAAGTTCTGAAAGACCGTGGAAAGGAATATTATTTGTGAATGTTTCCTGGACTCTTTTGCAGGCTACTGTGTTGGATATGTAGTAGAGATACGCTCACATATATAACTGTATGCACGAGAAATTCACTCAATTAGCTCCGAGTTGGGGTTCCATGTTTTAATGAACATACCATGCCGAGGGACCATATGTCCGAGTTTTTGGTAGGCCAAGAAGGCACCAACGAATCCCTAGTACTCTCCAGCCTATTTGCAAGCTGGAAATACGCCGATTATTCGCTTGCTAGAAACGGACGATAACACCTTACCTCTGTACAGGAGGCATATGAAAAGGGATTATCCCATGACCACTCGTCTTCGAACATCCTTTCGGGTGCCTGGAGCCTTCTACATTAACACCAATCATCGCTGTGCTAAGGTTAAATCGCAGTACCGCCCATCGTAAAGCGTATTGAAACACTCGGCCGCGGTCGGGATTATCTTGTTCAAATACAGCACTCCCAAACCCTGTCAGTTTTGCAGTACCATCATTTGACACCAGGACGTTGCGCTGCGAAATATCTTTAATAGGATGTTCCTCTTCGATTCCCACACATACCGGTCTGAGGTCCCCATGAATCTACCAGTGATCCGAGTAAGAAATACAAAGTGCATTGTGATGGCTTGGCTTACAATTCCGACGCCGTGCAAATAAGCAACACCTTCACTGATTTGAACACACTAGTCGGCAACGTAGTTAAGCGTCTACACCCCAGGAGCGGGAAGAGGCGCACCAAATCACATCTATCCGCGTTTGGAGTACTCATCACATATCCACTCAAATTTTTGCTCATCCAAGGGTAGACTAGGCCGACCTCTGGCCTAACTTGGTTCACGACAAGCCCCAAGAATGACAGGACGTTAGAGTGTTGAACGCGAGAAATCGTTCGAACCTCGTTGAAAAGGCTCTGAAGGGTAAGTTCGAGTTCATTAATTAATGCCCATGCTGATCCTCTATGGACAACTCACTTCCCAGTCTTGGGAAACGCTGTACTTCAGCGCAACCAAGGAATTGTTGTCTTTGAGCCTTCCTAAGTAGATATCGTAGAATCCTCCCCGAAGAACTTCTTGATCAAAATAATCGGGTACAATAATGTGGTCGGATACATCGGTACATCCATGCTCAAGCATCCGTTTCACGGCCGACTCGAGTCTCTTTACCGGATGGACTCTAAATGAAACCGCCACACCTAATCGCAAAGCAAAAGAGCCCTCACCTCATCAAAGGTATCCTCATTAAATACACAGGCGTTAATCACGAGCTCGTATGAAAATATTGAGACATACCGGAGTGTACTCCATGCAGAAATCGCGGCCAAGGACGATGGGTAGTGGTTGATCAACAAAACCCAAACTTAGCGCCCTAAGCCATCAGCGTAGCCAAATAGCCCATTGAGCGATCTGACAACCATGACTTCACCAACGACATGCTGTGCGACCTCCCAGTCGAACTCCTTGGCCTGATACTGAGCTTTCTGAATATACTGTCGCTAAAGAACGCAGCAGAGACTTGCCGGCTTCTTCGAGCCGTCTGCTCGGACGATGTGTTGAACCCGTGGCATCGCCCTGTCAGGCAAGCAATCGGGAAGCTTTTTACTGCAAACCAGGGTCAATGTGAAAGCCGAGAGGGTGCATCTCCGGAGTTATACAATTTAGAATATCCGTTAAACCTTGCTGCCACACGAGAAGAACCGCAAGAGCTCGCTCTGCTCTCCGCGCTTGGGGAGTACTCAGTTGTCCCACGATCGACTCTGGTCGATGTTTTGGTACTCTCGCCGCCTCGTTTTTTGCTCTATTCCGCAGGGCGTTCGAATCTCCCGCGTAGGCTATGGGAGGAGGCGTTTCATCGGCGGTTCTTGCCCAGCTGGGCACATGTCTTGGAACGGCAAAAGTGGTCATGGCAAGAGGGTTTCTTCCGGTAAGAAATAAACCCGGCATATAATAATTGTTTGTTTTTAAGTGCGAATCTCTAGCACCCTTGAGAAGGTTTACCACAGGCTAACATCTAATTGCACAAGCTGCGAGAGTTGGATCAACTACGTTGTCATTCTACGTTCGGGTATTGCTGCGACATGCACTACCTATGCAAGAACATTTAGCGGGCGAGTCATCATGAACGACCTGAAGTGAGAGAATGTCCACATTGTCATCAACACTTCCTAATGGCGGACAGGCGACAAGCGAACCTTCTCGAGTACGAGACCCAAGCTCGGTTATCCTTCGACTTGCAGACGTTAGGGTAGTCATGCTCGGTGTGTTGCGCAAACCACCATACTTTGCTGTCAACAATTATGCTCGAGAACTATTGCACCCCCGAGGTGTTGAGAAATCGGACGAGAAGACTCGTCCTAAAGTCCTAGGACTTGTTCTCTCGGACCTATCTCGGCCTCAAACTTCTTTTACGCTCCCATCACCTACTTCACCTCTGTCTCCTCCAGAATCGGCTGTTTCGTCACCTGGTGGGCGAAGGCGTATTCCACTCCGAATATCACGAACACAGTCGCCGTCCCGCGAGCGACAAAGCGACGCCAGCAATAATCTTCGCCTTTCTCGAACCCTCAGCCACGAATCTACAGGCTCCACAGCGGAATCCGCTTCTAGTGCCAGCCGAGGGGTTTGGGGCAGAATAAGGCGCTGGAATTTCCGCTCCAATGACATTGTTGAAGGACGAGCGCAGCCCGAGCCAGGATCTTCCACTTTTTCTTCACCCGGCGCCAATAATGAGGTGATGGGTTCGCCAAGTCCTAGTTGGGCGACTTCAGTCCCGACTTCCAATGTGACTACGCCGCACAACTCAACACCGAATCCTACAGTCTCTCCAACAGCTCTAACGCGAAGATCTCAAAGCAATACGCTTCCTATGCTCCAGCATCCAGAACCGAATGGTGACTATGCACGATATCCCAACTATACCCCCGGAGGTACGGATTCTCGATGGCATGTTGAGAATGGTCTTGAAGAAGGTGGTCTCGTATGGGTCGGCCCAGTTGTGTAAGACTATTCTCCCGCAAGAGGAAATCTCGTCTTATATTGATTGTACACTCATGCTAGGATATTGGCTCAGTTGATACCCCACGGCATGGCCAATGCGTCGGCTGTAGAGGGCCCAGAGGATGTATTTTCCCAAGGCCACCATGTATCCTTCCGTTGGGATGATTTGGTGGCCATAGCGCCTTGGATGGAAGAGAGGTTAACTAGGCGGGATACTGGCTTGACAGAGTCATGAAGCTATCTAATATGCGACCATCTATGACTGCTATCTAAATAGTGCACCACTACTCAATAACTTGTAAATTAGTTTTTTGAATAATTCACTGGAGATTATGAAGACGGATAAATTCATCATTGTTTGGACCTGGCCAACACAGCCACCTGCTGAGCTTATTTGAGGTATTTCTTGCTGCGAGCGACGATCGCGAATTTATGCGACAGATGTGTAATGCCCGCTTTTATCCAACAAGCATGCTCAGAACACAGTTTCCGAAGAGAACCCGCACACACGCCAGAAGTGAGCAACCCTGTAAAAACAAAAACGCCTACTTATCAGCCAATTGACGTACAGCAAATACATAGGTTTATATCCTCAACTTGACTCCCGCAGAAACTCGCGATTGAGTTCGCAATACCCTATCGATCTATCTCCTCTCCCTGGCTCGGCGCCCGAGCACTCTTTTCAGCTCATACTCCAGACACTATATCCACCCCGAACATGGCCCGCGAAGCTGCAAACAGCTTCACCGCTTCTGACCGAAATTTCGGCCCTGCTCAAGCAACACGGCGGAATCGTTAATTTTGCTTGGGCACCCTCAGAACGTGAGCCTTGATCACCCTATCATGATGCCAGTGTTGCCAAACTCGCCTTGTCCGCCGTGTAGCGGACGCTAGTCGAACCGACAGCCCGTCAACCGAGGTGTGGCAGCAAACCGACAGACCCGAGTCGTACAGAGGGACACTCTACTCGCCCAACAAGCCGCCCTATACAATCCCGGTCGTCTCGAGAAGCAGCTTGCCGGAATTATTCTCCATCATACCGCGTGCGTCGCAAGTTTTTGGAGCGCTAGGTGACCCAGCAGCCCAGAGTCACAGACCGATTGATCTGTACGTGTGTACGCATGGCGCCCGGGATTGTCGATGCGGAGACATTGGCGGAGAGATCGTCCAGGTCCTGCGAGACAAGTGTGCTGGTAGATCAGATGTGCGGATCTTTGAGATTGGCCACGTTGGGGGTCACAAGTGCGTAAAGTTAATCACCCCCCTCAGCCCCAGCGAGACTAACCACATGTGTTCGACCCCAGATGGGCGGGGAATGTCATTGTGCTCCCCTTGGGAGACTGGTACGGTAATTTACGTCCGACAGATATTCCGAGATTCCTCGATCATGTAACAAGTCAGGACGTTCAGGAGCCGCTCTGGTCTCATTGGCGGGGGCGGATGGGCCTCTCGCAAGACATGCAGGTCGCGTTGCATCGTGCGGCGACTAATCCCGAAGAGACAAATTCCGAGGCCTCCACTTTTACGCTTTCGCCGCTTCGAAGCCGAGCACCTGATCGACCCGTGCACCCAATAAAGTTTATCTCCTGGGATGGAAAGGAGATCACCGTCCAGGCAAGAGAAGGCCAGAACCTGATGCAAGTCGCAAAGGATGCAAATCTGGAAGGCGTGGAAGGGATATGTGGAGGAAACCTCGAGGTGAGCTTGCTTCGTGAGGATCATTATCTGGTAGACTCTGATCTCTAGCGCTACTATCTCTAGTGCGCGACGTGCCACATGTACATCCCTTCAACAGCTCCGTTGCCTCGAATGTCCGACGCTGAAGACGACATGCTCGCCTACGCAATTAAACGTAAAGAAGGAGAGAGTAGATTGGGATGTCAAATAGACGTAACACCTCAACTGGCTGCTTGGATAGCTGATGGAGGCCGAATTTCGTTGCCTAGATTCTGATGATGAATAGTCAATCTTCGATTTATTTCACCATGTACGACATATGTAGCAAGGCTTTATCGGTTTGCTTAGTCTATTACTACAGTGGGTCGATGGCAACAGCGCAATTTGTCCATGGAGCGAGTTGATACTCCTACCACTTGCGACCCATCTTGGGAGCATTATCAAATAGTGCTGTAAATGTGCGCAACGGAGACTCACCGCAACTTGTACACATTCCTTGAATCGAGTGAATTCTGCTGCACACATGTCTTTTCGAGCATCCTCATAGCTGGTCAATATGCATTGGCCGTAGGCTTTCGCCTGTGCTAGTGATCAGTAACAGAGGACCATGACGAGCCATCACATACGGGCGCGGCACATGATGTGCTCGCTTTTGCAAGCTGTAAGAGGGGCCTGGAATCTTTTACACCTTGATATGTCAAGGCCGGAACAGTTGGTCGCATAGCGAAAGTCGGGTTGAAGGAGATCAGATTACGTCATAGAGAGTGGTGCTTTATCTAACTTGAATCAAGTGGCGATAGTTGCGTGGCTACGCTATTGGCCAGCAGGGATTGTAGGTTTCTTAGCGGTTGTGAGGCATAGGTCAAGAGAGAATGTTCATTAACCGATTGTATGTCTAAGGACTGTATGTGCGCAACCCAATAAACTAGTACCCATATCCAGAACCACCGAGCAGGTTGACCATGTTGCGCATGTGCAGGTCATGGAAGTAACGAGCAGATTCAGAACCAGCCCTGCGAACGACACGTTAGAAAATTATAAACACGATCAACAGCCCAACTCACTTGGCAAGGCAAGCCTTGAAAGCCGGGAATGAAACGCGAGCAAGGCTCATGTAGAATCCGTACATGGATGCATCCATGTCAGTCCACAAAGGATACATCTTCATGTCCTTGGTCTTATATGCTGCAGTGGCAACCGACTATCCAGGACGTAAACTATCAACGCGATTCAAATAAAAGGACTTGGAAAGGCATACCTTCATAGAGTCGACCACCGCATCAGTCACGGCGGTTTCTAGTTCGGGCGTAAGCTTGAGGTTGGGTATGCTAATAACGGCAGCCATTGGAGAAAAGGTGGATGTGATCCCTTTCACGTAAGGGGTAAGGTCACCACCAGCTCCCGCAGCTTTGGCTGATCGGCAGGATGTGTTAGCTCGAACGCACAATGTGAGCAATGACGTCGACTCACTGAGGGCATCTACGTGAGTGCTCAAGTCGAGCTTGAAGGTTTGCAGTTTGGCAACCATATCCCCCGTCGCATCACGAGCATGCAGCGATGCAAGGTCGCGGTGGGCTGGTCGAGCTGCGGCGAGCAAAACGAAGGACGCCACAACGGCGAGGGCTGAGAAAAGTCGGTGGAAGGACAACATGGCAGGCAAATGAGCGTGTTGGAGAGAGTGTCGGGTGTTGGTTCGTTGGTAAGACGAGCTTGGCTCTTATATACACTTGTGCGTCCAGACCCTGGGCCTTTTACGCGCCAAGAATAAATCTGACATCAAAACCCGTAGCTGTTTGAAACAATCATGTCATCCGTGTCCGTACCGCGTCGGGCAGGCAATCCACAGCATATATTTTGTCCAGAACTAACAGTACACCCCAAGTGCGAAATATCATGGCGTGCCGTCCTCTTGGAACAACTTGGCAGCATCCTGTTCACCGAGGATGTCTAAGATTTCCAAGTCAAACGTTTGTCTCTGTCGAAGAAACAAGATCACTCGGCCCCCCGCAATCAAAAATGCATTCCTTGCGGTGTTTGTCAGAATTCGTTTTCGACTTCGAACATCAAACCACCTTACCGGATCAGCCTGATTT
This sequence comes from Ceratorhiza oryzae-sativae, assembly GCA_030998015.1. Classification (NCBI taxonomy): domain Eukaryota; kingdom Fungi; phylum Basidiomycota; class Agaricomycetes; order Cantharellales; family Ceratobasidiaceae; genus Ceratorhiza; species Ceratorhiza oryzae-sativae. Next base: position 974,224 of record JARWMV010000247.1, read on the forward strand.
CTGCTCGAAGGACTGGCGCGAGAGTTTCAGGAGCACAGCGTAGTGCGTGTAATAGCACGCGAGCGGCGGACGTCCAACAAAGCTGCCACGCATACATTTGTTACCAATATTATTATTTGAATGGGCCAGGACTCACACAGGCCGACCTGTCAAGGCGAGCGCAATCCCACGGGGCCGACATCAAGGCGGTGACGTATCGAATAATCGCCCTGGCAGCCCCGAGCGACTTGTTCGCAAATTCACAACTTGGATCGTTCCAGTCTGATATATACATGTTTGCAGATATCGTTGCCCTAGCCAAGGCGATTAAATTTAAGAGCCAAGAGACGGAAAAGTCCACTTACAGGTGTGGCGCCATGTGCGCCATGAAGAGGTTTGAAATAGCAGAAGACGTGATTTGGTCACTGGGGTTGAAACGGCCTCTGATGATGGACAGCCTGATCGAGAGTGAGTGTCGAAACAAGGTTTAGTGATCAGGTTGTGGGACTCACTTCATCGCAGAAGTCATTGCATCTATTGCCTTCAACTCATGCGATCCACGGACCTCCTCTGTTGTGTGGTACTTCTGGAGGTGTCGGTGCTGGAGAACGTGTATCTGCCCAATTGAAAATTAGCCTTGAGTCAAACTAGTGGGCGAGGTAGGTACCCTTGATAGCATTATTGCACCTAGCAGAACAACTCAATACAATGCGGCAGTTCATATATGCGAGCACGTACACTTGATGTATATACCAAAGTCGTCCAGGCTGTCGCTATGTGCAGTGAATAGATCCGAAGACATGATGGTTTGTCGCTCTCGTCCATCATCCGTCTAGTAGTACAGGCGCAGATCAGGATGAACTCCTCAAGAGCAAAACTCTGCAAACTTACCCCATTTTCAAACGCCTCAAGGGTGGCGGGTAGCATTTGATTGATGTCTTCGTCGTTGATGTCGAAGCCTACGGTATGATCTATGTTCAGTGTATCGGCGAGAGTTACTAGAAAGGCACTTACACCATGGTGACACAAACAAATGATATCTCTGTAAAGCATAGGCACACCAAAACACATTTCGCCGGAGCTCAACATCCGTGTACGATCGTGGTTCGTGAATCAACAGCTTATGACGCAATCGATGGGTTATTGATTTTTGTTGGTCGTCTGAGAAATTTAGGCCCATTGCATTCGACAAACGTACTGCCAAACTCGACATGGACCAAAGGTCGAGCCAGCGGCCAACTCTGTAAACCGTGAAGATAGGTCAGTAGGTGCCAACCGTGTTTGGCGAGATACGGACGAAAAGGCCCACCAAGAGTTGATAATGGCAGCTATACGGGAGCGACGATTAACACGGTGGCTATGTATCTAATTTGATTCTCCCTACCTTGGGTAGCTTCCATGATGTGCTCCCCTATTCTTGTAGACGCCAGACTATGATGTTTTGCCAATAGGAAATGCTCTTCATCAAACGCCAGGGGCCGGCTGTCCATCATACGAGTCTTATCCTGAAAGATATCCTCCGGTGGATGACTTCGGAGGTTTGGCATAGGTGCTACTGAGACGTATGGAGAGTGAAGAGCAGCCGCGGCGCAAATGGCATGAAGAAGCCCGATGAAAGGAAATCGGGGTGAGGAAGGCGGCTCGAGGAGATTACTCAAGAAGGTAGGCCGGTGGATTACACGCCGCGAATTCGGCCAACAGTTGAAGAACAAATCAACCAGGTGAAGAAAAAGTGGCTTCCGGGGAAGACTTCCAGGCCAATCGTCGTGAATCACCGACGAAGGAAAGCCGTCAAAGGGGAACTGCGGGATGCTATTTGTAGACTCCCCCAGGATGCCCGAGGACAAGGCAAATGACCGTGTTTCTGGTTCGCAATCCTCTATGCTTACATGAGAGCAGTGTAATAAAGGCAAGCGAGTGACTCACCAAGCTGTTTTTTGGCGCCAGCTTTTAATTGGCCTTCCAGCTCCTCTAAACGACCGAGTCAGTTGTCGTTCTAGACCGTTGGGAACAACGTACCAACGCGAGCCTCTAGCTTGCGCAAGTTGTCCGCAGACAGTTCGTTTTCAATATCCCACTGTGCACCAGGGACTTCGTCATATGTACAATGAGGCTCCGCCCTGCTGAGGTGTGGATTTACCCGCACCATCTTATGGTGGCTTCGACGACAATTGGAACACGGGCGATCAGCGTCGCTGCAAAGCGAGGGGGTGAGATAACCTGCAAGGAGCAACGTGATGTTCAACGCGTACCATTTCTAAATGAAGAACCTCGAAGTTGTTATCGTAGATCAATGAGAAGATGAGCAAATGCATACCACTCTGCAGGAAAGAGTATCAGTTATGCTCACTGTTCTTATTGGTAGAACGTACTGACTCACTTGCGCTTACGGCATTGGTGACAAGCCTAAATACATAGTTAGGGCGTGAAGAGCGCAATGCAGAGACCCCTACCTGAGCTTTTCCTAGTATATTCTTTTGTATTTTGGTGCTACTGACTTCCTTCGACAGAGAGGGCATGGCATTATCTGGGGTATTTGCATCCGGTGGCATGGGTTTGCTATTTCAGTATGATACTGGCGAAAGTGTTTTGTTTAATGAGCCACCGGTCCGTATCCGTCGTATCTCCTAGCACTAGAGCACTAAAATTCAATGAAATAGTCAGCCAACGGAAGGGCTGGATTTGCGCCGTCCGGGGCTTGGCGAATGTAGGGGAAAGTATCTGGAGGCTGTGGTGGCCCAGAGGAGGCGTGAACCCGAGACCAAGGCGGGGTCTCCGCGAAGCGCTGATCACAGCATCTTCACCAGTTTCGACCACAACAACCAGCTAGTCAACAAATGATATCGGAGTTTGGCAACATGCGAACAGTAATAGCTTTCTCCGACGCGCTTGCGGTTGTGACTCCGAGTCTGAAACTAGTGGCGAAATGGTCATGCAATTGCCCTAGCGCCAATCCTCCTCGGGTGCACTCAGGTCGTATTTACAACATTATGCGACAGGTTTTTAGCGTGCTCTTGACTGCATGTAGCCCAAGAAATCTTCAAGTGGGACATCGATGGTGTTGGATCTCATTACACGTTAGTCCGTTCGGGCGGGAGCTATGGGCCAGAGATGCGCAACTGTCCTTGGGCTCTTCAATTTTGTGAGCCATTCGGTCTAGACTAACGAGCAGCATTACATGGTATATATTGGTGGTGCGAAGCAACCCAAACCCAGGATTGGCTGCATCCAGAGAAAAAACGCGCGAACAAGCAAGGCCCATCATTCGAGTCATTAACATGAATCCCTCCTCGGTAATTTACTCAGCCCGAGGACCAAATCGAATTCATTTCAACAGTGTGATCACATACCCACGAATGGCGTGACGCGCAATGTTGCACAGGCGCTGGATGAGCACCCCCCCTGCCCGACCGGAGGTGGAGACACCAACGGATCTATTACTTTGTTATTGAGCATGAGCCCACCCCATATTCTTCGCGATTTGTTTTTCTAATATTCAACGTCTCACTTTATATAAACTCAGACAATAAAATGGCTCTTGTGGCTGCGCAGACAACTTCCCCATTGGGAAGAATGATAAACTGGTTGTATTCGGGGGCGTCCTGCACCGGAAACCTCGCCACGTGTGTATCAGCACGTTTAGCTCTTCCCGGTGTGTCACCCCAAGCAGTGGCATTCGATGTTTGAGTGCGCTTTCCAAGACCCGACCACGCCCACCGGGGTGGGTAAATATAAAGAGCGCACGATGTGAATCGACTGCTAGCAAGCCAACATCCCCTTCGGTCATTCCAGCGCCTCTTCTCTCTTAGCCATGGATTCCGGAATACTTTCTTTAATCACATTCACGCTCCTATTGGTTCTCCTTTTCTTCACTGATATAGACCTACCATTCTATGTTATACCGTTGCAGCGAACATGGTCTTCGCGATTCCCGATCCACACCTCCAAACCAAATATACGAAATGCCCCTAAGGTCGTTCCAAGCGAAATTCCCTCCAATGATTCCGAGCGGTCCGCCGATTCAACAGTAACGAAAGGGCAGCATAACCCCAAGCCCTCAAGTGTGTAGCTCTCATCCTCTCTAGCCTTCGTCCCTAACGCTGTGCAGTCAAGATACAGATACCAAGCTCGAATAAACACCAGCCTCTCGCCTGCAGACCTTCGACTCGAGCCATCTTTTATCCAGTAAGCCCCAAATTATTCCTATCTCCCATTAAGAAATTCATGCTATCTATTTTTAGCCGAGGTCCAAGGGCCCAGTTGATGATCATTGGGGAACGCACACTTGGTGTCCAAGTACGTTGATTATTTCAAACAAGAACCTCCAAACCTAACTCGCGAATGAAGCCATCTTTAAGGCCAACAATAAAGAGTATGTTCTCTATGAGAACGGTACCATTTATATGCGCGACAACTGGGGACAGCTTCATAGTGCGGCGGAAATGCCTCCGTCTATTGGAGGAACCTGCCGTATTCCAGGCGAAAACTTCGAGCTTAGCCTTGATAAGCAAGGATACATTTGCTTAAAAGAGGATAATAGCCCAATCGCTCAACGGCTTGATACTTGGTGCTTGGATAATGATCCCGAGCTTTCCGGGACTCCTCGTTTAGTACCTGGAAGAGGCTGCTTTAGTTATCGCGTCGGCGACTGTCCATCGCCATCACCCCTGAACAATACGATGTTCGGACTAGGCTGCAGCGGTCCTATCCCACCTCAAGTTATCTACGTAGCATCCGCCTTTGGGAATGAGACAATTCAGCCTTTTGCATCGGGCAGCAGCACTTCCAATAACACCCTACCCTATCCGCTAACTCCATCTCCTACGACGAACTCCAGCTCGAGTCCGGGCACAGAGGTATGCCTGAAAATCTTAACCGATTCTGTGTGTTGAACTAAACAATTGGCCATCGCCAGAGTCACGGGTCATCCCCCAACACATCTCCGGGATACATCGCCACTCATGGACAGTCGTCTATCGAGCGCCGGACCTGCCCGCATTGCAGTAAGGTTCTGCGCCGTCCTGGTGCTCTGCGGGTGAGCTTCATTTTAGAGGCTTCCCGAAAGCTGTCATTAACCCTAAGCTGTGACAATTAGATTCACATATATACACACACGGGCCACAAACGTAGGCTATTTTCTGGCGTCCTAATAGGAATGGTTGTTTACAATTTATTCACTAGCTTGCAAGTGCCACAGTTGTGGCTATGCTTCAACAAATGAGACAAACCTTCGTCGCCATATCCAGACGATGCACAAAGGTGCTTAAACTGGGCTTGGGATGAATCCTGTACATACCCTCGAATTTTCATTGTACGACCAGCACCATTCAACCATTAATGATAACATTTTCTCTCTTTCTGCTAAATGCCGCCCTCTGCCCGGAGCGAGTCGACCGGTGAACTTCATCCGGCAATTCATGGCTTGAAATGGCTACTTCGAGGTTGGCCGTCATATCACGACTTCTGGTAAATCATATACGTCAAGGAGAATGTTATTACAATGGACACTACTGAATTGAACTCGCACTTAAGCAAATATAAAATTCAAGCTATATATCTTTACAAAACGCCGGAATGGTTGAAATCCACCATGCTTATACAAATGGGGGTATGTGTTTGAATGATTTTGTAAGCTGATAGCCCGGCGCTTGTTAATGAGCGCTGCACAGCTCTGATGCGCAGTTGGTCATATAACCACGCACCGAGCGCTCGAGACTTACCCTCAACCACGACCAGCACACCATCCGGGTCACAAAACTGCACGTATCACGCTAATTATCTGTCCACTTGATATGTCCATCAAGCACGAAGAGGTCGAGGAAACCGTCTCTGGATCTTCGCTCTGCGATACTCCCCGAGGCGCTAAAGCGAAGCACGAGACCCCTGAGCCTCCTGCTCCTTCCAAGCCTACCCTAGGGTATGTCTAGCACCTGACCCTCAACCCCCGATCAACAATTAGTCTCATGTGTCACTTTTCTAAGGAAAACGCAGCCAAAAGTCGAAGATGACGATGACGACGACGATGATGTCTTGACTAGCCTATGTGCTTTATTCGGTGAGTGTTATCACGATTTCATTGCGAAGCTTATCTAAGCAATCTGCCACCAGACGGACTGCACCACGATGATACCGAGTCGGATGGCTCAGAGTCGAGTGATTCAGAACCGGGATCAGTAAATAATTAATATCATTGGTGTTTGGAGAGCGCGTCTGACCAAAACAATAGCCCCGCTGTAGAGCGATCGACTCTCCATCTTTCATATCCGACTTTGGTCTTGGCTTCCCTGAACTCCGAACCAGGAGTAAGTCACTAAACTCGCCCCATTCGCTCTAAGTCCTAATCCCCACCTTACTCTTAGCCTACTTCATGCATGGAGGAAATAGTTACTTCTTCGATCAAGAGCACAATGTTTTCCTCGAATGTGGTCAAAACATCAAGCAGATTCACTGGGGTCAGCAATTTCTCTCGGACAGCATACTCGAATTCGAGATGATCGAGGGGCTCCCGTACTATTTCGGGCTCGAGGACACATTGTGGAGCATTGAAGATCCTACTTATCAAGTTAAAACTTGGGTTGTTTCTGCCTACGACCAAATATTTAATTCTGCCCTTTCTGGCGGATTAGCCGACACCTTCCCAGCTCCTTTCGCACCCGGCCTCGATTTTGACTATCAAGAGCTCGGACAATTCCAATTCTCCAATGGAGATTATTCTGCAGACCAGTTGCTGTTTGACCCCGGCACTTTTCAGAGCTCGCCCCCAGACCAACCACCGTTGACCTCTCCCCGTCGTCATCTATGGCCCATTCACCAATTGTATCTTCGGATAGTCGCGCTACTTCCTCCGAGCCATCTAGCCCGCCCCTCATCCGTCCGCGCGGCCAATTTGTCGGACAATGGAAGGAGGATATTAAGCACATTCAGGAAGATCGTAATAATTTATCATCTAACAAGCTCGATCGCCGTCGCTGCCGACACTGTAATAAAGTATTCCGGAGACCCAGCAGCCTGGCGGTACGTCACCAATTGGTTCTCCAGCCGCTAAATATTCTAATCACAGTCGCAGGATCATCTGAACGTTCATAGCGGTGCCAAGCGTAAGCTGCCAAGTTAGATACATGTTATAGACAGACTAATGCTTGAGTTAGCCAACATGTGCCCTTTCGAACGGTGCAACACTGGATTCGCAACAAAATCGAACATGAAGCGGCACTTTTTGACGCACCGTGTCGGGAGGCTAGAAGACTATCATCGAGGCAAGCCTGACACTGTGAACCTTGCTCGCACAGCCACGTACAATGCCAAAGCGTTTCATACACAACGCTTCCGCCTAGTGCCAAATGAGCCTGGTTTCCCTCACGTTGAGGACAGGCTTCAAGCTTAAGGCCACTCCCTCCTATACTCCCTATGTATGTCCCCTATTCCTATTCTGGCTCCGTATATGTAAGACCCCGCGCTTTCGTAATTGTACTTCCGCAAATCAGCCAGTGAAACTCGATGTGTCATTACCTCACCTAATCGGTTTTGAGAAGCATGAAAACTCTTAGTGAACCCACGTCTGAAGCTAGAGCTTCAATGGAGACCTGAACGAGGCATCCCGACCTGACAGAGGGGTAACTCGGCACCAATTAGTAGACTTGATATCATGTGCACCAAGAAGCGGCGCTTGCGATAAAATAATGACCGCCATCGTGTTTACACCTGAGTGTTGGGGAACACATGTGAGTGTGTTGCCTTGGGAGAAGTTTTCAAACTTCGCTAAGCTCCACCCAAATCAAGCTCGACCGACCATATAGTAGGCTGATGTCTCAAACGACAATAAACGAGGATAACGGGCCACTGACCGGCGTGGTGCGGCCCTATAAATGAAAATTACCCTCAAGTTGATACATTTCAAATCTCGGGTGATATCGTAGATGCAACATTCAGCCCATACACCTAACGTTTACTTCGCAAAAACTGCGGGACATCTCCTGGTTTCTGTTCCTTAGTCTAGCATGGTGTCTCGTCGCTAGGCTCTCTCCAACTACCATCGCGTCTAGGCGATTCGCGATATCCCATCATGCGCATGGAACAAGAAGGTTTTCTTTCACATGACCTTTATGGATGGATGGTTATAGATCCCCTTCTGGTGCCCAAGACTCATGTTTGTCACGGTGCCGAAACAATTATTATGCTTTACCCAGCGATTTGGCAAGGCGCCTGCTTGGCTCTATAGATAAAAGAACGTCTGCGACCTTGGCTCGTTCAATGACACATGAAACGCCAGTCAGCCGTAAGCTAATAGACAACAATCAAGGCAAGGAAGCCCTGGGTCTTGCGTTGTCGCTCACATGCCCGCAATGTATTGCCCATGGGCAAATTAACCCGGAACACTTCGCCCATCGGCTGTCCCACCGACCGGAACAAATTGCACATTGCCCTCAGGACTCGCCATTGCGGGGTGATCTAGCCGCTTGTGCGAGTTTGAGCCACCCAACATGTCATCATGCGTAGGCTTACACATCCGGACCGTCCGTATATGCGCTGTTGCTTCACGGAATTCTATCGGTCATACAAATTTATTCGCGTGCAAATCATGGATGTACAGTGTATTAGATTTTCTAGTCCAACAGCGGATACTCCCTTGAGCGTGGATCCCGACGTGTTCACATATATCAAAGGCCGATCCACATTTGCACACCATGAGACAATTCTGCCGATACATTGAATTTACCGCTTGTTCCCGGCGGCCCGGTTTAAGAATAAGTTTACGCCGAAATGTCAAGGTCAGAGACATATCCAGCTGAAATCAACCGAGCTCATGCGGCGAAAATATTTAGACTGTAGCGCATTCCAGGAATACCAGACCAACGATCTGCATGCCGCTTCTTAATGTATATACCCTTGCCGCTGCTAGCCATCATTTGTGAGCGCTAGAACTGATTACGGCTCCTACTACCCCTCTATCGGAGTCCAGGTCACGAATAAGGAAGTATGGGGTAGGCAAATGCCCCTCTGTGGCCTGAGTTCCGTCCAAAATGCAACTCAGCCGTGATGCGCAGCCAGGCAAACTCAATGGGTGCCTCTCGAGTGCAAACCACAGAGCAAAGCGCTTTAGGCCGCTAGTCCGGACGAATTCAGCTTCATCTTGGCTGGCACAAACGCGAGAAGCGAAATTAAAACCACGCAGGGTGAAGAGCACTGAATTGCTTCAGATCGCCGTCGCAGCGGGTCCTGAAAATCTGACGCACCATACTTCGGTTTGAGGATCACTCAGGACAGTTCGCACAGCCCTGCAATAACCCAAACACGGCAGAATCCCAAAATGGTCCATACTTCTACATATTCCTCGTTTGTATTATCCTTAATATCACCATTGATATACCAACAATGAAATAAATAAAATAAACCAAACACAATCAAACCATAAGCCAGCCCTTCCCTAATGGCCGCCCCGACGTTGGACATTCGAGTGGCTCACTCCTTAGCAACCAACATTGAATATCCAACATTCCCAGTCAGAAACCATGATTCTTTTGTTTTTCCCGGATCGGCGCACCCTTGCTGTCATTACCCGCATCAATGTTTAGCCTAATCTGTTCAAGTGGCGCGTTTCCCGGTCAAAAGATCGACGGCAGACACGTAAGCTGGGTCTCGTCAACCGACACCATCGCGGCTCGTACGCCTGGCTCATTGATAATGGCGCGCGGTGCTGCGCCGCGGGCGGTCCTAGTTTCCCCCTCAGAACACTCGGCTTCCGTGCTGTGTTTTAGCCTTTTCTATTGAACGTCGACGAGGTTTCGATATCAGAACTCTATGGAACGGGCAGCCCCGCTTTGTATGGATGATAGAGTCCGATGTATAGACCCCTATCGATCCGGACTCGCAGATCACATATGAAATTAGATTCAAGGTCTGAACGCATCCTCATCCGGTCCTGTGTGGAATTGAATGTTGTGCTTCGATCTCCATGAAAGAACTTGAGGGATCTGAGCGCGCACGTTGTGTGAAGGGAGTGCATGCACGGGGGTTGGAGGACTGCCGAATAACTACAGAAACAGACGAAGAGAGAGCACGGCATGTTCCCAAGTGAACGTCGGAGAAGAGAAACAAGGCGCAAAGCGTATCGCCCGTATCGCCCAAGTTTCACCCCCATCCCCCCCCCCCCCCAAGGAAATAACGGCAAAAGGATTTTCCTTTCGGGACCACGCATTCAGCCTCGAGCACAAACGAGCTCGGTTGAAGGTACAGGCAATCCGCATTGACCGTTTTCTGATCGTCGCTCTCACTCGTTGGCTCGAGCCGACTTGATCGCGTGTCCCAATCATGAGAAAATTGGTGCGAGTGTAATTGAATTCCTTCGCTTTTGGGAAGACAGCGAGCGCTTCGTGAGTGAGAACAACGGGCTATTCCGTTGTATCCTGATTAATGAGACATGACTACTTGCCATTCCACTTCGAGACATCCGGAAGTTGTGCGGAATGATTTGAACCGACAAGGTTAGTGTGGATCAGGCGTATCGCCGCAGAATTGCCTCATGTCGAAATCGCACATGACACAGACGCATTTGTGGCTCACTTCAAATGTCGATCATAAGATAAGTTAACTATTCTAGTCGTACATGGGTCTAAAAAATAAGCAAGTTAAAGAACAGCACAAGACGAGGCAAGAGACGGGAGATATCCAAGAATGTGCATAACAATAGATAACCTAGAACGAAAATAGCATAGCAATGGAGCCTAACATGCCAAGCCGGCAGTCGACTGCGGAGCGCGGCAAGGTAGTGATGAAGAAGAGAAATAGCCTATCCTAATTGGTATTTTTTGAGAGCAAAAAAGGGAGAGCAAACGCGTTGCCATCAACTGCAGTCGACACAAGGTGAGGACCGAATCCGCAGCAGGTTGCTCATCCGTAGTGGGGCACCAGCGGTAGTCGGAACAATGCGCTCTGGCCTTCCCCACCCCCGCCTGCGGGAGGGATTTCTCGCACAGCATACGGGTGCATCCGTGCGAGTGGCGAGCTCCTTCGCACATTGCCTTGGCCACCCACACCCCGCATCCTCGGGCTGCCTCCCACGCTACTCTCGCTCGCGTCCAGCTCATCGTCGTCTTCCGAGCCCGAGACCGACACACCGCGCCAGACTCTGTCGTCGGGTGGTTGGAGGACCGAGGCCGATGAAGGCTGATGCGCATGTACACGCGAGTGCCGACGCATGTTGGACATGACGCTGAATCTGCGGCCGCATGACGGGAAGGAGCATTTGTATGCTAGCGAAGAGCGAGACGAAACAGATCAGCACATGATATACATGAATGAGGAGCGCTGCACTCACGTTTCTCTCCTGTATGCGTGTTCACGTGAATCTGGATATTCCCGAATATGAGCATACAGGTCGGTGAACGAACAAATGCGACGAACCTTGAGACTGCTGGGCCGATTGAACCGCTTGCCGCAGTACTGGCACTCGTACTTGGCCGCGAGGAACTCTTTTGTGAACTCGAATCCTTCGGGCTGGGTGATTGGCGCGTGGACGCGCATGAGCACATGTTCGCCGCCGAACCCCGCCTCTCCAGGCGCCTTGGCGGGCACAAGCGGGCTTCGACTGCGACTCCGGACCGAGACCGAGGAGCTGGAGCTGACGCGGCGATGGTGAGCCTGGTGATGAGACACGACCTCGCGCGTCGCGGATGACGGTGGTGGAGGCCGGGCAGCGATCGCCATTGGTGCGGGGTGCGGGTGCGGCTGGACCGCGAACGCGGCGAAGGGTGGCGGGTAGAACTTGGAATCTTGTTGCCGCTCGGATTCGGAGTGGTCGTAGCCAGAGCTTGCGTCTGAGAAGCTTCGCGTCCGGGGTGGTCGGCGTGTCGCGAATATTGGGCCGGGCTGGGGAACGACGACGAGGGCGTACGCACGGACGAGGACGATGCGGTGCGCACCGAGGTCGGGGTCTCCGGGTTTGACAAGCGGCCGTCGGGAGTATTAACAGCCCAGATGGGCGACAGCGGTGCATGCTACAGATGATGTCAGGAGCCGCGTCTCGGGCAGCAACGGCGAGCGCCACACACACACGAACCTTGGGCGGTGTCGAGGACGTGCGGGGCAGCGAGCCGTGCAGGTCCGAGAGCGAAAAGTGGGCGAGCGGCGCGCGCGGGGGCTCGAGCAGCGCTGGACGGTCCGTCGGCGAGAGGGTCGCGATCGACGAGAGATGGTCTAAGGGGGGGTCAGATAGGGCGATGACGAGTGGCGCGTGGCACTGACCTGTCTGGGCGATGCCGAAGAGGGCCTTGATGCTGGGCAGCGGCTGTTGGTGCGGGGAGTCGATGGCCATGGCGGCGGGGACGGCGGCGGCGAGGGATGAAAAAGGGGGTGCTGGACTGGGTCCGCAGTCCGCGGGAGAGAGTCGTGCAGCTATAAGAGTGCCGGCCGCCAAACACGTGCACACACGCCCGAGAAGGACACCGATCAAGCAGTGGATCATAACGCTATAAACGGGCCGGCGATCACTCTTGTCATCGCGGTGGCGAGCGTGCCTGATCTTCGGGTCGCTCTGCTCGCCGTCGTCAGCCTCGTGCGCATCGTGCGTGTCGGCGGCGGGGCCAGCGCGCATCAGGCCACCCAGTCCCGCGGGTGGCCACGCGGCGCATGCCACTCGTCGCGCATCGCTGCCAGCACACCCATTACTCCGAGCTAATTACTCTATCGCCGGCCGCGGCGGTGCGGCTGCGCGCAGAAACGCCTGGCCTGATCGATATCCACCAGCTTCCCGTTCCCAGATTCCGAGTTTCATCGCTGTTTCCGGTACTTAATTGGGTCCCTGCCACAGCCGAACATGGGCCATCGCCGGTCCATACGCACCAACCATATCCAGCTAACACATTCCCATTTTCATTAAGACAAGGTTCGAGAACCTTGCATCCCGCTAGAATCCCGCCCAATGCCCAGCCCCGGCTCTTTTTTTCGCCAATCGACCCCTTCTCCGTTTCGGCAGGGTCAGCGTCAGCCGCTTCAAGGCACTAGCGCCAGAATCAGAAACCGGGCCGAAACATGCCACCGTTCAAACCGTATCGATTCTCAAACCGGTCTTCTTGTGGCGCTTGATGTCGGTCGCATATGGTCAGATTGTATTCTCCCATTGTTCGATGACCAAGGCCAATCCCAAACTCTCCCGGCCCATTCACCTGCTCATCGATGGACCCGGCCAGCACATATATGGCCATGGCGATCCTTGCTAGACTCAAGCCCGCCAAGTCGACCATACGCAGTCCTATCAGGTCGGTGCTCAGCCTTCTTCAGCCGCGCATAAACTTGCATCCTCCGAAAAGGAATCCAGGGGAGCGGTCATATATTTACTCTTCAGCGCCCCGTTGAAGCCGGCCTTGCCAGATCGATCTTCACCCGGCAATTGTTCAGTGCCACCGTCGGGGTTGTCTTACCGCGGACTCTCCAACTTACGTTTTTAAACTCGACGTTCTAGAAATTTCTCCAAAAAACGGGTCGAGTCATTATTGTTGGGCGGATATCCGCCCTCGACTGTATTGACTGTCAAACCGCGTCGAGTCGTGACGGAAATTAATGAGTAAAAAGAGCTAACTCTCCTGTCCTGGACAGCATACCCACTCAAATTTTATGCGCGCCACGGATTCCAAAACGGCTTGTCACATAGAACTTTGCGCTCAAACAAAGCAAACGACAGGGCCACTAGCCAAACAGATTCAACAATCACGATACAGGATCGACAACTCCATCATGCTGTATATTAATGACAATGCCTATTCCTTCATGTCCGCCTGAAACGTGAGAACACCAGAACCAACGGCCAAGGGTCACCAGAATCCAGCCCCGTATCACATTTCAACATGGGGGGGAAGCCGCAGATCACTCGCTTGTGCCCACCGTGTTCACTCCTACCCATTTCAGCCCACCCCAGATTTGAAGCCTAGAATCCCCCCCCCCTTCCCCCGTCCTCACCTCGAGCGCATGCGCATGACCACCCATTTCATATCTAAATGGTTTGGAGCAGATGAAAATCGAGAACACACCTCATCGCTGCGTTGCGGTCGATCTCGTGCGCGATTCTCGCGTGTAGCCCCCCCCCTTTGGGGACCAAATACTGGATAACAATACCCCATACCTCGAATCTCGACCGAATGGTGTTCGGTCACGAATACGTTTTGATATTCGAGCGGGTCCAAATACGCTAGGCTGCTCATGGGTTTGTATTCGTTCATTTATCCCATGGATTATGGCTGAATCAGACGCAACCCACCCTCTGACCATTCACATGACAAGCCAACTTTGGAAGGATTCGGACGCCCGTTGGCAAAACTTAAAACCTTCCACCTGTATGCACATTCACCAGTCCTTGTTGCCACCACGCACGACCCGTCCGTTTTGAGCGTGAGCCGGTCCTTAGTCAGAATCGCAAAAAGCACTCGTGTATGCAGACGAGCGAGTCGTGGATCTTGCCCTCGGTGCGTGATCAAGCATGGCTTTGTCGATCATGGGTCTATAAACGGGAAATCTAATCCTTCAGATCGCCCATCCGGTCATCCATCCGGCTGTTTATAATGACGACGATCAAACGGGACGATGTGCGGAAACTGGCCCTACTGCACGGCCAACTCCGCTCGCGTAGCTTTCGCGCTACTATAGCTAGGCTAATTTCAGTGGCGAGGGCTCCATGTCCGATATGAACGGGGGCTAGCTGGGAGCAGCCAGCGTTCTCAGCAAAAGTCACGCCACAAATTTTAGAGTTTTGTTTCTACTCCTCTTCTTGTTGTCCGCACCTGGAGTCGCTGCCGTCGACCTCGACAGGCTGAGGTCTGGATGGATCCACATGCTACTTTGGTGCAGAGATGAGCAGGATTGCGTGGGTATCCAATGCGGCTTCTTCATGGCCACTCGCCACTGAGTCTGTGGCTTCGGCGCCCCGAGTGTCGGTCGGGTCTCCTCAGATCCTCCAATGTCATTCCTGGGAAAGCGACAACTCAATATGCTCTTTATATCGGGCATAGTGGGTTGTTCGTCGAAAACACCCTGATCGCCAGCGCATATACCAGGCCTAGTAACAATCAGGCATGAAACAACCAAGGTGTTATTCTGCTCCCGAGGTGCGCGTGTCCTGCAAGCGAGCACAGCAATAACACCGGGAGTATTTCCCAGGCTAGCGCTGTACAAGGTGTAGACGCATGATTGGCAGGCTGTCGATTCGGATCCTGTATGGCTAGTCTCGGGGGTGCTGAGCAATTGGATGCGCATGTAGCTCTATCAATCTCGGTGTCCTCGGGGATCGACGTCCTTCACCCTTGGTTCTATTTCCACCTGGGGAGTTGTCAGATCTGGGTATGCTGCGGTAACTCGACTCCCAGGTGAGATAGGTGGCACAGGGGTGTGAATAGCTTGCCAATTCGGCGTGCAAAGCCGCGGTTTCTCCTCGAGAAAAGTCTAGACAAAAGAGTGTAATTTCAACAAGCATTTTCATTCAATTTGCCTATCAGCAGGCAACGATCATGAGTAATCTTACAGCATTGTACAAGGCAGCTTTGTTCAGAACCCGATCAACCACGTAGCAATCTACGCACGCAACAAGATGACATCCTCCACGACACTGGTACGGTCTCCGACATAGTCGGCTTCTTCGTCGCTTCCATCGTTCGGAATATATGCTCCGATCTTGGTTTTTGGCGCCCTGTCGCGTTCTGTCGTGCGTGCACGGACAAACACCGTCTTGTGCCCCCCAACAGAGCCGGTGCGTGCGTGACCGGGTTCCGATCCAGTCGACTCGGAGGCATCGGGCATAGGTTCGAGGATCAGTCTCAGCGTGAGCTGGTTATCCATCCGAACAGCACCGTTGTTCTCCCAAGCGCGTCCTGGGCGAGGGACGAGTGCAGCAGAAACGATCTTGACACCCAGCGCCCGCTCGCCCGACTCGCTTTCGACCGCGCTGGATGCATCAATCGATTCGCGTTTGTAAGGCCCGAGTAGATTAGGCGCGAGGAACGCGGGATCAGGAATTAGGTGAGTGCGCTGAGTAGAAGGCCGAGGCACACTACGGGCTGCAACATGAAGCTCATATCGCGTAGCAATCTACCATCCAGCAGTGAATGTCATACATCAGATGTGAATATCCCGAGCGCGTGGTTCCACCGACTCACTTGATCATTGTCCCTTTCACAAGCAACACGAGCACAGGGACTGGCTCACCCTCCTCTTGGGTAATGGTCCAGCCTACTATGCGTTTGCCGTTCAACTCCGACGCCTCTGCGTTCTTTTCTTGCAGGGATTTGGCGATAAAGGCTGGTTTGTTGGCAGTAGAAACCGAGACTCGCCGCGCGGCGATAGGATTGGTCGGCGGAGGTGCAGGGATCGTCGTGGCCGGGGTAATAATCTTGGATTCGCCAGACTGGCGCCCAGATAGGTTGGGAATAGGGGTCAGATTGTTGGCAGCCTGATCGAATGAAATCGTCAAGTGAGTAATTTTGACCCAGGCACAAGGGGTACTAACCATGGAGGTCTCAAAGGGTTGTAGAGAGGACGAGGGCACGCGTGCTATTTATGTGGGGCCCCTCTTGGCTATGTGGAGTCCAAGGACGAACGTTGGCAAGGCGGAAGCACCCGCTTCTCTCCGAATTCTTCCGGTCGGAAGAGGTCCAGGCCGGTCAAGCTCGTCTAAGCGCCGCTTGCAGCCTGCAGACCACCAGCGGACCAAGTCGCGACGAACACGCCCGATGTGGCCCAAAAGCTGCCTAGCGAGCTGTCTCATGGGAGGGAGTAGATAGGGTGCACTTGCATATGGATTTCATACTCAGCCGTCCTATTTTATCCTTCAGCTTCCCCTTGCTAAATTTGTATGTAGCACCAATCAAAAAATGCGCGCTTGGCTACCCCAACGACTGCGATTCACTGTTTAACTAAGCCGTCGTTTAAAAAATTGTCATATAATTTATCAAGGGTGTTGTAACCCCCTATCCGGAAGTTTCCGCGTCAAGAAGGTCAATTACAAAAGCTTGTTATATTCTCGGTGAACTATGTTTCGCTCACAGTATGTCCCAAGGAAATCATGCATAACGAATAAAACTGTACACCATGCTGGACAACGACCAGGTACAATGACCATACAAGCAAACGGAATCAAAACAAGAGCAATAACACAAATAATTTACACGGCTTCAGGCGAGTTCAATACGAAAAAAAAATCTTGGGTCGCTTTGCTCCACCGGCGGCTACGCTGCGACGTTCTGCAATCCTGTGGGTGCTTGTGAGCCTAGCGGGTTTGGAGCAGCGTTTTGTAAGCGCTGGCTTCTACGAGGCGTGGCCGCAAGCAGAGCGAGGGGAGCATTGGGAGTAGGTGTGACAAGCCTGTTAATCTCAGCGTTGTTCCTGTCTTGGTTGTTTGGCATACCCTTGTCGGGTTTGTGAGTCTTGTAGTGTCGTGTAAGATTTGACTGGCTGCCGAAGCTCTTGGTGCAGCCCTCATGTTTGCATAGGTACGCTGGAACAAGCCGTCAGATATCAAGTGAGCGGGATAATAAGAGTTTTAAAGAGAATACCTACCATTGCTTTCGCCAGTATGGCTACGCATGTGGTCACGAAGCAAATACGGACGACGGAATGTCTTGTTGCAACCCTCGTAAGTACAAGGAATCCTGGGGGTATCATCCGAGATTGGATCGGGCGCTGGCTGATGCGTGGTGTTTCGGTTTGTAGCAAAGGTGGAGGGTTCGGGTGGGGGCAAAGAAGGAGGATCCCCGCACGAGCCAGTGTTGGAAGATGGCTTGGTGGGTAGCCATGAATCGGGTGAGGGATCGCTCATATTCTCCGGAATGGAGTCACCGAGCTGGAAGAATTGTTGCCACAATGGCGACTGAAACTCCTCCACTACATCCATGTTGGCGTCGAAATCGCTAGGCTCACATGAATCGGGAGGCACAAGCGCATGATTTGGCATCAACAGACCAGTCGGATTAAGTAGCGCGCCAGTTGGTTGTCCTGTAGTCGTGCTAACTTGGAATGAACCGATGGTAGGATAATACATAGCGGAATTGGTGCTCGTCGTATCCCGAGTCACAAATGTTGGGCTGGGGTCGACGACCGTGGTAGGTTGGATTGGCATCATCGGAGCCAGCTGAGCCAGACCGGCAGCAGTTATGGGTGGAATAGACACAGCAGTGCCATGTGTGAGATTACTCGGGGGTTGCAGTAGTGACTGGTCATAGCTCGCGCCCCATCCGCCAGCACCATGAAGCATAGTTTGGCTCGGGCCTTGAGTGAGATTCCAGTCGGTGTCAAATAGCCCTCCGTCTATGACCTGACTAAGGTCGTCATGCCAGTCAAAATTGAGGACCTCTGACTCGTCATATTGAACCAGCGGTAGAGTGGGGTCAAATTCCATCGGCGCCACGGTGTTGTTCACTGGTGGAGCATCGATGGCGGGGGCGCTAGGGGGCGATTGACAGCTCGCGTTATCAAAAGCCGCATAGCTCGAATCGGCGGGAGGCTTATCGACATTTACTATGCCTGAAAAGTGGGATGAGAGTATTTGCCGCAGCCTGCGGGCGCTTGACTCAATGGTTGTGAAGTGTCTGTCTAGGTTCTCGGCCTGGTGGATATCAAATGGCTTGGACACGCTTCCGTGCCTTGGGCGGGCACCGGCACTAGCCACTATTAGCTCGGCGAGGGAGCGGATGACGCCAAGGGAAGCGTAGAATTCCGTCCAAGGCCCGGGCTGCTCATCCTCTTCGTTATTGGCGCGACTAGCGGTAGCAGGTGTTGGTCCCCTTGGTATTACCTCACGCGCGTTGGAATGAACCACCACCTGGTTGGACGCATCACCATAGTCAAGGGAATCTACCTCGGAATCGAGTATCTCTTGTTTCAGGAACACCCGCAGCTTGTCGTCGACCAGCGCCGAGGTCGAGCGGCGGTCAAGACGCCGTGACTCCCCATGATTTGGTCGCGACAGATTTGAGTAGGGGAACGCAGCCGCCAGCCTCTGGCGTCGCAGTTGAAGACGCATATCAGAGCGCGCATGATTAAGTCGAGCGGCGTGGCGGGGTGTAGTAATAATAGTAGGGGTAGGTGTACCCGGGCGCGACCATGAGGCCTCGGGTGTGGGGGCGGGGGAGCTGAGCAGGGGGGACAAGCGCTGATAATCATCGGAAATGGGATGATCTTCAAGCTTTACAAATGGCTTTCGCTCCTCCTCATCATCATGCGGCGTCGCTGCGTGGAAGCGAGCTGTACGACGCAGGATGTGCTCTTTGGAGTAGGTCTCCTCAGAGCTGGAGTAACCTGAGCGATTGCCCGAGGTAGTCGATAATCTTTGAGATAATGAATCTGCTCGCCACATCAAGTCGGCATACTCACCATTTGCATCGTCGTTGGCTTCAGCATCACTCTCATCGCCATCATGTAGGTTCAGGTTCTCGCTAGTCAAGGAAAATACTGAACGAGATCGGAGCCGAGCACGCCGAGGTTTCCTATCTGAGGGGCGGAATTCATCTATACTGACGGGTCCAGGCTCTTGCTTCACGAGTGCAGGCGAGTGTGGCATCACCGGGATGCATACAAGGTAAGCCCCCTACAAAACGGGGGAGGCAAGGATGGTGGTCACGAGCGGACAGCGCGACTTATATACTCGCCATGGCTGTGCCCGTGACTGCAAGTCCGCCATCAAATGTCCATTTCGGGCAAGAGTGACACCCTGTCACGCGCAAGTCAGTGACCGTCACTCTGGCTGATTGGCCAGCCCAACTGCGATATTCTAGTACATTCGTTTACCTCTATCGATGACTCGTTAGCATAGCCGATGGTTGGCCTACAGGAGTCGGCGGGTGCTATCAGATTAGATTGATGGGTTTTAGTGGGATGCGAGAGACTACCGTGGCATTAGATCATCAGGAATCCACTTTTCATCGTACAAACACTTCATGGGTAACGCGGCAAGATATTGTACCTCTTGTTCCGAGCCCACCGAAACCAAAGCTTCCTCCTCTTTTGGGTCTATCAATGACTTACCTAAGACGACCGAAGTATGCTATTCCACGACACTCCACGAAGAGAACGCGTCTGAAACTCAGGCAATAAATATCCCCGCTTCCAATCGTTGGTCGCCGAGGGCTTATCCCCTTCTATTCACGAGAGCATTAAAGTTCGACGCCCGATGTTGGTTCTTGGATGGGTTGTCCCGTGCTTGCCTGAGGTCGTCAAGGCACGAAAAGACATCGCAAGTGTGATTGACCGCAAGACTGATGTATTTCTTGCCCGTGCGACGGCTGCGTGCCACACGGGCCGAGTAGAGTACAAAGAGGTAGCCCGGAATCTAACAGCGGCAGCCGGATTCCAGTCGAGGTCCTCGACGATCGGGTAATTAGTAACATCAATAGGAAATCCAAGCGATGAATACGAATACAACTAGCTCACCCGCTAGACTAAGATTATACATTCGGACGGATCGTAATCCTGGAAAGAGCAGAGCAATATTATTGAGGTAGATCGTAAAGGAAATCCTCGAGGCGTATTCCCATGTTAGCACCATAGAACCCAAGTTACATCCATTTCTCCCAAACGGACTCGGTGCAATGAGAAGTATCACACACCCTCAAGCTTGAATTCGTTCCTGCTGTGCTCTGCGTTCCTGTGTTTGGAGCGGCGACCGTGAAGGGGATGGGTTACGTGGTCACAGAGTTGGTTGTGTCGCACCCTTGTACTCTTGTGCTATGTGTGACCATGGTCGCTGTGGTTGCTTTCACAGTAGATGCGAAGTACGAGGTGCTATTCGAGATTTGTTGCGGTCAAGACCTTTCGAGTGGTGTAGCGCTCACCCTGGGGAATCAGAGCAGGCCGTTGAGGCGCTTGAACGGTTATGTGACGTCGATGGGTGTTAGACAAGGTAGACCCGCTGACTCTCGGAAAAATCTCGGTTGAAAGCTCGAAGCTCATCGCAGGAGTGGTTGAGAGCAGAAACACACTCAAGACATTGATCCGTACACCCAGTGTCCGGTGCGGTACGCGAGCACGTGATTGTAGGTTAAAATGTATATGCGTGGACCCAAAATCGACGGACTTCAGACCTTTCCTGAAAAAGCGTCTAAGTGAAATTGCAAAGTGCTGTTTGGGGAGGTGGAAATGCTGCTTAGACAAGCTAATCATCCCAATAGGAAGATCATACAGCGTTTACTGTTTCAGTTGAGGTCGATCAGACGATAGCCCCTTAAAAGCAGGCTACAAGGGGAAAACCCAGGCGTGACACAAGGTCGAGTATCCCTCACCTAATTGCTTTCCGAGTCACTAAATCTCATTCCAGATACTCTTCCACCCGATCCCGCTGTTAAACTTGCCAGTCGCGGTGCTCGTGTATATGTTTTACATGGGGATGCGCCCCGCGTTGTCTCAAGCTGCACAAGTATTCGGCAATTATTTCAGGTGTGCTGACTCTAGGTAAATGCTCAACAAAATGAAACAGGGAGTTCATTCAAAATCTACCAGAGGGCTGCCTAGATCAAACTGTTCAATGGAGCCAAGAGGCCTGTCCGAGTAACGGTCGGTGCAGCCAAGGTGGAAAGTGCAATACGGCACCCATCAAATGGCCAAGAGTAATGTTTGTTGGGGATGGCATGAATGATAATTTAGTGCTCTGTCGAGCGGACGTTGTTATTTCATTTGGTGGTGGAGCCGACATAGCAGCAAGTGCGGCGGGGCAAGTCGTGCTTCGTCTGTCCCTTTTTACCAACCTTCATTCGCCAGTGCTGGCCGGCATTGTATTTGGGCGAACTTTGCTTGGGATCGAGCCGATAATGTTGTCGCAGTACTACTGGCAAGCAGAGTTCTAGGTATGTGCATTCGTTTCGGGTGTATGAGACCGGGTGAGTTGGCGAGCGTGCTTGCTGCTGCCGCAATCACGTGGGGATTATGTGTTACTTGGCGAGGAGGTGTAGAGAGCTGGTTTCAGACTTCACACAGGAAGGTTCGCCATTGCTTTTAGCATCTCGACTATGTCCACTTCACGCCCGGGCTGCTTAGAGTAGACGCTGTTGTATTTGGGCTATAGCGATATCATGGCAACGACCTAGGGTTTTCCTCCCGAGGTGCGAGAAAAAAATCCACCAAGTATATTTGATCGAGACGGAGTCACCCAAATTTATGTACAAATACAGTAATGAAAGTAGAAACTTCAATTAAAGCAAAGCTTGAACAAGTGTTGAAGTGATCACGAGAACATCGGGGCCGAGTTCTGCTTCTTGTGGCAGGTTTTCATGTGTCTGTTCAAGTTCGACATCAGTCCATACTTCCGTTGACATCCTTTAATAGAACACTGGAAATCTGTTCATGGGCAATTATTGAGATGCAAAGAGTGGGATCGAAGTACACACTTACCTTTCTCTCCGTAGTGGTAGGAGCGAATGTGAGATTCTTGGATGCCTCGGCGGCGGAAAGTTCGTCGGCATCCTTCAACTGAGCAGGGAATTTGTCTGGCGGTGTTTCGAGAAGGGTTTAGAGGAGGTGCAACTGGATCTTGCCCGTGACCAGGGGTTGGGGCCTCCACAGGTATATGCGCTAGCTCATCTTCCGCGTCAGCCGTGTCGGGAATAGGGGGTGCGATGTTGGGTGGTTGACGACCATCGCCGCTATATTCTTGCAAGGGGCTCGTGCCATTGTCTGTGCGCCATCCTTCTACGAGGTCCGCCCAGAGCGGATATCCGGGATTTCCTGGAGGCTTTGTCGTCTGGTTGACTGGGCCGTAAGTCGTATGAGAGATCTGAGAAACAGGGGGGTGGAGGATGCCAGGATTGTTATGCCAGTTGGGCAGGGCATCATCAACGCCCGTGGATGAGGGAATCGATAGAAGGCCCTCTGTCGTTGGTGCGTAGGGTATTTCAGCATATTCCACCATGTGGAGACCATTGAATGGGTTGGTTCCTGCAAGACGCATATAGGTTAACGCACCGGTTACAAGCCATTAAGTTATTTACTTACCGCTAGACCCAGTTGGTTCGTAACTCGTTATGGCACTATCATTTACAGGATCCAGAGGCAATCCCTGATTCACTAGCAGCTCGGGTGGAAAGAAAGGAACCGGAGGGTAGGCAGACAAAGGCGGGGGCGGTCGGGGTAGAATATTTATCAACCGCGCCAAGAGATCATGGAGCTGGTCCAAGTATTCAGCTGATACAACCCTGCCTCCGAATGGCTGAGCTAGCCGGTCCAAATCCGCAAGAGGGTCCCATTGACTTGTTTGGGTTTCGAAACCGGCCATGTTATGGCCAGAGCCATACTCAAGCCAGTTCGTATCCACATTTCCGGACGATGCGTTTGACCTAGGTCCGTTGTAGCTTGGAGTATGGCCAGAGTCCGGCTGGTTACCCGACGAGGACGAACCTCCATGGGGTGCACTCGTGCATTTCCGAACCTTCGATGCAAAATTCTCAGCACTACGCTGAGGTCCGAGTGGTACGCGAAGCTGGGAGGATCGAGAAAGAGAAAAATACCGAAGGACGCTGTCGTGAAATCGATCGAAAGCGCCCTTTGACGAGTTGCGCAAGTTGTCATAAGGGTTGCAAGCAGGCGGAAATGATTGCTTGGGAGCTAGCCGCGACAAGCGCAAATATGGACGGCCCAAAGGAGAGCGGGTTGGATGATTGTGGTGCAACCCGACAAGAGAATTAACTAAACTACTAATCTGGTCTTCAGGTTTCAGAGAGTTGATCCGTTCTCTTGTAAGGTCTGGTTCGACTCCTGGCTCTTTGCCTATGGTCTTTGAATCTTCTAGTGCAAGAAATGGCTCGCAAGACTCAAATTTAAAGTGTGGAGCAACCACTATGAGTAAAAAAAAATACAACGTTAGTGATAGGACATAGTCTTGGGCCAATCACTTGCCTGGCTCATTTCTGCTATCCAAAAATCGGGACTCGGCTTTGATGGGTTTCTCGATCTTCTCGATCTCAGAACGCGTTTCTTTCGATACTAAATTGGTAGTCGTACGGATGTCAGAAATTAAGTTTTTGGATATTCGGCTTGCAAGTTGGCCATGCAAGCACTATTTTATACTTGCCTTCAAGAGCTCCTTCTACTGACGCTTCAGAACAATAGACAGCCATCTGCTCAGGCTTCGACAGCGTCCCTTGGATTGAAGAAAGCGTACGCGTGGGGTCACGCTGGGCCAAATTGTGATTACAACCATCACTGGTATGGTTGCGTTGGATCTCCGGCTCCTATGGTATCGGTTATGGATGAAATTTCATAGAGTTAATGTAAACCCCCCGTATAAATTTGATAAAATAATCACTGACTGCTGTCTCAATCTTGGTTAGCGATACCGAGCCTGAGCCCGATGAAGAAGACGCAGAGGGGCCAGCATTCACAGTTGTGTCGAAAGGGTCTGGGGTAGTAGACATACGTCGGGCTTCAGTCTTGATACTCTGCGAAGGGCTTGGTAGAACATGCTTAAACAAAGAATCGTAAGACGGCGGAGGCGGGAGGGGCTCGTTTACGGCTAAAGGAAAGTGGTTATTGAAACCCGGTTTGAAGTGGACAGTAGATCCTGGTTTAAACGGAAGCTCGGGGCAAGTATGACCAGGGAGCCGAGTATAAGAGTTTGCCGGCATAACATCATCGCCTTTTGGTACGAGCAGAGCCCAAGGTGGTCTCGAAACTTGCTCAAAAAGTCAATATAAGCACAGTTATAACCGAAACGCACACTCACAAGGCGACGCTGTCTCGGAGAACGATATTCCCATTGATAAAATACTTCCGGAAAGCATAGCGGCTAGTCCGCTGATTAGACAATTGACTAATGAGCGATATCAAGCTTACGTTTAGGAAGGATAATTAGGCTTCTAGCGCTGTTCACGCGGCTTGTCTGCTTTATCAGAACTAAGTCAGATATGGCATGAATTTTGTGGGTTTACAGACTGGTATGCAGATTTGCGGGGAGTGGCTGGGCGTGGTTACTCACGGGAGCTGCAACGACAGCGGATGATCTTCCCCAACGCAAATTGGGTGGAGAGTCATAAGGGGGGTCTCTAATGGAGGCAATAACACTTTGGCGACCCATGTTTCACAGGGCACCAAACGAAGAGAACAGGGGATAGCTAGGTCGACGCCTCCATGCATGACTTATATACACGGATCGCTGAGCATCCGAGCAATCATTCATGAGGGCTGCCAGGGACGTCTAACGTTCGGATGAGCCGATGATGGTCAAGTGTGACCAGGATGCGATCGGGGGAACAATATTAGGGCGATCAAGAAGCTCAGCCCCTGTGCTCATCCGGCGCTTAAATTGGTGATCGGTCGTGGTTAACACATCCCAAACAGCAGATCTCTACGCCCTCAATATACGAGGATTACACGGCCGGATTTCGTTCAGAATAACCAAACTCAAGTGTTACCGGCTCGGCGCTCATTCATTCGGCTGTCCCGTTTCTGGCGATCATATTAACCGAACTGCAACAATTAATTGACATTTGGCACAAAGACCTAATCCATCCAAGCCTTATGCCCCAGGTAGCTCTGTGCTGTGTGAGACACGCGCCGATCTACATTTCTCCGTCTTAAAATGCCGAATCCTGTTAGATCTTGTGCTAATGAAGGCCCCACATAGATCACAACGATGCCCTGCCAGCAGACGAAACCAGTCACGATTGGGTTTGGAACCTTCGCATAATTTACTCACGCTTGTGGCCGGTATGTACATGCATATGATCTTTGAGCAAACTGGGCCGACTGAACGATCTGTCGCACCGATTGCAGGGATGTCTCAAGGAGGTAGGTGTGATCTCAGCCGCTCTCACCCGAGACCCCAAAGACCGACTTGGCATCTGGCTGGTAGTTGGCGTACCCGATGCAGTCGAGTAGTCCAGTGGGATCATATGATCCCACTGTACCATCGGCATTGTTGTGGACGCATTGTATGAAATGTCGTGACTGAAACTCATCTGAATGGGATGTTCCGCAACGTGTGAATGATCTACTCGGATATAGGTCAATTTACAATAATATCGAATGAGCTAAAACACTCACAGCTTTGAGGCTGAGACGAGCCGAGATATGGCAAGTCGAATTGAAGACCTTGGTGTGCCATAGCCAGGGCTGTGGCATTATTTAACCCCACATGACTGTTCAAAGGAGGCGGGTGATTGTTGGTGTAGGTCGGCAGACCCGGTGGCGGTAAGAACACAGCAGAGATTTGTGGCTGATCGCGAGGCACTAAGCTATAGTCAAACTCAGTCGCCAGCTGTGTCAATAACTCATATTTGTCTAGGATGCTAAGTTCACCAAGTTGATGGGCGTCTTGGGAGCTGTTCAGTGGTAGATTGGGTGCGTTCGAGGGTGACCCATTGTACGGGAAATTTGGACCAATTGATCCGAATCCCCAGGAGCTCGGGGTCCAGCCTCCTCCGTATGTGTTGGATAAATGGCAGTCGTGTGTCCCTCCCGGGTATCGATGCAAACGTACCTCCCCAGGGAATCGACGAAAGTGATCTTCAGAGATGTGCTCATTCTTCTCAGAAGGGGCAAGATGGGCAGAGATAAATGGCAAAGAATTCGATCGAGGAACCACCAGGGAGGGGCGGCAAGAATTCAGCAGAAAAACAAGTCCAGCAGCGCCTGGCTCAAAAGAATAGATGCGTGTTCCGAGAGATTCGATAGTTTGCTCTACAAGCTGGGAGTATTCAGTTGTATCTTGACCTCCCGCGAGTTTCAAACTGTGAAGCTTCGAAACCTCGTTGACAGGGATAGGAGGCTCTGGTGCTGGAGTGGAGGTCATGTCGCTTGTCCGTTCACCTTCTCGGAAGGCATCCTGCTTGAGCGAATGGGATTCTGCTGAAACTAGACAGGGGGTTTTCGAATCCATCTCCCCAACAAGAGTAGGTTTCACGTCGCAATTCATATGGCTATCTATGAAAACGAGACAATAAATGCTATGGGCGGACGAGTGCTAAGGCAACCAACCAGTCCGTATTCTCGACTCAGATAGGATGTTAGCTTTGCTCTCGGGATCTGCAGTTGGGTCTTCATGTTGGGCCGGCTCCTCCTTAACTTGAACTCTTAGCAGCGATTTCTTCAGCGAGCAGTGGTCAACGCTTGAAGCTTCTTCTCCGATGTCACCAACAACGGAGATCCCAGGCGCAGAAACCTAATGTAGACCCAAGAATTTGGTCAAATACCAGACTTAGGGTAGGCAACATACATACATTGCTATGTGAGCGAGAAAGGCCTGCCTGAGAGGTTTGGTTGGATGCCTCGCCAACAGCTGGGGCAGACGGGTGTCCTACCGCAGATCATAATGAGATAAGCTGTTCGCGCTGTGAGGATTCCAAACAAACGCACCATTGATTATGTCCAGCCAGTAGCCAGGAGATAGGCGAGATTTCTTAGGTCCAAGCCCAGCATCAGAGCGACGATCGGCTTGTGTGAACTTGCCGTTCAGGGGAGCTTGCACGGTACAACGACTTCTGGACCATAGACTACTCATGGAGGACACAAAGAGAGGAGGAAATATCATGACGAAAAATCCAGATGGAGGGTTAGATTTATACAGACTTCGGAGCTATGAGCGATGAACCGGCGCGTCATTCCTCTCCATGAATAGTCGAGAATTCCAGGAACGCAAGCTCATCGTTGGTCATTCCGATTCCATTTTGGGGAGATTCACGGTCGATCCGTGTCAAAGCTGCATCCCTCAAAACTCCACTAAACCTAACTCGAACAGGCACGACACCAACTTCTACCCGAATATGACGTCCCGCGAGTAGCGGATGTCATGGGCTGAAGATTCGCAGTTCAAAACGTATAGACGAAGCTGGGAGGAATTCGTTCTGTTGTGAATCACTACCATTTATTCATCAAAACGAGCAAATGGGTAGACGTGGCAATCACCACCGGGGATGTTTGAAACCCGGCGAGAATTGAATGCCGATGTTGTTGGCGTCTATTTAGCCTTTTTGATTGGTGCTCGTGACTAGGCAATGCACCTTCTTTCTGACATGTGAGCGACATACCTGAGGTCCAGATTCTTCAATGCGTCTCAAGTGTGACGCATACGCTGAAATTGTAGTTAGCTATCATACGGGGGGGGTCTAGCAAGAAAGGTGATATGTTTACCTAATGCAAGCCTTGCGTGCAGTGCAGCAGATTGGAATCATCAGGCTGAACAAAAGCCAAAATGCACCAAAGCGTGGCTTATTGTCGCTTTCAATAGAGTTCGCCAGCACTAAGCGCCAATTCTTTTCCACTTGGGAGGTTAAACCATACTTACGCCGTATCTCGCTCAATTCATGATATTAGGAGCTGTCTAATACATTGTTCGAAGCAAAATCCCAGCGCGCACAAAATGACACAGAGTACAGGCCATGAGCTGAAGCTTTGAAGAATCTACGTCGGACCCCCTTGGTCCAATCGTTGTGTTGTGCCTCTCAAAGTGTGGTGGGTATAATCGTGAAAAACTCCGGCCTTTATCAATGCGTGGGAGGCAGAAAGAGTCGCGAATCTAATGGAGACTGCACGGGGGGATGGCATCCCAAGATCGGGTTGGCCGAAATCATCAGGTCCGCTGACGATCGCTGTCGAACCAGAGGCCAATGAACCGTCAGAAGTGAACATGGGCATGGAGGGCAACAACGCTCATCTGAGTGTGTGGCTGTGCCCAATGATTATTACTGAGCCTTGCGTCACACTGTTTTGAGGTTTCTTTGTTTCCCATATTCATTACTCGCTCGTCAAGTACTGCTATGTTTGCTAAGCGCATGTGAGCCGCCAAGAAATATCATATTGTACAAGTATGGTCTAAATCAACCCAGTGTTCGCACAGTAGGAATACAAATTGTTACACGCTCTTTTCAGTCACTAAAGCTAGCCGGAGGTCCAACTAGCGGCGCTTGTGTACGGGACCTACGGCAAGCCCTAGGACCGCGCGCGCACCCAAACGAATCAAAAAGAAAAGATTCAAGCAGCAATCGCCGTTGGATAACCCTTTCGCGCAGCACGCCGATCTTTGATCCCCCTCGCGGGTCCAACGCCGCCAGCATCCATCATACCTGCGGCCTGCTGCACGACACGGAAACGGTTCTGGCTCGAAGAACCACCACCTCCGCTTCCGGTGCTGGCCGCTGGACTAGACTCGTGTTCACCAATGTCATACTCCTCTGTCTCTCCTAATATATCTGCAACACCCCCGATCTTGGGACGCGAGGGGTGCGTCTTGTTGTGATGCCGGATCATGTTGGAGCGGGTAGCAAATCCCTTGCGGCACGTCTCGAGGGGGCAACAGTACGCTGAATAGAATGGTTATCAATTATGCCCGGTGGCAAAATAGCAACCGAACGTACGTTTATCCCCAGAATGGATGTTCTTATGATCTTTCAATCCGCTTGGGCGTCTAAACTTTTTCCCACAGACGTCGCACTTGTGCGCACCAGTACCCGAACCTCCGTTCCCATGATCATCCTTGTTGTTTAAATCCTCAGCAGGCTGTCTGAAAATCACACGGGACGAGGCAGTAGGCGTCGTCGCAGGTGTGATCTGCTGCTGCGGCTGTGGCTGAGGCGTCTGTTGCTGTGGTTTCTGCTGAGCCGTATGATGTAGACCAGAAGTGAGAGGCACGACTAGCGGGTCGTGAGCAGGCGCAGACATCTCGACAGGAGGCACGAGACTTGAATGCATGCTCGTATTGAAGTCAGGCAACCCGTGGTCGGTATACGCAGGAACAGGGTCGTTGAGGTATGGAATGTCGAAATTGTGGGGTATTTGAGGCTGTACATGTGATTGGATTCGAGCTTGAGATTGGAGCTGCGACTGTTGGATAAACGGAACGTCGTTCTGGGTCATAGGCTGGAGTTGGGATAACATCTGCGAGATGTCAGGAGTTCGCTCAGGCAAGACAGGTCCGAGGTTTTGGCTCGTGTTCTGGGCCCACTCAAGCTCAGCGAGAGCTTGAGCCTGCTCGAGCTTGAGTTTCTGGATCGCCTGATCCCTCTGCGCCATTTGTTGCCTAAGCAGCTGTTGACGCGCCAGGTGCTGAGCTGGTCCGCGCCCAGGCATCTGCGTAACGGAGGAACGTGTCCACCCTTGATCGTTGCTCGGTCGAAGGGCGAATCCCATCCCGTGCTCGGGCATCTCGAAATGTGGCATAGAATGCATAGGCATTGAGTTGTATGTTGGTGCCATGGAAGTTGTAGCTCCCATTCCCATATTGGTGCCCATTCCCGGCATACCAGTACCCATCCCACCCACCCCCATGCCGCCCATCCCTCCCATCCCTACCGTGTTGTCCACGAGACTCATTCCACCCATGCCCATGCCCATGCCCATCCCAAAACCCACGTTCATCCCCAAATTCGGGCCCATTCCCATATAGCCCATGTCAAAACCACGAGTTTCAACGGACATTGGGTCAATCATCCCCAGCATGCCTCGGCGTTTGGCGCGGTGTTTGCCGTAAGTAGCCCCAGCGTTGTTGGGCCGGTCACCTTCACCCTCTGATGTGCTAGCAACTCTAGGCTTGATGTCTTCGTCGTCCGTGTCAGAGGTGATGGTTAGCCGAGGCGAGAGTGGACCGGCGTCAGAGCTAGATGACGATGCAGTGGCCGTCAATGGCGAAGGCTCCGCGAGCGGTGAGTTGCTACGCATAACCGGGGTACGAGGCGCACTCCCGGTGTCAGTAACCGAAGAAGATTCGATACCACCAAGTGGCGAAGGATCTTGAGTTGGCAATTGAGAGGAATGAGAAACGGTCTGAGTCGGGGTGCATGAGGACATGGTGTCATCTTGATCGTAGTCTGAGGTGTTGACATGAAGGCTGCGGGGACGTTCGTTGGCGACGACCCTAGAGTGCTTGGCGTCGAAGAAATTCAAAGCGCTTTTGCTCGCTCTGTGCGTCGGAGAGCCAGGGTCCGTCGGCCAGGTCGAATTCGACTTTAATAGGAGACAAGACAGGAGACCCGCCCCCAGCAGGCGGTTGGTCATGTTTGTGGGAGCGCTTGACTGCGATTGTGAGCCTCGTCGTCGCTTTGTGGGATGGTGCCTTGACACCGAGTGGCGCCTCGCTCACGAACAGCGGTTTCTTGTTCGTCAAAATTTTGTCGTGAGAGGGGGTCTTTTTGTGGGAAGGAACGTGTGTTTCATCGTCTGGATTTGCATGTTTCAAGTTGAACCTCGGGCTATTTAGACTGCTGGATTGGCCAACAGGAGACATTGGGCGAGAAAGGGGGAGTGGTGTGGATTTGGGTGAATCAAGCGCAGCGCGCGATCGGAGAGTAGACCGAACCCGAACGGTCGAGTCGTCTACGGGCAGGTGGGTCCTTAGATCAGAGAGTTCGAATACGGAAGATCGAGGGGAGACGTGGCCGCCGCCGATGGGTGGGAGGGTGTTTGATGGGTGTCCCTCGATGCGAGCAAAGCTTGGGAGCATTGGTGGTGGGGAGCCACAAGCTGAACGATCTTCAAGAATGGATGACAGTGATGATGTAGTCTTGATGCTCGTAAAAGATGACGAAAGAGCAGATGGGACTTCGGGGCTGCTTGGACGGGAAGGCGAACCATCTGTGGAAATATAGATGATTAAACGCCCTAGTCATTAGGTAGAAAGCCAAATTAGGCAAGTACCTGCGCCGAGGGTGCTGATGCTCTCTTGAGAACGTCTGTGCTGTGTGATCGTCGCATGGTTTTGGCCAGATGAGCCGGCGCGCCGAGCACCGTTTTGATCGCGAATCGGCGAGTTGTAGAGAACTTTGAGAAAGAAGAAAATTTAGGCGACGATCGTATTGCTTGATTCATAGAACATACCTCGATGAGAAGTCTCTGACGGATGCCGAGGCACCGACGGATCAAACTGTTTGCTAGCGTTGGCATCTGCTTGAACTGAGATATCTACTGATCAGACACCCCTGTGCATCCGCAAAGAACTGGCACACACGAATTATTGCAGAAATTCCGGGCAAGGGCCCGTGCTCCTCGTCTCTCGATCCCCGGGCGGCTGGACGAATCGGGGGCAAGGAGATCGAGTTTGTGTTCTTGTGCGAGCGGGCATGCGAATCCGGATCGGTCGCGCGGCTTTTGGGGCGCCCGCGGTC
Organism: Ceratorhiza oryzae-sativae; assembly: GCA_030998015.1. Classification (NCBI taxonomy): domain Eukaryota; kingdom Fungi; phylum Basidiomycota; class Agaricomycetes; order Cantharellales; family Ceratobasidiaceae; genus Ceratorhiza; species Ceratorhiza oryzae-sativae. The sequence goes on from JARWMV010000247.1 coordinate 1,006,254, forward strand.
CAAGACATCCGGGCGCAGCGGCGGCAGCGACCTGGACGACGACGGCGCCTGCTTGGGCTGGATCTCGCGCATGGTGTGTGTGATGTGGTGGTCGAGCGAGTCAGGCGGGTGGGCGGAGAGCTATTTAGTGGCTTTCCGGCGCCAATCAGTTTGAGCACTGCCTATGCTAATCTTCTTGCTCTTTACGGGGCGATGCGCTTAGTCACGCGCCCCTCGTCCACCGCCGACCGCGCGCTGGTGCCCATCACCAATCCCAGCGCTTCCATCGCGGGGAACTCGATGTGCGCGCCGCCGCTCTCGTCTCTGCCGTCTCGGTCCCGCCCTGCGCCGCCGCTCACCCCACACACGCCCAGTCCCCCGCCGGACGTCGCAACCAAAGCGTCCAACGTCGCCGGGGGAGCGCTTATCGAGGCGGGGCAAATTGCGTCCCACAACACTTCACACCGCTCCCATGTGGCCGCGCTCAAATCATCCCTTGGTTGAACGATCAGAATCCCGCCGATGCTACCCAGTGCCAGCGTCGGTCTGGGCCGCCTGACGTGGAATCGGCCTTGTAGCCCGCATGCCGACAATTACAAACATGGGGGAACACTATTCTCACACCGAAAAAGTCCGTTATCGCTATGTATGCCCCAATCCGAGCAGGGCGTGGATGGGCATTCGTGTCCACGTTTGAGCAGCGTGGGCATCGTCTGAATAGGCAATGCTCGTTGTTCAGAGCACGATAAGACAAAAACGATCGATCCCTGAAGAGCAAAACAGCCCGTAACAATTGGCAACGCCATGTGCCCTGGTTCAACAAGAACGCCCAGCAAATTGAGGCTAGACAATGTGCATCAATAAATTACCTGTAAGCACGGTTGTGGATTATCCAAACACCCTATGGCGCCTCTTTTGCCGTGATATGCCTTGGAAAGCACCTATAGCGGACAGTGCTCTACTAGATCGGGGGCTCGAGATTATACAGGGCGAATTCGGATATCCCAACCCCTTTCTCATCCCAAATACGCGCAAGTGGCCACAGTATTGCCACTGGCTGAAAGAAGCGTCGCTCTGGCGCCATCATGGATGGTCAAAAGCCGCAAGGCGATAATCCCAGAACCCTCCAAACGTTGAAACAGCTCGCAATTATCAAGGCACCCCGGGATCATCGGTCGCAATAGCCCCTGCATATCACTAGCATAGCCCTTGCAGGTGGGCCTCTCGTCCTGGTCAAACCTCGGCCTCGCCGTCTTCCGCACAGGTTGCTTCTGCGCCAGCATGGGCTATTCAATAGGCGATGAAAACTCCGGTCCTGCCATTGTACTATTGGGGAGTTGGCACTCCCGGTTGTCGCGATCCCGAGTGATTAGCCGTAATCCCATCTAGCCTCCCTGATTGGCAGTCAAAGCCTATCAATTCGCACAAGTATAAACATAAATCTAAATTGGTTCACATCGGCGTTTTCGTTCAAAGGGGGCAAGGAACTCATCATATGCGCCAGCTAACCACCGTTGCCATCCGAGTTCCCCGGTCATTAAAGGCAACCAACCTCTTTTTGATGACAACAACGAAGGGCCGAGTAGACCCGCAGGATGGACATCTCTGTGCAAATCATATCAACAATCTCAGGGAAAGTCGGCTTGCCGTGTATATACCCTATCATACTCTCCTGCAACACTCGATTTCTCACGTTCACGAGACACGGGGAAATCATTTCTTCAACCTCTTCTGGCATGTACTTTCAGTTGGTATAATGAATCCCGAAATAACCGCTCTCCCCGCTGTATTCGCTCCAACTCGAACCTGCTGATCACCCCAGGTTCTAGCGTAATAGAAGTGTTTCGCGATTCCTTAGGCTGGCTTCTAAGGCTGCAACGTTAAGCCACACGTTCTAATTCTATCCATAACCGATGCCGGACGTTTGGAGCAAGAGGCTGAGTCCTCCCAAGCCCGAGACCAATTGTTGCCACAGTGCACAGGATAATATGCAAATTTACCCTCCTTAGTATTGGGTAGACTATATCGGTGATACATTGGGCTATTTGAGTGCTACGCTTGTTATAAGATCTGCTACTTGTGCTCGGCTACCCCTCATCCACTAGTGTCGTGTGCTGCCGTTTGCCGCGCATATATCATTTATTTCATTTCCACCAACACAGGACGAACTATTCGCGCCCTCTGTTGCATCAGCCCCACCGCTGGATATCTCACTCTCGACCTTGGCAGCTTTCGGGAGTGTCATGGGCTCCAATCCGCTCAAGATGATACCTCATCGGTTACTTTCTTGCACACTCCCGACTCGCTATTTCGACTCGCTCTGCGCGCTAGTGGCTACATAAACATTTAGCCCTTTCCTCTCTGCTAAGAGTTGATTCGGTGATTCAATGGGCGCCAGCTGAAGCCATATCAGGGTTGAAACGGGTCACCGAGCGCCCAATACCCGACTCCGCAAACCAAGTTCTGATAGATCAGCGTCCTTCCAGGAACTATCAATTCACAACCTGGCGCAAAATTACAGCCATCAGTTCTATGTGCGTAGATTCCGTGTTTATTAAGCCCCATAAAGCTGAGCTTTTCGGACGGCTCGTCAGAACCGGCCGTAGTGCTGCGGCCAATGTCGTTAGCAACGCACATTCTCGCGAGTGTATGCGATGCGTGATATTGTCTGTATGATTTTCAACTGGTATTACCGAGGTGGAGCCGCACACTCTCCACGGCTACTCTCGTCGCCTTTCCGCCAGGCAACCCCCGCAAAACCATATTCAACAATTGGCGTGGCGTTGTCAGCCTTATCACATAAAACTAGCCATGAGTAGAAATTTCATGTTAGAATCTTTTGGGTGAAAACATACTCCACATGGGATTGAGCTTTCCTGTAGAGTCCCGAAGCTGCGCGGGGAGTCTTGAAACACTCCTGGAATTAAATTATAAAGGTAAATATCCATGCATATTATGGCAGTAAGTAATCGGGTGGCGTCGGCAATCGGGGTACGTCATCGCGCGTTTGATTCCAACCCTGGCAAACCAAGCCCTTCTGAGATCTAGCGGCGACTGGCATCCTGCTACGAACCCTTTTCTTTCGGCGGTGATGGTCAAAAAGCACACCAGGGTTAGAAGCGGGCTGGATTGCACAAAAGACGGCGTCTCGACGTTGAATCCCCTAGTTCTCTCTCCTCCCTTCAACCACCGACCGTCGCGTTTCCCACAGTCTTTTCTGTTCTACACTCGTTACTATAATGCATTTTGCGCTTATCACTCTCCTCGCCGTAGCGGGCGCCTTGGCCCAGCCGAGTGTTCCAAACCTCCCCAAAATCAACCCAGACGCTCCGCTGGCATATGTCGACTGGAGTGCTGTGGTGGCCTCTCCTTCCGCCCCTTTGACCAACGCCAAGCGATTTGAGCAGGGGCTATCTCCGCTCAAGCCCAAAATGAAACGCCACCGGGGTGGTCCACATGGAGGTGCGCCTGTTTGGCATGTATTTATTTTGGGGGGCTCGCTAACAGTACTGATAGGTACGCGCGTTCGGTCTGCCCCCAGGGCTCAAATTTCTCCGGCCCCTCCTGTCTCGTACGTTGCTTGGCCTGATATTTATAATCATGCTCAATTGTTTATCGCAGGGTCTCGTGCAAACTGTTCGCCACTTTGGCCGACGGGACTCCAAAAGGTTATGTTGTCCCCGAATGGAACGACTTTGGTGAATACTACAAGTTCCAACCGACTCAAGAAGGCGCTCTCTCGGTTTCGTTCTCGTATTCGCCTGACGCGCCGTCTGAAATCGCCTTGACTGCCACCAACGGCCCTCACAAGGAGTCGTTTCCCTTCTTCGGCGGAGGTGAGTTCTGGAAGTTTAGCTAATGATCCCGATGCTGATCCAGAGTGTAGTTCTTGGGTATGCCACAAGCACTGTCGATTACGCCTTTGGTCCTGGCAGCTACAAGTGAGTACCCAAAGCTGCGTCGATACGATATGACCTGACTCATTGACAGCTATGCCTACCTTGCCGGCACTACACAAACCGAGCCTGGCGCGCCGCCGACAGACGGACTGAATTCCTTTACTACGGCTTCGGGATATGACCGGAAAATTGAGAGCTCGATCTGGACGTATAACCCGGCTACTACGGAATTGAGCGCCCAATGGGTCAACGCCGACCTTACCACGCCTACGACTTATATCACCTATACGCAGGGTATGTGGCTAGGATCTCTTGGTTTCTTCGCTGACTCCATAAATTATAGGTGTGATGACGCTCAATGGTGACCCCAATGCTGCTGCCAACACATTTGGATCCAGCGAAATTCTTGTAGGTCTGGTGCATCGGGGCTTGAATCGTCAATTGACTTGAAACTTCTAGAAACTCAAATGCGTGCCTCCCGTTACCGTGGTTCCTGTTTAATTTGCTGTTCTCGTTCTCTTGATCGAGTTATTGGTTCTAGTACACTACTTCGATCATGAATTATGGCTTCACCCATTTTGCTTCCTGTTTGAGTGTGCCTCTTGGTCCAAGAAATCTGATCGTCTCGCATTAACCACGCGCAGTCTATTGAGCATGTGTTGGCGATTGGTAGCGGTCAGGCACACACCAGTCAGAGGATCCCCTATGTGATTTCTAAGGTGTGAAAATTGCCGCGTTCCCCAAGATGTTGGCGCGTATAAGTGGATTTTGCGACGGCTTGACTGCCTTGTCTCCCCTCTGTCACTCCCGACGTTCAAGTCTCTCCACAGTCATTTCAGAGATCGACACTCATTTATGCGTTTCGTACTTTTCGCTCTCGCCGCAGCAGTTGCTGCTCTTGCCCAGGAACCACGACTACTCAACGCGGCCAGTGTCTCGCCGAATTTTCACGGTCGGGATGCGGCACCGGTCGAGAGGATCACCACCACAAACGCCGAGCGGTATGCACGGAATTTGCCATCTCTGAGCCCCAAGTCATGCCGTCGCGACAACGGTATTTGTTCCCGCCGCTCATTCGACTTATCGGCCAACACAGCATAGCTCACTCGGCTGCCACACGCATGAGCTCTGCCCCCGATTCACAGACATCTCCCGGGCCTCCTATCTCGTAGGTCCTCGTTGTCACGTATGTATGCGGTCTCACTTTTTTTTTTTAAATAGAGTAACGTGTAATATTCTCGTGACGTCCACTGAAGGCACCCCACGCGGCTATATCTGGCGATTTCTGGAACGAAATCGGCCAGTACACTTCCCTTCAGACGGACCAGTCTGGTGCCCTTGTGGTTTCGTTTTTATACCCGGTCAACTCACCCTCTCAGCTCACTCTGGTCGCCACGAATGGTCCAAGTTCCAACTATCCCAATTTTGGCGGAAGTATGTTTTTATGTGGGTAGTAGGTGCGGTTGCTCAGTCAAGGATACAGTGCCCGCTATGTCCGCGAACTGAGGCGATCCTAAGCTTGGTCCTAGGGGATTCGGGCGAGCGGAGCCTACTATTCCATTTAGACTTCTGGTTAAGACTATCGACAGCTATGCATTTCTAGCGGGCACCTTGGATAACTCCTGTGGGCGCCGGTCCTCAAAGGGGTTCAAATTCGTACAATGCGGCCACGGAGCGCGACAACTCGTCTGAAAGCGCAATCTGGACCTATGAATCAGCCACTGGGGCTATTACTGCACAGTGGATCAATTCTGACGGTGCTTGCCCACGACAGAGATCGCGCTTGTTTCCAGTTCGTTCGGTTTTTGTCAATTCAGGCGGGCGTCTGACATTATCATATGCAGACAATCTGATTCTCGCTGGCGATCCGCAATACACCTTCGCGCTTTTTCGTTCAACTGGTGCTGTGGTTGTGAGTCTTGGTCAGTATCTGTTGAACTTACGCTTATCACGAGTGTTCAGAACTCCAAATGCGTACCTCCGGTTCTTTCTTCTTGATTTGCTCGACCGGCTACTTTAGCCAGCTGCTTCAGTATGTTGATTTGGTCGTAAATCCTAGAGCTCTATTATCTCCCCGCTTGACTTAACTATGCCCCACTTGGTTGCGTTAAACGCGTGGCTCGGCTCTAGTTCAAATGGTGAGTCGAACTATGTGTGCTAATTCCCGCTGACTTGGATTGCATACGCTCGCTAAGCCCTGGATCTAAAATTGGTTGAAGTCTGTTCCTTGGATTGTGGCAAGCAATCTTCCTGCCCGGACACTATTGTACCCCGCCCGGCCAGAGCCGGCCAGCTACTTAGATGGAGAGAGCCTTTCCTAGTCTGTCCTTACCTATACCCTTTACGGTGACGGATTCCCAAACTTTCTACCTGTAGCTATTTTTGCATCATGTAGCCTGGACCACGATCACGTTTTGCCACTGTGAGGAGCCGATATATGATCCCCTGATTCCCAGACTAGGTTCCCCTGTAATTCTGACAGGTGTTTTTGCCCCACCTCCTTGCACAGACCCCGACTCCCTACCCCGTATATTTTCGTTTCTTCGACCTGTAACTGTACTCGAATTCGGCCCCCTGGAGCTCGTCCAATATCCTTTTAGAAATCCCCGAATGGCACTTGGTACGGCGAATGCTACGCTATGAATGACCTTGCGTGGGACCCTTGAGTTTCAGCTTACTTCTTTCACAACCTCGGGGCTAGTGAGGGGTTGTTGCAGTCAGCTATTAGCGGTTCCGAATAGTCATGGATTACTCAATACCCCCTCACCATTCTAGAGGCAAGGGGCCCGTTTAGTGTTAACTAAGCCTTAAAATCCATGGCAGGCACTTCAAATCAAACTTTGTGTATGGAACCGACATGTTCGCGGCTAGGATCGCGCCGATCGACTGCATATCACAACCCGCGTTAAGGACTCCCACCTGCTCGACGCTTCTACCAGGTGGTTGGTGAGGTGTATCAGGGGACATACGAAGCGGCCATTATGACCCTCGGTTCGAAATGCGCCAATGCAGGCAGTGGCTCTATATCTTACGCCATCCTAATTCAAGGGGTTCCCAGTATTTTGTGCCGACACCCACGAACATGTTGTCCAGACACACTGGTCTACTGCCCTGGGTATCGCGTACGACACCGCGTTACACTTTTGAAAGGACCTACTTGGTGTTTCGCGCTAAAAGCAATGGTTTAGACACCTTCCAGTATGATTATGAGTGCGCCGTGACTCTGGTTGTTTGATCCCTGTTTTTATTTATTTTACTTTTTATTTTACCTCTTTCGTTCTTAGCTCGGTGTTTGCGCACGCACACAGCCGCCGGTAGGTATTTGAATCCCCCGCGTTGGCGGAGGAAGCGGCAGGGCAATTCACCGGTGCCTGCCGAACTCCTTTTGCTCTACAATCCGTGTGGTTTCCGCCGGCTTGCTGTCACAATGGACAGTGACAGGCGCTGAAGGCAAACGCGATGTTTATCGGACCTCCGACGGATCGGGGGTTCATTATCATCTGTGTGACAGGGTTCATGCGCTTTATATCGGACCCGCACATTGTCCACTCAGTTGTGTTTGTTTCCCCCCTCGCTCAACTACCCCACCACAATCGTTTTTTTCTGATACCCATCCGTTCGTTAACATGCGCCTCTCCCTCGTTTCGTTTGCTCTAGCTGTCGCATCGCTCGGGCTGGCGCAGCACCAAGCCCGACAAGAACATCCGTCCGTCAACCCACCGTCGAGCAGCGTCACTCAGATCGACTGGGCTGCCTATGATGCTGCTGCTAGTGCTCCCGACGAACCCTCCACAAACGCTCAACGCTTTGCCAGGGGTCTTCCGCCGCTCAAACCTAGGGCTCATCGTCGCAGTGCTCATCGTGGCGCACCTCTCCGCCTAGGTATGCACATGCTAAAATTTGTGTGTCTGATGATTCACACGATCTGTAGGTACGCGTGTGCGGTCTGCTCCTCCCGCCGATACATCTCCCTCGCCCCCTATCAAGTACGTATATATGTTTGGGTAATTTTATGTAGCACCATTATTGACGCCTTTGAATAGACAAGATTGTAATATTCTAGTGAAGAAGGGAGACCGAACTACGCTTGGTTTTATTTCTCCGACTCTGAATGTTTTTGGAGAGTATGGGACATTCCAAGAAACCCAGACCGATGCTCTCTTGGTTGCGTTTTCGTACCAGCCCAACTCGCTGAACCAGCTAGATATGTTTGCAACCAACAGCCCGACTACGAGTTTTCCTTATGTCGGTGGTGGCAAGTGACACTCTACTATTGCATGGCTCCACTTATTGACTTGGTTATTGTTAGTCGTTGGATATTCGTCTTCGGATGATGATATGGGCCCGGGCAATTCCAAGTAAGTCGATCTCATCGAACGGTATTTATGGGTTCTGAGTCTTTGTGCAGTTATGCCTATGTTGCTGGCGTCAAGCAGACTCCGGTCGGTCCAGCCCAGGTTGGAGACAGTTCGTTCGGGAGTACGACTGGTCGTCCAGCCGATTACGAGAGCGCTATTTGGGCCTACAACCCCACCACTCAGGCTATTACTGCCCAGTGGGTCAACACTGATGAAAGTGTAGTTGACACTCGATTCCTTTATACCGACGATGGCAATGGTATGTTCTGTGGCCATTAACACGAGCCCGAGCTAACCTGAGGCTTTTCAGCTGCGCTCCTGATAACTGGCGATCCGGATAAGCTCAACACATTCCTTGGATCAACATACCCCGAAGTTGTGAGTCTGCGTGGTGACCTGTCAGAAACATGGCTGACTTCGAGTTGCGTAGACCTTTGTTTGTGTCCCTCCCACTGCAACGCCGTTGCCAAAGTAGAATACACTTGGCCCAAGAGCTGATTGCTCATTATCTCAGGAAATTTACAGCTGGATCGTCTTTCGTATTTGAAAAGAGGTTTCTTATTCTTAGATTATCGTCAAACTTGTTTCCGAGTTGGAAATTTAGTCGTTGTGTGCCACAAGCGTCCGATTTGGACCCTGTTAGGCAAGGCAAGGTCTGTTAGAAAACTACAAATGAGAGGATGACGGGGACCGTGCCCATAGTCGTGGTCGTTTCGTCTATCGACTTTAGCTGTCGAATCATTTGGTCGTGCCTATCATTATACAGTAGAGTTTCAGTTACCGCTCGTTCGTTACATGCTCGTTGTTTTGATGGCATCAGCCAACCTGCTTTATGGCTCTTTAGTCACAGCCACATCTTGATGCGTCGAACCACTCGCCCGCTATAAAGTCTTCACTGGTGGGTATGATAGCTGGGATATTGTAATTTCAGGCAGAGCGGCAGTAAATATACTTCCCTCTATTTATCCAATTTTTATACGTTTTACTTGGCTAGTGATAAACAGAAATACGTATGGGAGAGCAAAAGGCACTATGACAAACCGCTGGCTGACCCCAAAGCCACTTGTGTCCGTTGCGGAGCAGGCTCTCGCTCAACGCCCATCGACGAGCATCAAGCGGAAGTCTACTGTATCACGTTCGACTTGGGGACTAGGGAGTTATAGGCACGAACACGGAGCTAGCCATTCAGGTCTAAGCTAAGAGGCGGTCGTATATTATGGGCGAATGTCATAAACTAGAAACAAGTCTACTTCTTTCGTACAATTCCTAGCGATGCCTGTAATTTGGCCTTGTCCAATTTCTGTTTCTCTCTGTCTTGCGTCGCGAGCGCGGGCGGTCGAGCAACGGCGCTCTTGATCGAGCTGGGAAGAATCCCAAGATTTAACCCGGGCGTTGTGGGTTTCACAAGAGACAATACTGATGGCGGGGCTCGAGGCACAGACTGCATACCAGTTGGTGATGCGGCGGGTACGACCGATGGCGGAGGCTTCTTCGGGAGAGTGGATGTAGTCGGTTGAATGGAGTTTGGCTCTGGATTAGGTCCTAAGCCATGTGTTAGGCTCTGGGATATTTCCATCAGTGAAAAGCCTAAACCCACCTAGTACTTCGGTCAGGAGAGCTTCTGCGGCAGCATCTTCCTGTGCCGTTCGATCCCGCTCCAAGGCGCCCAGTTTCGCTTCCAGGGCTGCGATCTTGGCAGACGTACTCGACGGTTTGCTCTGTGTTTTCAGCAAGGATAATGTGGTGTGACGGGGAGGGGGTGCAAAACGCCTATCAAAGATTAGCGGTGGCCGTCTGCGAGGCATTGACACATACCTATGAGGGCCGGTCCCAGACCCAGCAAATACTGAATGAGCCTCGGGATGAGCACTTTGACTCGCAAACGTCACAATCAATTTCCGTCGGCGAAGTGGCTTGTCGTGACATGCTACCAGGGCTTTGGTGGCTTCCTATGCCCAAGGAACGAGGCAGAGTAGACATGTACCTGTCAGAACAAGGCCGGAAGGACAGATGTTGTACGAACCTGCTTGGTAGCGTATTCGACGAATGCGTATCCTCTGGGCTTGCCTTTGAGCGGGCCAGATTTGTGAAAGAGAAAATCGAGCTTGGTGACGTTGCCAAACTTGGAAAAGACCTGGAGGAGGGCATATCTGGTTGCTGAATTAGCCTGGACATCTGTTGACGGAGATGGAAGACTTGCTCATCGACCGTGTGGTCCAGATTCCCAACATAGAGACGGTTTCCGCGCTGCTCTTCCTGGTGTGGTGGAGCTGATCTGGAGCTCGATGCCTGGGGGGGCTCGGGATCCGCGCTGGGTATGACGAGCACATCGGCCGTTGAAGCCGGGTTTGCGGCCATGGTGAGCAGTTGGCAAGTGGATCCGGTGTGGAGGTGAGCAATAGGCGGGCATCTGAGACGCTCGGCGCTTCCTCGGATCCCCAAAGGATCAGGGGCTATGCATATCCTTCGAAAAGGGCGACGTACTTTCTGGTTGAGCCTGACCGATACCTTGCCCCTCAATTTGACTTGGCCATTTACATGCTTCTAGGGGTATGCATAAAGCTACCCTGCATGAGTGTTATTTGCAGTTATTTTAGGAGATCCTATGGTTGGCAGGGCCCACCCAGGCTGCGGGTGGTATTACAACGACCAGTCATGTCACCACTAGAGCAGAGAACCAAGCGCATTTGCAGCCAATATCTATAAAATAAAGGATTTCAAACGACCGAATAAACATTTGGTCACGCAAAGAGGGATAAGAGGAGTGAGAAGAAACGCGAGAAACAAGGTGAGTACAGAACTGCTCTTGGTAGCAGGGTACACCCTGACCAGGCTTGCCTCGGCTCACATGCTGGCCGAGCATCCGTGTTGCTCCCTCTGCAGGCTACGTCTTGCCGTCCCCATTTCGGATGAACTATCTCCCGCTCTTGAAATCCCACCTGGTTTATATACAGTGTTTGAGCCCAGCAGTAGCCCGTTTGCTCGTTACTAGAATTTCTCACTCTCGGGTGCCGTTTGTTCATATAGCGTCACCAAGATGCCAAATAAGCACCTCAGCCCGGATATACTGGAGAATAGGAGAGCATTCATCGCTCAGTGTCCCAGCGGATGTCTCGGCTTCGTTTCTTTGTCTCGCATAGCGGACAGTTGTCTTGTAGCCCTTGGCGCTCATGGCCAGTGCTCCATCCTCCCCCAGCCTGTACATGCAGCTAAAAAGGATACCTAATATATATAAGCAAAGATTTAAATGGTTAATCTAAGGCTACTGAAATTGAAATTGTACTGTGCGAGGCTGGCTGAGCGCCATGTTCATGCAGGCGAGCTACTAGGGCCTGAATATCTAGCTAGCGCGTAGTAACGCCGGAGGGCTTACTAGATCCTGGTAGTGCTGGCAGCGTGTGCTACTTTGGATCTAGCGAGCACTCAAAAGCGTCGTTAGGACTGAGGAGCTACTCCAGGCTAACTGGATATTCGGGGTTTGGCTGAAGATGCCGTGACATATGGGTGATTGGTCGGCTATCAGCGATTTAATGAGTAGTTTGACGCATATAGATAAAATTTATCGCTGTTGTCAACAGTGAACGATGTCTTGGGATGTCATGAGGGTAGTTTGGCTGTATCTTGACGCCGAACCTCACGTTCACGTTACACTTATGATAACCCTCGGTAGCTCAGTTGGAAGAGCGTGGGACTGTAATAGATTACCTTACGTAATCCCAAGGTCACTGGTTCGAACCCGGTCTGAGGGACTTCTTTTTGGTTGCTTGTCACATTTACTTCAGTTCGGGCCACCCGAAAACATCGAAAGCGACGCAATTTCGACCAAAATGTACCAATTTCAGACGTTTTGATGTGGTCGCTTCTCCGGCGCTTAGCAGAGATGTTCAACCAGCCACCTGACCTCGTTGCTATCTCTGTTCCAACCTAGACTTAGTCTTGGGTCGTCTTTTTCGAAAGAAAACCAAGATGGGAAGAGTTTTACTCAAAGCAAGTTGGCCCTCCCTCGTGACCAAACTACCCTCACACGTAACAGGTTATTATTCTTGGAGATAGCGGTGTTGGAAAGACGTCATTGATGAACCAGTTTGTCAACAAGCGGTTCAACAGCCAATACAAGGCGACGATTGGTGCCGACTTGTGAGTTTATGCCATGCTAGCGTTGGCCATACTCATATTCGCAGTTTGACCAAGGAAGTCTCAGTCGACGGCCGAACAGTCACCCTCCAGCTGTGGGATACTGCCGGGCAAGAGCGGTTCCAATCGTTGGGCGTGGCGTTTTATCGCGGGGCCGACTGTTGCGTGTTGGTCTATGACGTGAACAACGCAAAGGTTTGTTTTCACTGTGTCATTCCAACGATGACTGACCATCGCAGTCTTTCGAGGCATTGGACAGCTGGAGAGACGAATTCTTGATCCAATCGGCGCCCCACGAACCGGATATATTTCCGTTTATCGTGCTAGGCAACAAGATTGACATTGAGGACGGCAGGCGACAAGTATCTCAAAAGCGAGCCATGGCTTGGTGCCAGGCCAAGGGAAACATTCCGTACTTTGAAACGTCAGCCAAAGAGTCTATCAATATTGAACAGGCCTTTCAAACTGCCGCTCAAAACGCGCTGGCACAGGAGGAGGACTATCCGTAAGTGCGTTTTTGCCATGACTAAACTGCGCTGACTTTGCATAGTGAGGTTGGTGACGTCGTGGACATTAACCCCAGCAACGCACGAAACTATGACGGCTGCAACTGTTGACACCTGTCTCTTGTATATTAGATACGATCAACTAATACTATCCTTTTATACGTCAACAAATCACATGAAAGTAACGCAGACACCTAAAGCCTTACTACCTGGCTCAATGACAACAGTGAAACCCCGATTTGTCGACATCGGGGGATAGGGGCCGTGGCAGTGTCCATGTTGGGCATCTCGCGTGCGCTGTTTGATCCAGGGCGACTTAAGCGCAAGATCCAACACACCCCAGAGCGTCGACCACCACCACTAGATCTTACCATGAACTTCTTCAAGGCCAAGCAGGTAATCATATCCCTGTACTGATAGGGCACTGCTAATTCGATTATAGCGCACCCCCGCAGACCTGATACGTGGGCTGAGGGATTCCATAGGAAAACTCGATGTCGGCCCACCAGGCAGTGAAACCAGGCGCAAGGTATGCTCGCCACATTCGAGCAGTGCCATGCTCACATACCCTAGGCGAGCGACGAAGTAACAAAAGGTCTTCAGCAAACCAAGGCCTTTCTGCACGGTGACGGAGATTCAAGCCCAGAACTCGTGGCGCAGCTCGCACAAGAAGCCTATGCGGCTGATATTCTCCCTGCCCTCGTTCGTTCCATGCCGAAATTCGAGTTTGAAGCGCGGAAAGACGCTGCTCAGGTGTTTTCGCTGCTGCTGAGGCGTCAAATTGGGAGCCGATGGCCCACGGTCGAGTATATTGTTACACGCGAGAACATCGTTTTTGACGCACTGAAGGGGTGAGTTGTATTCTAAATCCTTGGCCGAGGCTAACGTGACTAGATACGAGACAGAGGAGGTGGCGCTGAGCACCGGGCTTATATTGAGAGAGATGCTAAAGCACGAGCCGATCGCGCGAATCTTGCTCTATTCCGATCAGTAAGTGTATTGTAGCTTGCCCGACCGTGACTGACCCGCACTAGATTCTATTCCTTCCCCCACTATATCGAAGATACCACTTTTGGTGTTTCCTGTGACGCGTTTGCCAACCTCAAGGTGTGTATTCCGTTCCTCAAAAATGGCATTTTCTCATCCGCGCCTAGGAAACTTGACCAGGCACAAGCCCATGGTGGCGGAATATCTGGAGCAAAACTATGATCGAGTAAGTCTCCACCTGACTGATTGATATCACTAACTCGCGCCCAGTTTTTCACCATGTACACAACCCTCCTCTTGTCGACTAACTATGTGACCAAGCGTCAGTCGCTCAAACTTCTGGAGAGATCTTGTTGGATCGCGCAAACTTCAATGTCATGACTAAGTACATCTCTGTCGAGGTAAGTTGTTTTGCTGTTATCGGGTGCCTTGACTCAATTGTGTCCAGGCTAACCTCAAGATGATGATGAACCTTTTGCGCGACAAAAGCCGAAACATTCAGTTCGAAGCTTTTCATGTTTTCAAGGTTAGTCTTGGGCGCTCTTTGAGGATCAGGGTCTCACAGAAAATTAGGTCTTTGTGGCAAACCCAAAGAAGCCCCCACAGATCGAGGTTATTCTCCGAAGGAACAAGGAAAAACTTCTCGCATTTCTTCGTGACTTCCACAATGACAAAGAGGATGAGCAGTTTAGCGTACGTCCCGCGGTTGACGCTTGACAAAAGCTAATGGCGATTTCAGGACGAGAAGCAGTTCCTCATCACACAGATCCAGGCGCTATAATGACTCTTGTATCAGATGTAGCAACGTTGTACATTTTCTTCTTCATTGTATACCTAATTAGTTCACGAACTCATTTAGTGCACTTATAATCTGTGGTCGAACCCCGCCAACGATCTAGCGCCTACCGATATCTCACGTGTCAGCTCTTGGCGTGCCTTCTTGACACAACTCGATTCCGAAGAGTGACTATCGATCACCCGATGTACCCATTTTTATCTTCAAACAACCTAAAATACCACGGCAGACGTGAGGCAGGATAATAGCCCCGTGTGAATGGCCATGAGATCTTGATTGGCGAGATGATGACGGCTTGCTCGGCAGCTCGCTTGTGATGTGTTTCTCACCACGAGGTTTATATGCTCTCTCAAGCCACGATTTCCTCTTGAACCATCCTCATGATTTTTGCTATACTCATCGGTGTTGGTTCATCTATTGGCACTCTTGCTTTGCCAGCCGACAAGGTGACCAAACGTGCAGCAGCTCAAGTCTACAAAAGCTGCATTAAGTCTAATATGGTCGCTCTCACGTTAGTTTTTTGTTTGTCTGTTGTCATTTGTCTTATGGGTTGAACCAGCTTTGATGACGGACCTTATAATTACATCTACGATATATCAAGTACACTCACGAATGCTGGTGCCAAGGGGTCGGTTGGCCGGTTGAGGTCCCGCTAGTAGAACTGAGCATTATCACCAGAACTTTCTTTTTTAATGGAAACAACTGTAGTACATCCCGAGCTGCACAGACTAATGACTAACCTGGGTTATTGCAGGGGCATGCATATATGATCTCGCTGGGTATGTTAGAGTGTACCGTTCTCATTATTTCGCTTACACCCTTCAAGCGGCGTCCAACACGCATACGACCAAGGACACCAGGTTTGGTCCCGAGAATTACCAAAAAAGTCATCTGTTGAATTCTTGATAGATTGCATCACATACATGGTCTCATAAGAATCTAAGCACCGTAAGTAACTAACTGAACGACATGTGTTGCACTCAACAGTACTACAGCTATCCTATGACCAACTCCACTCTGAAATGTGGCGAGTTGAGGGTGCGTATCTTGGCTCTTTACAAAACTCGATTAAGCCTTGTTTTAGATGCTCTGGAGAGGATAGTGGGAGTAACACCCGCCTTTACGCGGCCTCCTTATGGAGAATATGCTGGTGAGTATCCGAGACTACAGGATAAACCACATTGATTTTATGGCATATAGATATCGTAAAGGTATTTATCAACCAGCTCTTTCGCCTATCATTTTGGTTCATTATTCCTAGGACGTGGCTGGTGATAGGGGGCAAGATCTGTGAGTTGGTATCTCGCATATAGTGCCTTGACTTACAACATCCAGTGTTATTTGGGATTTTGACAGTCGAGATTCTATGGGTGAGTAACGCCTCAATAGCATGGGCCTCTAGCTAGACTTTGGTACAGGAGCAGCTGCTAGCCAATCCAAGGCATACTATGACCAAGTCATTGCGCAACGCCCAGATAATATTCTTGCCCTCAATCATGAGTTCTATGGTGAGATAACCGGCTGGTGTCTTGTGCTTCATCTCAACAATTTATAGACACCACAGCCCATGATGTCCTACCCTATGCAATTCAGAAATTCCAAGCCGCAGGATACCAGCTCGTTACTGTAGCGGAATGTCTCGGCAAGGACCCCTATCGGTCGATTGGGAGTCCCATTCCTCGGGATGTATGTTGGGTCAATTTTCCGTTTTTGCATTCCATACTGAGAACATCTCCAAACTAAGTCATTCTGGAACTGCTCGTAAACAAGCTATCATGCCGAGGGCGTTTGATGTGCCAGAGAAACAATTACATACCGTTGCTGAATAATTCCGGGTCTCAAAATGGCCCGATAGCTCGTATTTATTAATCCGGCATCTCTGGCCGTACCAGGGGGATATTAAGGACGGAGGCCTGATGAATGCGACCATCCCCTAATTATTTGGGTATAAGAGGTGAGTACGGCGTAGTAAACTCTTAATCGCACCATTCTTGTCAGAAGGTGGGATAGACGATGCTTGTCCAAGATGTCGATCATCGAAATCGCGCTCGTACCTCGGTCTGTGTTGGCAACTTGATTAGTACCTAGCGCCCACAGGGAGGATGTTGGAACGACGTTTCCGCGTTGAAGTTATTAATACGACTGCTCAAATTGTCTACCCATACGTGGTACAGCCCACGTCACCGCAGCACGATAGTCAAGAGCGTTCAGCCTGAACCCGAGTTGTGAGCGAAACGCGGGCCACACGTATCAAACGTCGGTTGGCTTGTACTTTTTTTCAAGGGCCGGTTTCAGAGGATAGGGGGACCCAGTGATCGCAAATGCCTGCCCCTACCGCTGTATGATCTCCTGTCTGACTTCATTGACAGCTATGTTAAAACGCGTCAGAATATATAGTCTACCCTGGCCATCAAGAGACGGAAAATACTCGTAATGTAACATGGCAGGTCGGAAAATATAAAATCACACACATCACACAAACAGAGTACACTGGAAGAAACCGGACGAAAAACGAGTCAAGAATAGGAGGGGCGTTTATTTGGAGACACAATTGTTCAATTCCGAGTTGATGGATGGCGAGCGTTTACTTGTTCTGGACCGCCTTGACGATTGGGACGACGATGATGACGATCAGAATAGCGATACCAATAGCAATGATAATTCGCATTTTCATGTCCTTCCACCTATGGTAACCCAGTGAGATTGTTGGAGCGTCGTCATCATGAGCAAGCACGTACCACATGTTCTTGCGTACTCGGTTGGCACCTCGTCGGAAGCCCTGCGCATTGACAGCAAGGTTGTCTGAATGGGAGTATAGGCGTTAGCCATGTAACAATTATCGGTTTATGCGCAGCAAATGGGCGGAGGCTGTGCATGATCAAACGGCGCGCCGAGCGTGGATCGCGCCATCCGGGACAGCCTACCCGCAGTGGTACAGGCCAACGACGAACCGACCCTAAGATGAGTTATGGCTACACGGGTAAAGGCCGGCATCGTCGCACACGGCTCATTACACGCAGATGGGGAGGGTGACACAATATGAATGCCAAAAAACTCACCAGTCTTGTCTTGCAAAACGTCTAGCCTTTCGCCACGCTCAGCCACACGGGTGATGTTCTCGCGCATGATTCCGACGGTGTCGTCGATCTGTTGTTGGATTGCAGCGGTCTTGGCATTTCCGGCAGGGCGGCCTGGCTCGCCGGATGGGTTGGCCGAAGAACCACCGCGAGGGAGATAGGGGTCATATGGCTCAGACCTAGGCGAAGGAAACCGGTCGCAAGGTAAGTGGTGGTTGCTTGGAGATAGGGCAGTTCGACAGCGGCAGGAGAGGTGAAGGCGGCAACTCACATGATAAACTATATATATTTTACTATGGGCTATGTTAGCCTATATGTCTGGGATGGGAGCCCGAGAACAACATACCGGTCGTGGTCGTCAGTGGTGGTGGTGTGAATCAGAACAGCCGGTTGCGTCCTGCTCGGATCACAGCCTGGCATCACGTGATGATATCCCACGCTCCACCTCAACAACGGCTTCCCCTCTCTTCCCAGCCAGCCTTGGGGCTGAATCATGCTGCCCCTGCACAAAAAACGAATGATATTCAAGATCGAATATATATATATATAACATAATTCACGTTGGATCATTTGTTCCTTCACCCCAGGAGCTCTGTGTCGGCAGGGACGGTGGAATACCCGAGATCAAAGCGCAAGATGCAGCGTCTAGCCCTCGTCGATGAGTTTCATATTAAATATTATTACTGAATAGAATAGCTAAGCTCCTAAATATGGTCTCTGACTGAAATCTGTTCAGTGTACGGCCTTGCAAGCGCGTCGATTTGATGCCTCGTTTGCGAACAAGAAGATCCAAGCCCATGCAAAGCTACATATGATTTACTTCAGGACACATGTATACGAAACGCCAGCATAAAAGTCCCAAATCTAATGGACTCACACGGTGGTTTTGTGGCAGATGCATATAGACTATGTGCTTGGTTGACTTTGTTGATTATCTACCGCATATAAGTCAATTTAGCTAGCATAATGATCTGTTCGCTGTCAAAACGCGTCGGCATCAATAGATTGTAACGCGGAGGAGGAAGCGCTTGCGCGAAAGATTCAGTCTAACGGCAGGCACAATATCATGATTCATTAACGTTAGGCAAGAACCAAGCCCAGAATACGTCTGACCCCCTGTGGTCTAGTTAGCCTGGGGGTTCATATCATTTTAAGTTACACTTAAAGTGAATCGCCTAAGGTTGTAGTTCACTCCTTCCAGGACGCGATTATCCACTTCACAACGATTCGTAAACCTGCGACAAGCGTTTTGTCTTAGGTTAACCCGATCACGTATGTCCTCCAAAAAGTGATTAGCATTGCGTTGAAATTCCGATTAATCATTAAACAGATTACGGCATGCACTTTCTCGTCTTTGCAGATTGACAGATTTTACAAGCTACATATGGGTCAGAATATGAACTCGCATTTGTTTACGATATTCGAACCGCTTGGAATTGGGATTGATCATATTTGAGGGCCACACAAACCGTGGAAGCCCAACGTAGCTAGCCGTAGTGTTTGCCTTCCTCCAGAGTTTCAATCCGGTGCCTATTATCGCTCGATTAATAAAACTCGACGCAGATAATCGAACACTTACACGTTATGGATATGGTCCAATACAGCTGTTTTAGAAGCCCAGAATCTCAATCCTAGTGACTTGCATATCAGGCAATGTCGATAAGACACCACATTATATGCATCAGCACTAAGACTAGAGGCCGTTTTGAGTAATGGCTTAGTCGGAATGATTTCGTCGACGTTGTGTACCGAAACATAATTTACCGCTGAAGAGCGGACCCGCGCGTGCTTTTGTGCGGTATTGTTTCTGTGAATATCCTCCATGTAGTGCCGTATCTATAAACCAATTAGTATGATGAAACATGAATCAGGCAAGAGGCGTACTAGGTCTTTCCAGCACATGGCCCGGTCAGCGGTACAACGACCGCATGCAAATATTGCCCCGGCAGCCTTCATTTCGAGATATGTCGAATTTGGCCGACCAAGTAATGAAAGGAGTGCTTGAGATACCTTTGCGGCTGCCGGGTCATATGATATAGTACTCTTGTCGAAGATCCCGCTGAAGTCGTCTGGATAGAAAACGTGTTGGGTGCCACGCATAAACACAGTATCCGCTCGTAGGAGACGCCGGAGGTTCCCGGTGAGGCTCGTTAGTCGTATTTTCGAATCCCCGCACATAATGAGTATATATCTCGGTATTGGGATGTTCAAAGGGGTTGTCTCGCCGTATCTCTTAGTTTTCCTCCGCAGTCAGCAGGCTCGTCCGGTAATAGCTCAACTAGGGTTTGTTCCAGCTCATTGATCCAATCTAAAACCAGTTTGTCGAAGGTCGGGCGTGATTTCTCAAGTGCAAGAGCAAGCTCCTCATGGGATTGTTCGGTTTCGATGATAGTCTTGTACTCTGGCCATCGGGCAATGTAAGCGCCTGATGGGATTGCCATTCTAAGCACTCGAGTGGAGTCTAGCGACTATCGCCACGGGCCATCAGCCAAAAGGTAAAATCCAAATGGTTAAGAATTAATCACACACTTTGAAACAGTCCTTCGGCGCAAGGTCAGACTGACATTGTGTATTGCTGTCGCTTCGAGCTGAGGGCTCCTCCATGCTCAAGTCTTTGGCGCCGCTATCCAGTGCTTGAGCGAAAGGAGCCAAATTGTCTTTAATCGAATTTATCCAGGCCAGGAATCTCTCCCTGCGTTCATATTGACGCGCATTTCGTTCCCGTTCCAGGCGGCGAGACTTGTTCGTTTCGAGGTAGATCACAAGAGTAGGAAGAATGTTCGTTTCCCATTCTATTAGCATGTGGTTAGTACTTCTTTTCGTGTTTAGTCATAAAGCAGAATTTACCACGTTCAGTAAAAGGCCTCGCGACACATGCTGAGGATTTCCATTGTTTCCTCCAGTTTCTATCCCAATAGTTGATATCCTGTTCATCCCATCCGAGCTTAACGAGCCGTAACCGGACACTGGAATATTTGAGCGCCGGTAAAGAACAAAAATCATGCGGCTCACTCGGCTTCACGCTGTTTCTTCATAGTAGACAATTCCGCATCGTGTTCGTCTTCAACGCCCTTGAGAAATTGGATTAGCGGCTGGGCAGCCTACAGAGTTTTGGATTAAGTCTCGATGCCCCAGTTGTGAATATGCGACTAACCTCAACCCTCTTTCCTATCAAACCGCGCCGTTCATCTAACCACTTAACCCTTTCACCGTACTTGTCGTTAGATGCCAACTCGTTAAGTTTGATTTTAACAGCCCTTGCGTCATCATATAAACACCAGGAAGTCCAGTATGAATGCCTCCCGGGCACGAGTGCTATAGCAGGTTGTGAGTGGCCATGGGCGACGGCAGGAGAATCAAAATTCTAGACATACTACGAGAACTAAACACTAAGGTAGGATCTGTAACTCGGGAGGTTTCGACAGCACTGTCGGGTGCATGTTAAACGGCCAATAAAAAGGTCCTAGCATAGAGGGCTCACTGTTTTTCACGACACTTGACGCAAAGTCGAACTTGAAGTATAGGATCCATTGGGCGGAGCGCCGTTTCACCGCACATCTAACGCGTAGGATCAGAGTCAGTGATAGTACCCACAAGGCGTGTACAAGCATACCGAGCAATACTTCGTGAATACTAGCGCCGCATACTGAGGCTCACATAGTTCCTCTGGGCAAGGTGGAAGCCCGTCGATATTACGTTCAGCAGATCGCCATACATGTATGAAGGAGCGGCTCATGATAATTTGGCGAAAGAATTTGTTTGCCCGCGCGAAATAGACCAGGTCGATGGGATGTAAGTAAAGCGCAATCTAAATGCGAATCTATTGCTGCGCTAGAACGTAGCATAACACAAGCAAGCTCACCTCAGTGAATATATCAATTGGCATGTTCATCAAGCCTTGCAGTTTGCCTCTCCTTCGTATGCGCTTCGGTGCGACGACCAGCTCCGGATCTGGGCTATCATGGCGAGCACGCTTCCGAGGCTTGGACTTCCTCGCTTGTTCCTTTGATACAAAAGACCTCCCCTTGGCCGCTAGAAGTGGCTTCCGTCGGGTCGAACCTTTGAACGACTGAGACAGACGTACCGGTTGCACTATGTGTCAATTTCGCTTGTGCTTTACACAAGATATTCAGCATGTTTAAATAGAATAACGGATGGGAACCATGCGTACGAGGGCTTTCTTCTGCTATTTGCCTTGTCGACAACTGAGTGATTCGTTGGTGGCTGCCAATTAAATAATTATCACAAACTGCTCATAAGTACAAGAGAAATGGGAATTACACACCTAGAACGCGTCCGAGGAGGCATATGGAGAGATACAAGCACGGTTTTCGGAGACGGTGGTTGTTGTCACCGCACCCGGCGACGTTGCCCGACTGCTCAAGGAAATATATAGGATTAGTTATTTGAAATAAGCAGGCAGCACGTGTAAATAGAACCCGCCAGATGTGACTCACAAGAGCGCTTTTAATCCCGCGTACCAATCAATGGGCACCCAAGAACCCGATGGTACGTCATCATGAGTCATACATAAAGACCCGGCCTGACTCGACTGGATACTTCAAGCCTACCACTCAAACTTTCCTATATTCGTGCTCCGATAAGGATGGTAAGGTTATGCGGTAGGTTATACAAGGGCGCATGTGTTGGTGAGATGGATCGTCGAATATAGCGAATAAGATAGGTGTCTCTCAGGGCTTATAATAACTTCGCCAGCATGCTTCTTGCCAACTGTTTCGATGAGCTCCACGTCGTTGAAATACCTGTAGATGTATCCATCAGTCTTAGTTTCGACTGTCCCGCTCCTTCCAACGTGCCTCTTCAGACACACTCAAGGCGAGTTGCATAAATAAGCACAGTAACGACTCCGGACGGTTATAACTCGAAGAACTCGACCCGCGAGGTAATCTTCAAGCATTTCGACAAACCCCGCTGCATCAGCTGGCAATGTAAGCGCGTATATACCTCACGTTTTGGAGAGTAGGCCACCAAATTCCCCGTCAATATAGGCCATATCCCGCTGTCCATATCCACATCTGTTGATTAGATTTCATGAAGACGCTTCCACTAAGTTACACAAGTAAGCGTTAATATATAATTTAAAAGAAATATTAAATAGTGAGCGACTATGTAGGAGAACTCAACGTGACAAAAACAACAAAACACAACACAACAAAAACACTAAAATCTGGCTCGCTCGCATACATCGTGACCCTAGAATCCGTTCGACTGAAATAATATAGCTGCTTCTTTTTCACCCAGAATCTCGACTATATCTCTCTCAAAGTCATGTGAATGCAGTACGAATAGCATCACACGGTTACCACCAGTCAAAAATGCCTTCCTGTTCACTTGATTTAGTGCTCCGTCTAGAGATAAGTTGGTATATAAAATCACCTAATCACTCCAATTTCTGCTCGAAAAACCGGCGCAAGAGATTCAGGGGCGTGTCGTAAGGCGAGTGTCAACGTTTTGCCAGCCATCCTCCAGCTTAACTGTAACGTTGAATCAAAGCACTGTTAGTCAAGTCCCACAGTGCGGGGTAAAACACTACCGTAGCTGCTTTATCCAGGCGCATAAGATCCCAAGAAGAGGACACAAGCCTGGTCGCGTATCGAAGGATAGCTCTAGCAGCTGCTAACGCTTTGCTTGCAGACTCGCAACTCGGATCGCTCCAACTGGCAATTGGCATATGGAATACGATGGTCGCCCTGAAGCGCGGGTTAGATTGGACACCCTAATGGCTCGATTGCAACTTACAGGTGTGGCCCCGTATGAGTCATATATAAGTTTGATATTGCTTCCGCAGATGGTTGCTCCTTAAAACTAAATCTGCCTTTGAGAGTAGTTGACCTGAACAATAGTTGAGAGCTCGATTCACTTGATCAATAATACTCCTCACTTCATGGACGAAATAACGGTCTCCATAATTCCTAGTTCTTCCGAATCACGAACTTCCTGCTCCGTGTCATACTCTGCAAGATAGCGTAGTCGTACAACATGAACCTGACCAATATCAAGTGAGAGATAAAAGCTTTCCGCAAATTAAAAAACTTACACGGGATAGCATAATCGCACCTACAATTATCATGAGCCTGGCGTCATCGATTGGGTGAATTAAGAAGCAAACTTTTTATATATAACCCAAAATCATCAAGGTTGTCCCCATGGGTAGTAAACAAGTCGGCTGACAACGCCGTTTGCCGTTCCTGTCTGTCGTCTGCCTGACAGGAGATATGTAAAAAGAACGTGCGTCACCACAGCCAATACTTACACCAGTCTCAAATGCCTCTAATGTTCCAGGCAGGGTCTGAGTAATGTCTTCATCGCTTATATCCAAAGCTAAGCGGCTAATATAAATCTTCTTCTCGGCAGTGAGTTAGCTGGATACTCACCTAGAGGCGTAATGATCAAATGCAATCGATGTACAGCATAGATCAGCCAAAAAATGTTACGCCTAAGCTCAGCTTCAAGATAAGACTGAGGAGGATCAATTAGAAAGTTGCTGCGTATATGATATGGTAGAGATTGGTGCATCGTATCGTTAAGTTTAGACCAAGTGCGATGGACAGACGCATTGCTTGACTAGACATCCCCCAAACATCGAACCAACGTCCGCATCTAGCCAGGGGAGAAACCGCATTGAGCGTTCTGCTGTCGGTTATTCGGCTATATACATACGAGAACGCCCACCACGAGTTGATTAAAAAGGCTGTACCGCAAAAGCAGACTGTCAGTGTGTGGGCTTCACATATCCACTGCTGCACAAACATACCTTGGATAACTTCTAACAAGCGCTCTCCCTTATTTGCAGAATCCCAGCACAAATATTTTGATGAAAGGTAATTTTCCTCATCGAATCCGAGCACCCGGTTACCCAACCTATGCGTCTTTGTCTCAAAGATGTCATCAGTGGGCCGCTTCAGCAAAGTAGGAAGAGGCGCAACAGTGACGTATGGCGAATGAAGTGCTGCACAAGCGCATATGGAATGAATGAGTCCCACATACGGAAAGCGAGGAGAAGAGGGTGGCTCGAATAATGAAACGAGAAAGGTTGGGCGGTGGAGAACTCGGCGAGAGTTTGGGCAACAGTTGAAAAACAAATCGACAAGGTGAAGCACGAGTTGTTTGGGGGGCAAGCTAGTGGGCCATTCATCTACAAAGAGTGGGAGTTGATAGGGTCTAGAGACACCAGGGATCGCTTGGGTATCTTTCCCAAAGAGAGGATCGCCAGAACAGTGTGGGTACGAACTGGATGGGCTACAAGCGGCGAGGGTCAAGATATTCCCTGATCCAAAGGGTAAGGCTATGATACCTTTAGCATATCTAGGACTTACGACTTTGTGATTTCAACCTTAACATCCCTTCTAGTTCCTCTACAGCAAAAATTCAGCAACTTATCACTATAAAATAGGAAATATACTGGCCAACGCGAGCTTCAAGCCTATGAAGACTCTCGGGGGACACGTCAACTTCCATATCGCACGGCTGGCTGGTATTGTCGTATGTACAGTTTGGCTCAGCATGACTAAGGTGTGGATTGACTCGGATGATTTTGTTGTGAGTTCTGCGACAATTCGAGCACGGACGTCCAGCATCGCTGGAAGGGGTGCTTCTGTTAAGCATATCATATTCAACAACGAAAAAATACACCGACCATTTCTAACGAGCCCCGCCATTCTTTAGGTCAGACCGAACACAGCGTGGGAGCCCATTACAATATATCTCACCATCCTATATTGAGCTTATGAGATGACAATCGACAGATCTGGCACTGCCATACTCACTTGCGCTTTCGACATTGTTGGCAAGCCTAACAACGTCATCATTCGTCATAACGTGCTGCCCTCGATTAAAGAAATCACTCACCCCTGCTTTTCCAAGCGATCTTGGAGTTTCATCGCTGATACTCGCCATTCGCTATGAGATTCGGTTTTTCAATGTCCCAAAATCGCAAGTTAAGATGGTCTATACCCGGAAAGAATGCTTACTCCAGTGTGTGGTGAAGTCTTCCAGTTATTGATTGAGGACAGTCAAAAAGTTGATGACGCAAGCCAAGCCAACAGCCGAATCAAGTTATTAAACCACAAGGAATGTATCCAAAGAACCTTATAATTTAAGATTTTATTGTGGTCGTCGTAGTCAAGATCAATATTGGGTTGTGGCATCCGGCGACCGCAGCTATGGGGCTGTGCATCGTCTCGAAATACATTTCACAACCGCCCAGCTGCCGAGCATTTCTGGAAACCTTTCAGGTCACACGAAATTGAATCGCAACTACAAACGTCTAATTTTATTGCATTCTAACTCGTAATCAAGTCGAACCATGGTAGCCAATAAAATTACAATATTGTTGCAAGCGTATATCCAGATAAGCCAAATATTAATTGCAGATACCTCTACAAACCTTCAACCTGAGAGAGCAGAGCAGCCTCCTTCTCGCCAAGCTGTTCAACGATTTCCGTGTTAAGGAAATGACGTTGCCGAAGAAAAATTAGGACACGGTTGCTCCCAGCCATGAAGAAACCCTTATCTCCCAATCTATTAGCGGCGAAATTCGTGAGGAGGATCTTTCGTACCTCAATATTCCGATATCGGTTCGAAGTACAGGAGCAAGACCATGCGGTGTATGTTTCAATGCAAACACCAGAACCTTTCCCGCTAAACACCAATACAACTGCCGCAGTATATTTAATCTCTTTTGCTTCCGATCTATCTCAACTCACAGTGGCTAGTTTATCAACATGATCAAAATTCCAAGAAGTTGATTTCAGACTCATAGTGCACCGTAGGATGGATCTAGCAGCGGTCAGGGACTTGTTGGCAGACTCGCAGCCCGGATCACTCCAATTGGCCATTGCGATGTGAGATGCGATCACTGCTCTTGGGAACTGGTCATAAATCGAGTAGGAGGGAATTGGGATCAAAAAGGTACAAATGAGGAGATATATGCGCCATGTATAGATTTGATAAAGTAACGGATGATGGCTGTTCCATTGGGCTAAAGCGGCTTTTTAGAGCAGATGATCTTTTTGTTGATAAATATTCCATGCTCTATTCGCTCGCGTTATGGGCTTACTTCATTGAGGATATCACTGCTTCTGATACCTTCATTTCCTCGGATCTACGAGCGTTGTCATCACTGCCCAATTCCCGAGACTGATGGCTTTGGAGAACATGAATCTAAAATAGGTGAATATACGTATAATCTGCAATATGGATGATACAAACCCGAGGTACACTGGCTCACAAAAGAAACGCAGCACGTGACGGAAAAATCTTCGAGCTCCAATCCTGTGCAACATACTGTATTTAGAGAGTACATGCATTAATAGATAATATGCGTAGAGGAGTAGAGTGTAAGCGTGTAAAATATCTAACGGTTCCACGCAGTTCTCGCAGTGAGAGGGGACTTGTAAGTCATGGCTAGCTGCATTACTTTTGTAATGTAACCTCACCTTCAGCCATTCTCATGAACTCACTGCTCTTTCACATGTTCACCACACCAAGAAACTCACTCCGTAGGCTATCTGTCATGACTCGCTACACTAAGCCCAAAGTTTGTGCTCAAATCAATGAGCTACACCATCAGGGGATGTCATTCTGCAAGATCGGACCTACAGTTGGAGTTCACCCAACTACAGCTAGTTGCATTTACACCCGCAATTGTAAAACCTGCAGTTTGATGTCTGTAGCTTCCAAGTCTGGTTGCCCATGCATTCTTACTGTCTCTGACACCAAATTTGCTGGGCTCTCACTTGCTTGAGGCCAAACTAGTAATGTGGTGCAGGTTTGCAACCGCCTTTTCCCCCATGTCAGTGTCCAGACTGTGTGCTGAAATCTCAAGGGGATTGGGCTTAGAGCATATGTACAGTGTTGCGTTCCACTCATCTCACGCATCAACAAGCAAATTCAGCTCACCTGGTGCCAAGAACAAGCAACTTGGACAGCAGCTGATTGGGCTTGCATGATGTACTTGGATGAAAAGAAAGTCAATTTATTTGGCTCAGATGGGCACCAATATTTGTATAGAACAGTAGGGAAGTCAATGGATCCACGATACACTCAAAAAACTGTGAAACACAGTGGTGGTAGTCTCATGACATGGGGGGTCATCCACTGACATGGTGTTGGGCAACTTGTCTGTATCCACAGAACCTTGACTGGGTGGTATTACACAGAAATACTACAGGAGGGACTTCTAGGGACGCTGAAGGACACAAAACTCAAGAAAAGTCAGATGATATTCCAACAAGACAACAACCTGAAGCATACCTCGCATGTGGCCCAAGACTGGCTAAGTGCCAAGTCAATCCACATATCACCATGGCCAGCTCAGAGCCCAGATTTGAATATAATCAAGCATGTATGGAGCTATGTGGATCAGAAGGTTCACTCTAGGTGTGTTTTGCCAAGTAATCTAGAGTAGAGGTGCTGTGCCAGGCTCCTGCAGCCAGAACTTGCCAGAATTCTGGCTAAAATTCCAGCGAATTCCGGTGTGCCAGTTGCCAGTGCAGGTGCCAGAATAGCCTCAAGGGTGCCAGAGTCCTAGGCGGAGTCCTGCAGTACTGGCATACCTGCATACCTGCATACCTGAATACTGGCACATTGTCACCTGTACACGACCACCACGGATTGCATATATTAAGCACTCATAAAATGCGCAAAATTCAGCGGATCAAATTGTACTTTACTTGATTACAAACGGTTAAGAAATGAGCAGTATCGGCGCAGAATCGTCTAAGAAAAATATTCAGGGGGATGCGCAGATGTTCAAGCTCGCTATCCTGAGCTCTAATTGGGGCGATATACATACAATCGACTCGTCTCACTGAGAGGAATCGAATGCACATATTTTCATAATAAACGAACGCTTTTATCGAAAGTTATCAGCGATATAAAGGGGGAAACCCCTGAACAGCGCCACAAGCGCTAGTGAAACCAGCCGTGCAAACCTCGCTCCCTTGCGCGGAGTCGATGCGCATTATCATAAGGACTCTATATACCAAAAACCAGCCTGATTGAAGGTGTTTTAGCTGGTGAAACTGGGGGAACAGCGCCCCTGATGCTGAAAACCCCCTGAAATGCGCCATGGACACCCACACAGTGCTATTCTGGCTTTCTTAGTATCACAGACAGATTCAGGGATGCTTATTGCCCTATCTCAGGTACCTGAAACATCTGGAACAAGCTTATAACATAAATTTCCGACCATGTGCAGTGATTCTGCTGGGTTGACAGTGAGGTTGCCTGCACACACCCGGTTCATAGTTATCCAGTCAATGTATTTACTAGATATAATGTCAGTAGGGGTTTTTCAAGCTCAGGAGAAAGGCTAGCTGGTCGGATAAGCTTCAAACAGCTTTCTTTGTGGTGAAATAGCATGTGCGCATTTCCCAGAATATTTCCTGAGCATCAATTTGGAGCGAACTATGCGTTATCGAATTTTTTGCGCGGAGCAAATGACATATCTGTGATCTCCTGATTTTTGCGCATTTAATGAGCTACTTTGCGAGAGATTGTGGTGAGGTTTATGGCCCTGGAAATGTTGGCCACAAAGACCCGAACAAAAGAACTGTGTAAAATTTGCCAGAATGAATTTCGTATGAAACGTGCTCTATATCATTGGAATGCTCTCTCTTCTGCGCATCTAATGAGCTATTACACAACTTGATGTGGTGAGTTCTGACCATAGCCAGTTGCAGGAGTCCCGGGATTCTGGCATGCTCCTGCACCTGCCAGAATTCTGGCACGGACTCCGGCAACTGGCGAGCCAGTGCCAGTGCCAGTGCCAGAATGGCCAAAAAGCGCAGGAGTCCTGCTGCAGGTGCCGGAGTCCTGCAAAATTCTGGCACAGCTTCTCTAATCTAGAGGAACTATGGGATGCTTTTCAGGAGGAGTGGCATTGTGTACCTCAGGACTTCATTAATCATTTGTACAAGTCCCTTCCTTGTAGAGTACAAGCTGTGATCCAAGCAAGGGGTGGGAATACAGAGTATTGATCTTCTTTCATATGTATATACATAAAGATTCATCTAAAATACAACTATGCCTTGTAGATTGCCTTGGAGAAGTCTTTCATAGTGTTACATTACAAAAGTAATGCAGCTAGCCACAACTTACAAGTCCCCTCTCACTGCGAGAACTGTGTGGAACCGTTAGATATTTTACACACTTACACTCTACTCCTCTATGCATATTATCTATTAATGCATGTACTCTCTAAATACAGTATGTCGCACAGGATTGGAGCTCAAAGATTTTTCCGTCATGTGCTGCGTTTCTTTTGTGAGCCAGTGTAACATTATTGCACCTACTCATCAAATGACATGAGACGCGATCCAACGCTTCAAGTGAATGCTCACACTTTATGTATAGCCCAAAGTCGTCCAAGTTATTGCAGTGAGTGGTGAACAAATATTCAGACATGAGGGATTGTCGCTCTTGCCCATTGTCTATCTAGTATCATAGGCGGGGTGGGTTCCAAAATATCAATATACTTTTGCATATATGTAAACTTACACCAGTTTCAAAGGCTCCAGGAGCGCCCGGAAGTGTTTGATGAATATCTTCGTTGCTAACGTCAAATGGGACTGTACATTCTATTTCAGTCAAGGGGGTCAGATTGCGAAATAAATGGAACCTACAGGAGGGTATCACTACTAAATGGTATCGTTGAAAGGCATAAACCAGCCAGAAGATATTGCGCCTTGGCTCCACTTCAAGATGAGATTGGAGTGGGCCAATTAGCAGTTGCTCGCGAGCACGACTAGAGAGGGGTTGGTTAGTGTCGCTGAAATTCAGGCCAAGCGCGACACATAAACGCAATGCCAGGCTGCCTTGTGCCCAGACGCTGAACCATCGCCCGTGTCTAGAAATACATTAGATTGATTAGCGCAACCGACGAAAAGATATGATATGGTACACGAGCGAGAAGGCCCACCAAGAGCTGATCAGACAGGCTACAGCGACGAGTTAGCCGTGGTAGACGACATGGATATATGCAGCACGCCTCACCTTGTATGACTTCTAAAAGCCGTTCGCCTCTACTTGCAGAGTCCATGTTCAGGTACTTTGCGAAAAGAAATGGTTCTTCGTCGAATGAAAGTGGCCGACCGTTCAATGCATGTGTCTTGCGAGCTAA
Source organism: Ceratorhiza oryzae-sativae (assembly GCA_030998015.1). NCBI lineage: Eukaryota > Fungi > Basidiomycota > Agaricomycetes > Cantharellales > Ceratobasidiaceae > Ceratorhiza > Ceratorhiza oryzae-sativae. The sequence continues at coordinate 1,037,134 of JARWMV010000247.1, forward strand.
TATCTCGTCCGTTGGTCAGCTACTCAGAGTTGGCTGAGGTGCGGCAGTAACAAGCAGTGAGTGTACCACGCCAGCAGCACAGATGGCACTAAGGAGGCTGATATAGGGAAATCGGGGTGACGATGGTGGCTCGAGTAATGACGCTAAAAAGGTTGGACGGTGGATTATGCGCCGTGAGTTTGGCCAGAACGAGAATACATCAGACTCTGCACGCAGCCAAGGGACAAAGAACGTAAATGTGCCATTTCTACATGGCACACACACCCCTTGCGGGTCAGATCAAACACAAGGTATGACATATGGCTTACGGTCACCTACCACTCTGGTGCAAAGTGGTCAATAGTGGAACCAATGTACAGACTACTGAGGACGTACTTGTGTTTTCGACACTGATGGCACGCCTGCCGTCTCATATGTAAATATAAAGCCCCCGACTCCCGAACGTCCACTCACCTCTACCCTTCCAAGTGTTTTTTGAAACTTGCTCCCAGACGCTTTCACATGTCTGTGAGCGGTAATATGCGTATACGGAGATTGAGATGTTCCCGAATCCATCGAGTTAACGAACAAATTTCCAGCCAACTCTTGACTATGCTTGTCGTCGGTTGCTCGCAAACAGAGGACACAGGAGACTGGAGATTGGCAATCCCGTCAGCGGGGCCGTCGGCAAGTCAGTATAAGGCATCCCCAAACAACCAGGGACACTTTGTACTGAAAGTCGGGATGATCATCAAACCCACTCTTCGGAGGCCGTCTGAAGTGACGGAGCCGTCAAGGGTCCAAGACGAGTGCCAGCATCCCCCCACCACAGCTTCTCCAACCCGCAGGTTGCTGGCGGGCTATGCCTCCCGTATGGACATTCGAATCGCAACGACCACGATCGCTAAACCTGTTCATTGGCGCGAGGGATATTCGCCTTGTCTAGGCTCCGGCTTACTCGAATAGGAACGATGAGGTGGACTTCTCTAGCCGCTGACTAGTCGATATGGAGCTCATGGGGGTTGACTTTTAAGGGAATTTGCCGTTCATACCTAGTGTCGGCCGACTCGGGAATTAATGCAAGGTGCAAGGAACGGTAGATTGCCAAATATACCTCCAGATAGATTTACCCTTCGTCATGTCTCTCCTACTTTCATTCTGAGCGAGGCGGGACTTTCGGGTTGATGACGGACCAGAAACTGATCAGGTCGGATATCCAGACTCGGCTGGAACCTGGCATAGGGGAAAATCTGCTTGGATATATCTTGGCCTTTGTCACTCTGCTATCTCCAACAGTGTCCCTCTCCGAGTGGACCAGAGGGGATATTCGAATTGCCTAGCAAGTTCTGGTACAGACAACAGCTTAATTACTAGAGCATTCGTCAAGTAATTCTTCTGATTGCACTCGCGCCAATTAACACTATGTAATTAGAACCTGGACACGCGCATCGTGCCCCTCCATCAGCCCTAGTCACTATGATCAGTTTAGGCTTTATCGAATGTAGCATGCGGCCAGCTGGACACTTGCGACGTCATCCCATCCTTCGGGCTGGTACACCCACCGTTTCAAAATCGACCATCAGGCCGAATGATCTCAATCGAGGCACTCGGGAGGGACGAGCGTGTTGATTAATTGTCGGGACAACAAGCCCGTTGGATATGGCATCGTCCACCCGCCCCACACTCCACACAACCCAATGTCACACGCAAGACGCATAGTAACGCTCAATCTTGCCCCACCGCTACTTGCAACCTCCGCTCGAGCCCCTCTGAGCAAGCCCACTTGCTTCGGCATCGTTCTGGCACTCCATTCACAGACACACACGCAACACGCAACCCGAATCGTTCGCAGAGTTTCACGTCAAACCAAGGATCATCGGGCGAATCCCAGACCGATGCATCACTCGAGGCCCTTGACTATGCGACCAAGCCGGTCCTTGGCTATGCTCTCCGAGTGAACCAAGGACCGAAAACATTGGATGCATACAGCCACAGGCTTAGTCACCAAGCTTACATCAATCCTCCTCTTCTTGCTCCCGACGCACAAGTGTGGTCCAAAACATCGAGATGGTCAACATTAGAAGGTACATAAATGACAGGACAACCATCAAGAACATCAAACAACATCAGAACAGCCATACATCCCAATAGAAAATGTCATCAAGAGTCCAAAATACATCATCGTCCGTAGCCTCGAATTAGAGCACAAACAATCCACCAATCATGGCACCAACCACAGCGACAGCGGCACCGACCGCACCTGCGGGTCCAAACGAGAAAGTCGAGGCAGCGTTGGCATGCGACGACGACGTCGGCTGAGGAACTACCGACGCGGCAGAGCCGGTTCCCTTGCTTGGGGTGGGAGATGCAGTCGGACCACCGGCAACAAAGGTAACGACACTGTTCTTGACAGTCGAATAGGGGGTACACTCGCTGCTAGGAGGGATGGGGTGGGCGGATGGGGTAGCGCCATGGCCTTGTTGGAACGTCGAGGTGCCGTAGATGCCCATGGGGAGACCAGTGTCGCCCTTGCAATCCTCAAATACACCTTGGGTGTAGTTTGCAGGCATGTTCCAGTCGCAACCTTGGAGATCGTAGATGTGGTTGCAGTGCTTTTTGGGGAGGTCGCCATCGTCTCGGCACGCGCGAATACAGAAGTCGGTAGCCGACATGAAGTTCTAAACGAGGCGTGAGTCGAGCCCTGAGTGGTAATTTGAGGAACTTACGGTCCACTCGTGGTATTGTTGCCATTTACCAAAGGAATTACCAAAGACGAGACCCCCGTGTGGGTTACCGAGACCATCGGCGCCTACGAGGAAGATTGGCGAAGATGTCTTGGACATAGCCGAGATAAGACCTACCATGAGGATCGAGTTCTCCGCCAGTGTCGCGCGCTGGGATGTTCATCTTGGTAAAGTCGCCCCAGCCCGTGACTTGGACATAGTCTGGGGTTTGGACGAAATGGGCACCCTGATGTGGGATGAGCCGTGATCTCTGATGACGATGCATGACGATGACAAACCTTGATGGTACCGTCGGGGATAAGACGCGTACCGTACCCGTCGTTCAAGCACCAGGCAACCATGATCTGCTCGACAGCACCGACAGTCGAGTTGTGGCCGTCGGTGTAGGGGGGCGCCCAGACGCAAAAGTCTAGATGGAAAATTAATGATAGGTTGGAAATTGGCAAACGGGGACGCACCGTTGACCGAATTTATATAGACGTTTTGGCTGATGCACCGTTAGCGACACTCTTCTCGACGCCACACGACAACGTACCAGAGCGAGTCTTGGTGGGCCTTGGTCCCACACTGGTTGGTGCCAATCTGGTCCTTTTCGGTCGTCGGCGGGAGATTGCCAGGGTCATATGTCGCGGTGTCTGTAAAGACGGTAAGCTGGGGGCCAAGCAGGCGATGAGCGACCTACACTGGGCGTTGGCAGCGGCGGCGAGGCCGAGAGTCGCGACAAAGAGAGTGAGCATCGTGGCGAGGGTGTCTGAGCGGGTACGAGGCAAGAAGGGGTAGAGAGCAGACGATGGAGAGAGTGGTACACAGCGGGGGGTCTATATACGCGCCAGGGGCGAGTCTGCCAAGCACCAGCGCGTGCTATTTCTGGACACTTGGCGTCGAGGGGATCAGCGTCGCTGGCGCTTAGCGTGTCGGGCACTGGACAGTCCCCAGCACAATCCCTGGACCCTGTTCATCAGCGTCGCCGATCAGGAAACCCGACAGATCGGATGTGCATCCGGGGTCCCGGGCGGGCTTTTGTGCTTTTCCCGGGTTTCTCTGGGCAATGGCAGCGGCTGGCTCCTTTGAGTGGGCCTTCTAGCCCGCAAGCCGCCTGCCTCGCGCCCTCCCATCGCTGAGGTCCTCTCTCCCTGATCCCCGAGCGCGTCCTGGCCCGAGTACATAAACCCCGGTCTTGCTGCCGAGTCCACCAGCCCTCCGCTCCAGTTCTGCTACGACCGCTGACGACTTACCAGACCCGACACGACAATGAAGTCCACGTCCGTTCTGCTCACCCTCGGCAGCGCACTCGCGGCGGTTGCCCAGGAGTTCCCGTCGGAATACGCCAACCCCCTGCTCGCCAAGGTGCTGCTCTACACCTACACCGACGGGTAAGCGCAACCTATGCTGTTCCAGGCAGAGATGAACCCCGCACAGTTTCCGCCATGACTCCATCCCGACGGCCATCCGCCAGCTGCAGAGCTGGGGGCCCTACTGGAACGTGTCCTTTGACGCGACCGAGGACCAGACCAAGTTCAACGCCGACAACCTCGCCCAGTACGACGCGGTCATGTGCGTCCACACCACTGGCCGAAGTAAGCCGCCTGTTCCTGCCAAGCATGTGTCCATCCTCACCCTTGCTGCCTAGTCTTCTCGCCCACCGGCCAAACCGCCTTTGCGGACTACCTCAACAAGGGTGGTAACTTTGTCGCCATCCACGCCGCTTCGGCCGGGTACCTCGACAAGCCTTGGGCGCCGTACACGGATGCGCTTGGCGCGACATTCGACCACCACCCCAAGTTCCAGACGGCCACGTTTGTCAAGGAGATGCACGACCACCCCGCCACCGACCCGGCCCCCGACCGTTGGACGTTTGGCGAAGAGGTCTACAGCTTCACGTCGGATCCTCGCAAGGTCAACGGCGCCAAGCTCCTCTGGAGCGTGGACCCAAGCTCGTACCAGGGTAAGCGCCCATACGTGCTTCTTGATTCGGCGATCACGCATCCCTGACCGCTTCGCGCATACAGAGAACAGCGTTGTCCCCGCCCAAGGAACGCCTCATCCCATTTGTAAGTGCTTCCTATCGCGAATGTTCCCATTACGTGCTCACTCTTCCTCGTAGCGTGGTACCAGGACTACAATGCAGGTGCTTCCGCTACCGCTGGCAATGGCGCTGGTATTCCAGGCCGCTCCTTCTACTCTTCGATGGGCCATGCCAACGCGACTTGGATGGATCCCACTTTCATGAAGCACGTCATGGGTGGTCTCATTTGGACTTTCGGCTCAAACACCACTCGCGTCGCCTCGGGCTTGTACAACGGTGCAGAACCAACCGTCCACACCGGCTCGACGAACAACGCGACCTCGGCAACGACCGGCAACTGGAATCCTATCCTCGGCTCGAACGCGACTGCTCCCAATCCGCCACCGCCACCTCGCCCTACGACTGCCTCTTCTTCAAGTGCAAGTGGGCCACAATCCACGAACAACGCTAGCACCTCTGGTGCGGTGTCCGTTCGTAGCGGCATGGGTTGGGCCATCGTTGGTGCTCTACTTGGTCTCGCTTCCCTGTAGGACTATTCCTAGTGTGATCTCGGATATTTCTTTTGGACGAAAAACTTTTTCTTGGACAATGTTTCATTCCTGTGTTGTTTTCTTCAGGGGCTCTGTGACGTGTTGTGATTGTAGGTTGCACACCCATTCATTGTGTGCATCGCTTGAACTTTTAGGTGTTGTTTGAACGTTGTGACTCGTACCCGTTTACCCCCTGTAATGCCATCATGCCATGACCTATCTACTCGTGTGATCCACCAACCAAGAGTTGCTCGTCGCCCGAGACGATTGGTATTTTTGTTGTGAAACGCGACTGTTCCGCTAAACTCCGCTGTCCTCCGGGTTGAGTGTCCGCCGGGATAGGTACTTCTTTTTTCACCGATTTACCCCAAGGATAGCTCTGGGAACCCCCCAATATACGCACGATTTTTAATTAGTTATGCAACACTTCGTTCGGGCTTGCCGGTGAGATAGAGTTGCTACGCGAACTCGATGCGCGTTGCTAGGTGTTTGCCAAGTGCTTTGGCTCTGGGGTGCACAGGGGGTCTCGCGAAGATCACACATAAACTCTATTCACAGGCTCTAGCTGCCAGACGAAGCTGCCGTGCCGTCCAGACACGTAGTCCATTAACTCCACCCAACAGGACACCCCCAAACCGAACGATTCAAAAGAATCGTGTGATACGTTGCTTCCATTGCTAAAATAAAATCAGACTGTATAGGCTCCACAAATAGGCCTGGAGGGAACGATCACGTGCGAATGATCTGTGCATCCGCACCGCAGTCCGTCAGTCCTTTTTTGGGCGCTTCCGCGGGGTCCGGGGTCCTTCTCATTTAATCTCAGAAGCGGAAGAGGCCCTGTTCAAGGCCTTGGCAACGTTGATCGCGGATGTCCGAGGCGGATGTCTCGCCACATTCGGTATCTCCGGTGTTGACAAGGGAATGCGCGCGACAGGTACGAGCTTTTGTTGTTCCGTTGGTTCTTTTTTTTTCACGATGCAGACATGGATTCGCGTAAGTGGCAGCGATGGGAGCGTTTGTATCTATGATTTTATCAGGAACGTTGTCCTTGCGTGGTCTTGGGCTGAACAAAAAGTCTAGACTGCTCGGAGGTCGCCGGGGTGGGGAGCAGAGTTATCGGGACGAAATAACAGAACGAACGGCACGGACGAGCCGACCTGCGGCAATGCGTCTCCGCGAGCTCGTGTGAGCGTCGAGGCGGAGGATCAAGATTCAGGCTTTGCCTATTCAGAAAAAAAACAACTGGAAGCACTTTAGTCCTGACAACAACCAAAAAGCGTTGATAAAGGTTAGTATCAGGGGGCCTGTCCAACACATCCGAACTTTGGACGGCGTGGATTAAGTCTTGGGGGAGCGCGAGGAACCAGGAATGCTGTTCAGGCAAGATACTGGGCGGTGCCTGTTCGGTCGGACGAGTATGGTGCACCCCTTGTGCAATCCTGATGTTTTCTATTGGGTACCATTCGACATATTTAGATTTGAATATAAAGCTAGCGTTCACACCGTTGTCTAGCAAACTCTATGGGCTGTACTCGGACCCGATTGGGCTGTCAAGAATGGCTGTCAGCTCATGACGGACTGCCCTGATCGAGCATGAGGACAATATATTTGATATATACAATAACATTTATGCGTACGAGATATCCGGAATCCCGCTCACCACGAGGTCAGCCTCGTGCACGTACGGCGGTTTTTGGGCCCGTGAGCGCTCAGATTCGCGAACCGTAGGTCAGGGTATGCGGGAAGACAAGAGCCCTACAAGGAAGAAATCTCGCCGTTGTGTCTTTAATATCGATATCGATCCCCGTAATCACGCTCAATATCTCCGTGATCCACGAGTTGAGGTCTGATCTCCCGGATACGCCACTTGCCTTAGGCTGAACTTTCAGCGCTTACGCCTTGGAACTGAACCAAGAGGCAGAGCGGTGTGATGGAAAGGCAGTGTCCACGCGTTGAGTATCCGAACGAGCCCAGATACGAACTCTCCTGTCGCGTTGACATCTGTCTCTCTCTATCGGTGGGAGCGCGTCTAATCGAAGGCGAAGCACCATTAAATTTCGGGCGCGATTCTGGTATCTATTTAAGCGAGACAGAAAAACAGACACACACCAACGTGTTCCAAAAGAACGCTCGTGTCTCGTCATCATTCTTCATTCTGTCGGCAGAACCCTTAGGCGTGCTCGGGCTGGGGGAAGGGCCTACGGAATGCCCTGCTTTGTTGACGTACTGAAACTTCGCTTGACGTAATTTGAAATGATTGACGCGTACCGTGTTGAACCGCGTTGATCACTTTTTATCTAATTATGTAATTCACCAAGTCGCGACACCTCGGCCGGAACCGACGGAACTCATGCCAGGGTTCTGATTGTCTAGCACGTGTGATAAAGGAATACGAGGCTAGGCCGTGCGCATTCCTCGACTTTTCCCCGTTTTGGCAAAAGGCCTTGGTGGGCGAGCCAACGAGACACGAGGCTGACTCGGTCTTGGAAATGCCTCAAAAGTTAATAATAGTCTCTATTCAGAAAGTTGTCTCGTGGTTCTGTCTAAGAATAGTGAAGAAACGCATCAGTTTCGAGAGCAATGGCCAGATTAGCCTGTTCCTTCAGGTCTTACCCCACAACATGCCTCTGAACTGTCACCCGCTCTTGCCGAAAGTGGTCGGGCCCACGTCAAAAGAACAAAGTGCATTGAAACGTTGAACTTGCATCGTCAAGGATGACTATTATTGCTTATGCAACAATACGTGAGGCATGCCGGGCAGTTGCGCCTGTTTGGACTCGCTCAGCGAGCATCTTGTGGGTGAACGGACATAACAGATCTCTTCTCGAGAAAGCGACGCCGTCTTCGAGAAGAGTATCCAACTGACTTTCAAGACCTGTAATCCCTTCTTTCATACTCACTCACTCGAGTACTTTCTATATTCGATCTTCCGCATGGTACTGAAGGTAAGCGTCCATTCAGTAAATATGTATTGAGGCTTCACTCGGAGAGTCCGGGGTCGTGCCTCTTCTAGGCCAAGGTTTTCTTGGAGAATCGTCGCTGCCGGGAATCCTGTCAGACAAACCAACGAGAAACTACACTTGCCCTGACGTGATGTCTAACGAGAGTCGATCGTGCGGGACCCCCGCTATCTTCGGTATGTTCAATCGGGCCCAGATGGGGCAAGGCACCCTCTCTGGCTTTAATGAAGAACACAGGCCGTGCAGTGATAGTTCGTTGATGTTTGTCGCCGATCAACAAACGGCTGTGTATAATCTCAGCACTGGTAGTTCGGAATAACGCATCGATGATGCTACCCTCAGGATATTGAATGTCAAGTTATCCGAGGTACAAGGGAGACGCTCGCTAATACCCGGGCGAACGAGTGCAACCGGCTATGCATTTAATTGAACACCTACGACGGCATCGACCTCACACCAAGTGTGGCACGAGCCGCATATTTTCGATTCGGATAGGATATCTAGTTATTTTACACTAGGAAGCTACTGGGCGCTTGTAGTCAAGGGAGTCGTGGTAAAATATGGTAAAATATGATATTCCCGTCAGGCTGGAAAGGCTATCACTCAGGTCCATTTTCGCTGCCAATAGATTAGAATCAACGTGAAGGTAAGCGACCCCTCACACACAAACTTGACCTTCGCACCCTCCAGCGAAACGGCTATCCTAATAATAACCGGCGGCTTGGTGAAAGATGTGATGGCCCAGCTCCCCCGTATAGTCATGGGTACTATACATTCCATGAAGGTCGAACCTGCTTGACCCATAGATATGTGGTCCTTGCAAAGCGCAAGTCAAACCGACCCTGGCATGCATTCAAATCGGGTCGAACATCTGCTGCGCCAGGAAACTGCGTGTAATTGAATTAGGTTAAGCCCTCGTAGCGAGCGGCTGAAGTTGATCCTTTCTGTGTGACAATGACACCAATCGCCGTCAAACGATTCAGCCTTCGTCGTTGACCAAATCCCATCGAGCCTGGGGTTGAACTAGTCTATATATGCTCGTGTCTCTCAGAAGCATAGGAAGAGGCTAGAAAGATGGAGTTTGAAGAAAAACGGTTCACTAATCCGATGATAACACTAATTATTATCCGAGGCTTCTAGAAGCGACGATATCAAAAAGGTGTTCGTAGCGACCGGTCAGGGATTCCCGCAACAATATGTAATCTGCGAACGAAGCTCCCAGGCAACGAAATCGTATGAGCCCAGATTCCCGGTAACTGATACATTGAACAATGAATTAGGTGGAGCATACACTACGTCTTTGACTTGATGTAAATATATACCCCATACAAACACTCATGAACCACACATAACGTGAATAGAACGATCGGTTATGCGACTTGTAGGCAATTTGTAGGGTTAGCATGTCAGTGTCCACAGCAATGTCCAAGACAATCGCGAGGCGTGGGCATGCTCACACGAATGGCATAGCCACGCGCTCCTTCCCTCTTAACTATCACACGGACTCTGTCCCTAGATAACTTAGAAAGCGACCCCTTATGGTGTCTCATGTATATAAAAGACTCACATGTAATCTAATACATCTACATTGCTCTCGAACACGAGCACTTGGCAAGTCACCCGCTTTCTCCTAAGCCTCGATATTGCCTCTCGCCTCGTCTTCGACAGCTCGAGTCTACGACCCTCACAACCATGTTAGCATATATTCACTTTACACGTATGAGCGTGCTTTAAACTTTCGCTCGCCAACTAAGGTCGATGCTCAAACTGACTATAGCTTGAACGTTAACCTATGCCATTTAATTGCGGGAGCTTCCCGTACCTTGCCCCGGTCAATTGTGGTTGCAAAGAGCGGGATACCATAGATACATACAAATCTTCCAACCAGTGACCATCTTATCTCCACCCTCGGACTATCTTTTTGTACGCACTCCAACCGTCTTGGACTCGCAGTCATTGTGTTGTGTGAGGGAATGGTAATCAGACGAGGCAGGGTCAGTGCGAGGGGCCCAATTCCAACAGGCAAGATCGGTGCATGTGCGGGATTTCTGAAGTGGAATTGAGCATGAACAGCACCGTGCGATACGATATAATTTCGCTTGGTACTTGTTGATGAGCCCTGAGTGAGCATCTGCTCTGCAACTAACTGCTGGTGTTCGGGGGATTTTCAGCAGTTTGCCGACGCTGAGCTTGAAGTCTTCATCGTACATTTTCCCCTGGAGGAAATGGATAAAACAAAAATGACTTAAACTATAAAGTGTGACTATGGTGTTGCTTACCAGCGTTGGCGACTTCAAACCTGGATCTGGCAAAGATTTACTACCCAAGTTTTGCCGTGCTTGAGGATGTGGCGATACCAAACAAGCCATGAAGCCGCGTTTTGATCATATCGATCAAAGCAGCAATTAGTAACTGGAACTCGGCTGCGTTCTTTGCACGGGGATGCACTAGGCTCTGATTAACGCCTTTTCAAACAGCGGATGTGACCCCGCAGCCTGGTGTCGTTGAGGTACTTCTAGTAGGTCTATGGGCTGGACTGAAGTTTTTCCTCGCCAGGGCAATGGCGCAATCAAAGATCAAGGATCGCGTCATGACGAGAATAGAAGGCTCATTAAGCTAGCCCTGTAAGTTGCAGTAAGCATAAACAAAGCAGTGAGTGCCAGGGGGAGGTCATTGTATGCGCCTTTGAGCAATCACCCGCTTCTCAATGCTTTACGTTGCAAGAAGCCAGAATTTTGTGACAGCTGTAGGTTCGATGGGACATGGATTTGGTAGCCATCACTATGATAGGATTCGTCATATCACTTCGGGCGAGCAGCATTAGGAAATTTTGCCCGATGAAGGGGCACCAGGCATGTCATAGCTTTGCATTATTGAATATGGAAGGAAGCCTGAAGGCTTGACATCGTATGGAGGTAGGAGAAAAGGACAAGTTTTGATACAGGGTGCTATGACCGAGCAAACAAGTGAGGTCAATTGTAACAAAGGCAGTGCCTAGTAGAGCTCGCGGCATGTTAAATATACCAAGGGGTGAGCGGGAGCCCAAGGTCGTGCCTCGAACATAAATATGTGGACATGGATACTCAAAGTATAGGGCCAGGTCGGACGACCAGCAACTCGCTCCGCGACCCAATTCTCTCACGCGGAGATAAAACGTAGATATAAAATATCAGCCACTAGCTGGGTTTAACGTCGACATGGCACAGAAATATACTCTGGCATGGATGTCTTGTACGATAGATTTAGAATCGTTATGTGGGTTTGCGCATATACTCACATTTCCAAGTGGATCGGCTTGGCGGGCGTCACCCAATTGTGCTATCAGGAGAGTGTGGGTTGAGGAATGATAGCGATATAATATTAAATAATGCCAAGCAAGTTGGATACAGTGCTCGTGCACAAGCGCAACAACCGCTGCATATGGTATTGTGCCAACTCCCCTTTTACGAGCTAATCATCACTTTTGTTCCCAGGTATCTTGTGGTCGGGTACTGGAGCGTCGGTGGGGTTTTCCTTGTCAATGCAAATTCCGACGAAGCTCGGGAACCTGTAATATTCAAGTTAATGGACTTGAATGATGGTTTGCAGAATTGAGACTTGCCTTGGGACGCCATCGCGAGTCAACTCCTGGAATCGATATGTAATTATTTCCCCAATTTTGGGTGGGGTGCGGCGTTGTTTGTCACTCAGTCCAGTACCAACGCTGAATTTCTGATAGCCGTGTTAGCCCTGTTGGTGCGCTCAGAACTGACGTATCCGCCAACCTTTCCTGATGCCATGACGCACTTCAGTGCGCCGGTTGAGCCCTTGTGTTTGCCCTTTCCAGGTTCGTAGCCAATTACCTTGGCTTCAGCATCATAAAACGTCTGAAATACAACATGTGTTGTTTCGATAAGGCTCTTCAGAGAAGACAATAAAGGTAGCACACCTTGACTTTTAGCAGCGTCGAAGATCGTTTGCCTTCATAGGGACTCCCGGGCTGACGCATCATCACACCCTCTCCTCCCTGACGCTCGACATCCTTCAGCGTCTCGAGTAAATGCTCGTGAGATTGACACATAGTATGTTCTATCACGTTGACCTGTGGGATATTCGCTAGAGTTTTCTTCAGGTAAGCGATGCGGTCCTCGAAAGGCTCTGAACCGCGTGAAGGGACATCGAAAACCTGCATGACAGGGTGTTGAGTAGGACGCCATTGGGGTGGGGCTATAACAAACCTGAAATGTGATTTTCTGCCAGTGAGGAGAATTGATAGTTTTGACTACAGAGACCGTGTCTTGGAATTTACCCCGCCCTCCGAAAAGCTGGGCAACGGCGGCATGAGTGAGTTCAAGGTGTAGTCAACGAGGCTTCTCACCTCTCCATCCAAGGTTATATCGTTTGGGAGCCCTGTTAAACTAATTTGAGACTAATGAGACTCTTGGGATTTTGTCAAGACCTACGTTCGATGAATTCTTTAGGAGGTGTAAATGCGTTGCCCAAACGGCTCCACATTGTTTTGCCATCGTAATAAACCCTAAACGTAATGGCACATCTAATTCGTGCATTAGAGGCCGAGCAGAACTGAATCGCTTACCGAACACCATCTAACTTTTCACTCATCCACCAGCCTGTGGGATCTGAGCCCGTTGTCAAATCCCACTTCACCGCAAGCAGCAACTTGGGTTCGACCTTTGCTCCGCTGACACCTCCGCTATTCTCCCCATTATCCTTCTTCTGCCGCTTGGATGCTCGAGCCTCTTTATCATTTGAAGACGAAGAGGGAGTATCACCATATGGATTCTTGAGCTTGAGGCGAGCCTCCTCGTATGCTTCTCCGAGCAAGGCCTTGAGGTGTTTGCATGTGCGAGCATTGGTGGGGGAACGACTTTGATTGCGCCAGGCTGGACAAGTGCAATAGTAGTGATCCCAGGTACGCTTGATTTTGTATACCGAGGAGCTGTGGCCGAATTAAGAATTCAGATATGGCCGAGTGTTGGTAATTGGCAACATACCTTGTCTGACTCTTGGCCTCCTGCTCCTCGCCATCCTTCAGGTACGTTTTGGGTTTGACGCCGTTGATCTTCGCTAGCTCATCGTCTATTGGAGCTTGAATCTCTTGCTGGGCAGGGTTTGCCCCTTTATCGCCGTTCAAGGAGCTCGCCGGCTTGTCCTTTTCTTCTTCTTCTTGATCGCCCTCCGACGCCTTGCGCTTCCTCGATCTAGTGGTGCGCGGTTGAGGCTTTGATAACGTCGATGGTTTGTCCTTCGAGTTCGCTGCTTTATCGGTTGGTTTGGCAACGGTAGTGGAAGTGCGTGCCAGCTCGTATGCTTCCCCGAGTAGTTCCTTTAGGTGTTTGCAAGTGCGGGCCTCGACTTTGACGCGACTCTGTAATTGAGCCCGATGAGTCAACCCGGGTGCAACATACGGCAAGTACACTCACTTGGTTGCGCCACGCGGGACCTGAGAAATGGGATATCTACCATTAGTGACGTTGTTGCGGATCGAGAATAGCATTACGGCATACACGAGCAATAATAGTGGTCTGCGGTTCTCTTGACTGTATACTTTGACGAGCTATGCCAAGGTTTAGAGGCTGAACAACACTGACCAATAAATAGCCGCTTCTTACCGAGTTTTCGAACCCATTTCAACTGTTTCGCCGTCCTTGAGCAGACGGCTGGGTTTTTCGCCGCTCGGGAGTTCTGCTAGGGGGTCCGACATAGGTGGTGGTGGCAGTCGAGAAAGAGCCAAGGAGGTTTGTGCTCGGGCAATCAGGCCGTATTTGCATGTCACCGCGTGTTGTCACGTGAACTGACTGACTCTTTTTGTGGCATACATATTTTGAGGCCAACAAACAACCAACCGGCCTGCTAAGGACAGAGCACGTTCACGAGGAAATAAAACCACAAACTAAAATAAATATCAGAGCGACTAGGAGGGAAGCGAGAAGCGCCAGAACTCTTGGGGGGATCGGTTCACGTGAACTGACTGGACAAACCAAGTTGGGCTGCGGCACGAAAAGGGTCCTGGTGTATCTACTGCCGAGGCTTTCTGCGCTACCAAAACTGAACAATACGTTTGAAAAATGTTCGCCTGGGCAGTGTACAAAGTATGAAACCTCCAGTAGATGTGGAAGAGGTGGTCAAATGTCAGAGAATTGTCGTACATGAGATATGTCCCTCTTCTCGCCGCACCCGAGTGTCTTCTTTGAAGACAATAAGGGATACGGCTCACGGGGCACGTTTCGAAGCAGAGCCACTGTAATCGACTGTTCCAACTGACACGTCTGGTGCTATTTTTGTTTTGTCGAAACGAACCCCGCTTTGTTCCGCTTTAGGTGTTTCGACTCGCACTAAATTTACGTGACTGCCGTGTGCTACCGATCCCGGTGGGCACCATCGCGATCTCCTACGAAGTTAGTTCAGATAGAGAGATACGTACTGGACGCATTCAACATCGCCGTCCCCGTGCGTCGAACAACTGGTGGGACCTGGATGGGTCGATTTTATTCAATGGTGCGTAAACATGACCCTACATTCCCAAACCCGAATTGCCGAGCCCTTTGAAAGAGCGGCATATTTCCGCTGTAATTCCCGCTTGGTTCGGCAGGTGTGAGCACAAGATTTAACCATCAACTTGCCTGGCCGATTGCGCATATGACCCGCTGTGGACCCATAATGTCCTAGCAAT